>AP025385.1:610000-1143090 GCA_030295005.1 Cephonodes hylas | reverse complement strand
ATTTTCACAATTTAAATCCAATTACTAGAGGCAATTTGGTTGATTCGCGTAATGAAGTGGTGGAATCGTTGTGTGTTTTTTTATTTTTATGATGCACGGCATTTAGGAACATGTAATTTGTCTTTTCCTGTTGGAAGCTCAAGCTAAAGGTAGTCTCTTTTTGTGGAGGCTGGTAGAGTTCGTAAAATTTTAATTTCGTCATATCTATACGATTTCTATGCTTAATTATTTCTATAATATTATTCCCTACAATGGATTTTTCTATAGCATTTTAGAGTAAATAAATCGATTAAATTTGTGGCCTCACGTTTCACAAGCTTGTGTTCTGGCCTACTCCATAAAAAGAAAATGTCTATGTAAAGTTTTTTTAACATGAAAAATTCTAATATTTAGTTGGAGACTATTCACTGCCTTAATATTATAACTCTCTAAAAACATTTTTTGGGAATGTTGTCCGTGCAATCGATATGTTTATAAAATGATTTCTGGGTTATGCTTGTTACTATTTGCTGGTTACTATGATTACTGTGGTTACTGTGGATCTGTAGTACTGTGGGTACTGTGGTTCTGTAGGTACTGTGGTTCTGTAGTGCTGTGGGTACTGTGGTCGGGGAGCAGCGATTCGCTGAATAAAATTCCCTTCTTCTATCTTGCGGCGGGGTGGCTTCCTCGGTATAGCGCTTTTCCACTGTTCTTGCTCTGCTGTTCTTGTAGGCGAGGCGAGGACCGGCGAGGACTGACTTTGCACCGATCCTTGCCCCCCTTATATACAGTTCAAACCTCTATCCCGCTCTCACGCGTAACAGCGTCTCTGTCGGCGTGAGAGCGGGACAGAGCTATACGTGCAACAAAGATGGGGATATCAAAACTGACACTATTCTAACCAGCTGCTATACCGTAAGGAGTCCACCCATTGTTTTTTTATTAATAAAAATATGCATCCTGATCACAATATACATCTACCCTATAACTATTTGTTTTCTTTATTTCACTACCTACTATTGATCTTAAGCTATGCCCGCAATAACTTTATTTATTTTCTATTTACAAACTATCTGTTTTACAAAATATCTATATCTATTTACAAAATTACTATATTTATTAAATCACTATTCTTAAAAACTATTCTAAGGCTATTGTCTCGTACATCACTCCCGCCGTGCGTCGTCCCGGCTGTCAGGCTGGAGCGGCGCAGTACTGGTCCCTGGCGTGGCTCCAACATTCACGGGCAGGATCACCAGCTTCTTGGTCGGCCGTCGCAGGGTGGTGTTCCGGGTGCGCACGTCGGCTGCTCGTACAATTCCGTCCGGTCCCGGGAAGACTTTGACGACTACACCCTTGGGCCAGACGTTGCGGGGCAGCGTCCCATCAGCTATCAGGACGATGCTCCCGAGTCGCAGTTGCTCGCCTCGACTATAAGGCTCCCGCCGGTGTTGCAACTCCGGCAGGTACTCCCGCACCCAGCGTGACCAGAAGAGGTCCGCGAGGCGCTGAGAGGCGCGCCAGTGACTGCGATTCGCTATGTCGTTTTCTTGAAATTCTCCCGGTGCTGCTAGATTGGCAGGACCACCGAGCAGAAAGTGGTTGGGTGTGAGGGCTTCGGGATCCTCCGGGTCCGTGGAGACGTGAGTGAGTGGTCTGCTGTTGATGACGTTCTCGACTTCAGCAAGAAGCGTCACTAGGGTTTCTTCTGTAGGGTGGCGTTCGTGTAATATCGTAGCGAGGGAGACTTTGACGCTACGCACTAAACGTTCCCAAGCTCCTCCCATGAAGGGTGCACTGGGAGGGATATAACGCCAGTTGATGGCGCGGCGATTTGCATCTTCACGCGTCGCACTGTCGATGGAGCGTCTGAGTTCTTTGTCGGCACCCTGTAGGTTGGTGCCGTTATCCGACCATATCTCTGTAGGTAAGCCACGACGAGCGATGAACCGTCGTAGGGCCATGATGGCGGAGTCGGTTGTGAGCGATCCGGCCATCTCGAGGTGCACGGCGCGTGTGGTGAGACACGTGAATAAAGCGACGTACCTTTTCTGTGTTGACCGTCCAACGGTCACTGTGAGCGGTCCGAAGTAATCTATCCCTGTGTATGTGAAAGCACGCTGATGGTGGGCCAGGCGAGAAGGTGGGTGATTGCCCGTAGCTGGTGTCGGAGGGCGCGCCTTCCGGATACGGCAACTTAAACAACTGTATATGACACTTTTCACTGTTGATCGCGGCCGCACTATCCAATAGCGTTGCTTGCATTCGTTCAGCGTCGTCTCGACTCCCGCATGTAGCAAAAGTCGGTGTACATAATCCACGTATAGTCGAGTTATGTGATGTCTTCCGTCGAGGATTGCTGGCCTCTTGGTATCTTCGGAGACCTCTTCTGCGGCCAGGATGCGGGATTTGATCACTAGAATCCCGTTGTGCACTTCTATCGCCAGGCCTCGCAAGCGACTGTGAGGAGGTGGGAAGCCTCCTTTGTTGACTGAAGCTATTTCTTCGCTAAAACTATCCTCCTGGCATCGACGAATCAGCAGTTCTTCAGCTCTACGTTGAAGTGTGCTGTCTATGGGGTGATATCTATGTTCCGTGGTGCATTCCGTCCGCTTCGTGGGGCGCGAACTTGCGGTCGGTTTTGCTGGAACTTTGGTCCACGTCGGGTCCTTTTCTGTTCGACGTTTGTTTCTTTTGTAATTTACAGATGCGACTGAGCGTCTGCAACTATCTATAAACTGTAGAACTCGTGCGGTCGTTCTCAATAGCTTTTCCCATTTGGAAAAGCGTTCTGTGGGTGGTAATGCTGCGGCGAGGGCTGTGACTGTAGTTTTTATGCTGTGGACTCTCTCTTCGCCGGTAGTGAACGAAGCTGTCGGCGTTTCGACGGGCCAGGTCGAAGGGTCGTTCCTCAGGAAGTCTGGGCCGCAGTACCATCTGTGTGCGCTGTTTAAGTCATGGGGCGTGTCCCTCGTCGCGTCGTCCGCCACGTTCGCTTTTGTCGGGACCCACCGCCATTCTAATATCCTGCTGTTTTCTTCTATTGCGGCTATACGATGCGCGACGTACGGGCGATAAGAGCGCGCTCCATTCCGCAGCCAAGCAAGTACTGTTTTGCTGTCCGTCCAGTAGGTCTTGGCGTCCGGCTTACGGTCATGTTCTTCTATAACAGTCGCTGCCATGCGACTTCCCATGACTGCCGCTTGCAGCTCTAACCTGGGAATGGACACCAGTTTGAGAGGCGCTACTCGGGACTTCGCTATTATTAGCGTCGTCGCGACTGTTCCGTCCGGATGTGTTGCTCTCCAGTATAACGCTGCTGTGTAGGCTGCTTCACTCGCGTCGACGAATGTGTGCAGTTCGAGGTGAGTGGCTTCACTGTAGTGCAGGTAGCATCTAGGGACCCTGATGTTTGTTAATTTCTGTAGATGGCCAATCCACTCCTTCCATTGTGGTCGGAGATCTTCGTCTATTTGTTGGTCCCAGTCTGTACCTCTCCTCCAGATCTCTTGCAAGATTTGCTTCGCCCGTGATGTGACCGGGGCGGCCAATCCGAGTGGGTCGAAGAGCGACATCAATGTTTTGAGCACTTCCCTCTTGGTCGGTGCGTCGTTTTCCATCGTTCCCCGCGGTAGTCTTGCCAGCTCTGTGTTGAAGGAGAGTTTGTCGTTTCGGCAATCCCATACTAGGCCGAGTATCTTCTCTGTAGTCGTATCGTCCTGCAGATGCGTATACGGCTTGTCTGTGGTGGCTTTGAGAGCCTGGCGTACCTCTGGTGAGTTGGACGCCCATTGACGTAGGTCGTAGTGCGCCTGTTTGTGTATTTCGCGCACGTCTGTTGCTATGCGGATGGCTTCTTCGATCGTCGCGAAACTCTGTAGGTAATCGTCGACGTAATGATTTCTCACTATTGCCCCGTAAGCTGCGGGGTTGCTGTTTCTGTGTTTCTCTGCGTTAAGGTTCTTGACGTAGATGGCTGTGGCTGGTGATGACTTCGCTCCAAATATGAGTGACGTCATCCTGTATTCTGTGGGGCTCGCGTCCCCTCTCGCGTCTCCTCTCCACAGGTATCGGAGTGCGTTTCTATCGACGTTGCGTATTTTCACCTGCATGAACATTTCGGCGATGTCCGCGGTGACTGCTATTGGATGCTGTCTGAAGCGCATCACAATCCCCGGTAGTGATTGAATCAAATCAGGTCCGGTGAGTAAGTGGTCGTTGAGTGAGACGCCCTGCGTCTTCGCTGCTGCGTCGTGGACGATTCTAATCTTGCCGGGCTTCATTGGATTGATAACGGGGAAGTGGGGTAAGTACCACGTCTTGCCCGTTTCTGTCGGTGTCGGCGCTACTTCGGCGTATCCTTTTGTAAGAAGGGCCGCCATCTGTTGATTGTATTGTTCTCGCAGCTTCTGATCTCTGTCTATCCGTTGTTCTGTGCTCAGAAGCCTCTTGAGAGCGTTTTCTCTGTTGTGCGGCATGGGTACGGCTGGGTTCTCCCATAACAGAGCCGTTTCGTAGTGACCATCCTCCCGCCGCTGTGTGTGCTCCCGCAGTGCATTGAGTGCGCGTTCTTCCGGGTCCGTTCTCGGCTTCTTGGGCTCGACGGTCAGCGATTCGATGGCGAGGTAACGTCGCAGCTGCTCGTTCATGTCGTCGTCGATGCTTCTAAGATGATTGATTCGATGTAATCGGTGACCAAGCGACCGAGTAGTGGAGCCGTGGAGCACCCATCCGAGTGGAGTGAATGATGCGACGGGTTGGTTCCTTTTCCCTTTCCGCGTAGCTGTTGCCAATAACAAGTGCCAGTTGTCTTGGCCTATAAGAATCCCCGGAGTGCCCTTTTCGTAATGGAGATAGGATGCGATGTCTGTTAAGTGGTCGCAGCCTTTTAGCGTTGCTCTTGGGATCTTCTGTGGTGCCACACGTAACTTCGATATCGTGTGGGCCTGTATGATGTGTTCTTCTTGGGTGCCACGTAATGTCAACGTGACACGCTTCGAGTCTGTGGCTTGGACTTCTGTGTTCCCTATTGCTTCTATATGTAGCGGTTCGCTCCGCCCTTTGGCTCCAATTTGCCGCGCTATGTCGCCATCGACGAGCGTTACTGTGGAGCCGTCGTCCAATAATGCGTACGTGTCCATTTTACCTTTAGGTCCGGAGACTTGCACTGGCAGGATCTTGAGGTAAGACTGTGACTTGAATGTGGACCACGTACTGGTGACTACTTCATTGTTGGGTTCTTCTATTTTCTGTTGACGGAAGTGTAATGATTTATGATGGGTTCGTATGCATCCGTCGATTCCGCATTTAGCTGTTCTGCACCGATGACCTGGCACTCTTCGCTTGAGGCATGCGAAACAGAGCGCCTTCTCTTTGGCCATTTTCCATCTCTCACTGCTGCTGAGTTGCGTGTATTTTGTGCACTGTTCTATTCTATGTCCCGTATTGCTGCAGATCGGGCATGTTTCGTCGTGGTGATTCGGCGACGCTGTGTAAGTCTTCTGTCTTCTGTTGATCTTGAGTCCTCGCCGGTCCTCGCTGCCTATTAGGTTCGCGTGCGGTTCCGGTGAGGCGTATGGACCGCATTTCTGTGCTTCATTGTCTGCAAACCGAGAGAGCTTCACTAGGTCCGCTTCGTCGTCCCTTGTGGTTGCGGCGAAATCGTACCATCTGTATCGGAGAGCTGGTGTGAGTTTGTCGACGACTGCCTTTGTTACCTCGGGGTTATAAAGGTAGTAGCTTTTCTTCAGCATCCGTAGAGTCGCTACGATGTTTGACATGCGTGTGGCGAACGTGCAGATGTCTCGTGGTGCGTCCGTGAGCCGTGGTAGTGTTCGCAGCCTTTCCAACTCGGTGATAGCGATCGCGTCTGGCCGTCCAAATCGGGTTTCTAACGTTTTCAGTATTTCCTCGGTGTGCGCGCCGTATATGAGCAGGCTTCCGACGGCTTCTTTGGCGATTCCCTTCAGGCTGCGTCGCAGGCGTGCGATGTTTTCTGTTTCTGTGTAGTGGGCTCTGGAGTCTTGGAATGCTGCCTTAAAAAGCAGCCATTCTTGATGGGCACCGGTGAATAGTGGCAATTCGTGGAAGCTTCTGTTTGTTGACTTCGCGGCGAGGGTGATGGCGTTGGCGAGTTCCCTCAGATCGGGTCGCGGCGTCGTGCTGTACTGCTGTGTGTCGCAGGCTGATTGTTGCTTGCTTGTTTGATTTTCTATAACTGTTGCTTGAAACCGCGTGGTTTCTTCCTGTGCTATAACTGTGGCGCGATGTGACGTGGCTTCTCGCTCTATGGCTGTGGCGCGAGGGGGCATGGCCTCTTCTCGCTCTATAACTGTGGCGCGAGGAAGCGTGGTCTTTTCTCGCTCTATGACTGTGGCGCGAGGGGGCGTGGCCTCTTCTCGCTCTGTAACTATTGCGGGTTGTGCCTCTATAGCCAGGATTGGTTGGCGAGTGTCGTTCAACCAATCGTTGACTCTCTGTTTTGTGAGCTTTCCCGTAAAGCTCGAGTCCTCGCTGTCTGCATCTGATTCCGCTTCTATTGTGGCTATACGGGCGGCTGCAAGCTCGACTTGAAGACGAAGTAATTCTTCTTTCGCTTGCGCCAGTCTGACTGCGCGGTCTATTTTACTGTCGCGATGCCTCTTGCTGCTGCATACTGTGGCGGCCCGCTTTTCTTCTGCGGGTGCAGGTGTCGGTGCCGTTTCTACCTGCGCAGCGGTTTGTTCTGATTCCGTAATCGTAGATTGTTCGAATTCCGTCGTCGTGGTTTGTTCAGATTCCGTTGTTGCGGTGGCGCTTGTGCCTGTGTACCCTGTGGTGCCTGTTGTCGTCGACTGTTGCGATGTTTCGGCGACTGAGGCGGTTGCAGAAGCGGCGACCGAACGCTGACGCTGTTCATTTTCGTGTCGGGATCTGGTTACTGGCATCTTTTTCGAAGATTCGGCGGCTATTGGACGAAGATTCTTGAAAATCCGGCGCTTTCTCGAAGATTCGGCGGCTATTGGACGAAGATTCTTGAAAATCCGGCGCTTTCTCGAAGATTCGGCGGCTATTGGACGAAGATTCTTGAAAATCCGGCGCTTTCTCGAAGATTCGGCGGCTATTGGAAGAAGATTCTTGAAAATCCGGCGCTCGAAGGACCAAAAAAATGTTACTATTTGCTGGTTACTATGATTACTGTGGTTACTGTGGATCTGTAGTACTGTGGGTACTGTGGTTCTGTAGGTACTGTGGTTCTGTAGTGCTGTGGGTACTGTGGTCGGGGAGCAGCGATTCGCTGAATAAAATTCCCTTCTTCTATCTTGCGGCGGGGTGGCTTCCTCGGTATAGCGCTTTTCCACTGTTCTTGCTCTGCTGTTCTTGTAGGCGAGGCGAGGACCGGCGAGGACTGACTTTGCACCGATCCTTGCCCCCCTTATATACAGTTCAAACCTCTATCCCGCTCTCACGCGTAACAGCGTCTCTGTCGGCGTGAGAGCGGGACAGAGCTATACGTGCAACAAAGATGGGGATATCAAAACTGACACTATTCTAACCAGCTGCTATACCGTAAGGAGTCCACCCATTGTTTTTTATTAATAAAAATATGCATCCTGATCACAATATACATCTACCCTATAACTATTTGTTTTCTTTATTTCACTACCTACTATTGATCTTAAGCTATGCCCGCAATAACTTTATTTATTTTCTATTTACAAACTATCTGTTTTACAAAATATCTATATCTATTTACAAAATTACTATATTTATTAAATCACTATTCTTAAAAACTATTCTAAGGCTATTGTCTCGTACAATGCTGTTTGGGTTAATTTGGTTTTCTGTCTAGAAGTTCTCATTAGTAACACAAAGTTTTCTGGATGTCTTCTGAATAAGACTCATTGGTTACGGTGGAATTTAACCATAACTTTTACTGCCCTCTTTACCCCTTTGGGAAAACATGCCCGTAATTATAAAATGTGTAATGTTTTAATCTTGTTACCTAGACTCGCGTAATGATTTAATTTATCGAAATACATCACAATGTCTTCTATAATGACGTGGGAGAAAACCTCGTCAACAATAAGCCGTATCGCGATAACATCTCTTTGAATAATTGTGTAAATGATCTGTCGCGGCGATCCAACTGCACTAATGAATCACTTTTCTGGTTTCGCGTCACTGAATCAAATCGCCGGCAAAAGGACAATATTCTGCAATCACTCGGATCCCGCGGACACGGTAATAACCACCCTTACACACACAATAATCTACAACTGAAAACAAACTTTATCATGCTGAGCTAGAGTTTATTATTCAATGGTAGAGTCACCATTGCACTCGTGAGATGGTGACGAACGAAAATAAACTTAGTTGACAAAATAAAAAGGATAACATTTCAATGAAAAGTTTTAAAAGTTACGCTCTTTAGTAGGCCAGTGTAGAATTTGGGATGCATGCAGTAGATTAAATTTTTTTGCCCAATACAAACGCCAATTAGGGGAGATGTATGTCCCTATTTAAAATGATTATTTTGGCTTAACGATGCGCTCGATAGTGGATTACGGAACGTTTAATAGTTGATTTTTATTGCATAAACCTTTTGAAGAGGGGACCGGGGATATTAAAAAAGGATTTTGTACTCGCCCCCGCTTCAGTAACTGTGAGTTTATGTCATTTTGTTTTCAGTTCGTGTTTAGTTATTTACGGATAATTTTCGTTTGTTGACTTTCAAGTTTTGTGCGATGGTTAAATAGAAAATGGAGTGTTGTAATGATCTTATTTTGGATTGATGTACGAAAATTCGATTAGTAGTTTATTAAGACAAATCAAGAATCTTTGTCTCAATGTAAGCAGTAATGGCCTCGAGGTTTAGGCACGCGGTCGAGAATCACGGCGGTCGCGGGTTCAATCTCCAGGCACACACCTATTTCTTAGTTATGTGTCTATTCACAATGAATTGTCAATTTCTTAACATTGAAAGATAACATCGTGATGAAACCTGCACATCCGAAAAATCTTTGGAAATTCTTAGGTGAGTAGTCCGCCAACGTGCTTTCGGGCAGCGTGGTGGACTACGGCCTGATGATTATGATGATGATGAAGAATCTCAGCGGTAGAAAGCTTAAACCCAAACAATAATTAATGAAAACATTTTGTGCCAACCTGCACAGCTAAAAGTTCTTGGGAAATTCTTAAGTGTAGTTCGCGAACCCGCACTAGGTCAGCGTGGTGGACTTAAAACAAGCCCCTATCAATCACAGAGGAGCCCCATGCCCAGCAGTGGGCCGTGTGTGGGAGCGTTGTGTTGAAAGCAACAGATGCGCCGCCCGTGGGATCTGTGTTGTGTCGACTAGAACAGCCGTGTGCGGCCATAAAAGTAGCGGGCGATCCTCCTGACATAGGAATTAATTTAAAATACCTCGACTTTGCTCTAGGTTCTATCTAGTCAGTTGTTGAATTGATTAATTTGAGGATCTTTTCGGTTAAGAAAGCCAATTTAGAGTAGAAAATATTTAAATTGATGATTATTTTTGACCTGTTGCAAGGTTTAATAATCCACTATGGGTGCACTAAATTCAGTCAACTTTAGCTATGTTGATCGTATTGCGGGTTTATGTTCCTGACAGAAATATCTATCTTTAAGACGTTATGTATGTGATTAACATGCTTCAAAACAAAGGCTTGACAGCGGTATTTCGTGTAATGTTCTACAAAACAGGACTTGCTTATGTATAATTACATTTTTTACAAGCTATTATATTTAACATCGCCATGTTTTATTCTTCTCACTGCTGGGCCTGAATCTCCTTTACGGATGAGAGGGTTAAGGCCTTGGTCCATCATGCCTGCCTAGTGCGGGTTAGCGATATTTGACCAATTAGTATATTTATTGTAGTTATTTATTTAATTGCAATTATTTATGATACCCTCAAATGTTATTGTAGAGAGATGCTTGTAGAGATTAAAAAAATTGAGGGGTAAGACATTCTCCATTATATAACAAAATACACAACAGGTTGGAAAACAATGTCGCTTGTATTTCAAGCACTCCTTAAGAAAACTCAATATGTACTTTTTGATTGACTTAACAGAAAGGATGCATACGTGAGCCCTAATCTAATAAATGAATTAAGCACCAACAATTAACAAACAACCCATTACATACAACAACATTCATTTCATTCAATATTCTCTCCTTATTAAGATCAATTTCTTTGCCTTTGTGGGTATCGGAAACTATGATAAGCTTTGACTAGATCTCACAAACATTTGTCTTGATGTCGAAATCAGACCCGCGGCCTCCATCTCGTTTCGCAAGTTTGCAAAAACGCTTTCAACCATTCACCAGTTGTTAATAAGTTAATAATTTTTTATTTTTTATTTGGTATACTTAGTTATTTTTATACGGGCAGAACAGTCGCATTTGACGATAAAAGGGTCGATAATGTTTACCTCGCACGCTATATTGCAGAATAATAAAAGTATATATAACAGATACAACGCTATATGACATTCATACGTATAACTTTAATTAGTTGCATATAGCACTCATTTGCGCTCATAGCCCAAACACCTTATTACCAAAAACCAGCTCATTAATTCCCGCTCCCGCGTCCTCTCCGCCGCTCGCTGCCCTAGTGGCCGCGCCGGTCGGCAGTGAACTTGCCGCACTATAAATACGCGCGCCTGAAATACTCGCGCCGACAGTTTGTGCAACCCGCCGCACTATATATGTCCCACCGCTGGGAACCACTCCAGTCTATTACTGGACTTTAACTGTTCGAGCAAGAAAAATCATCTTAAATGTGTTTCCAGTAGTATAAAAAAGTTACTGAATATGTTTCATGAAATTAGCCTGAATAAATTTAATTATTTATCGAAGCTTAGGCGTGTGGTCGAAAATTTGGGTGGTCGTGAGTTCGAATCTCAGGCACACACCATTGAATTATTACTTACATTAAGAGTGAATGAGACATCGTGAGAAAACCTGTTCATCTAAAATTTCTAAGAATATTTGAAGTGTGCAGTCCACCAACTCGCAATGGAACAGCGTGGTGGACTAAGGCCTACACAGATTCGCTTGTAGAGGAGGCCCGGGCCCTGACGTATATGGACTAATGATGAATGAAACTTGGCAGGTCTTGAAAGTCGCTATGAAATACTCATATGCATACATGATGTTCCTATTCACAAGTATGTTTGGAGATAATAAATTCGACATGTCAGATATACCTAGCCAATGGATGTCTCGATAGACTCTACTTACTTGTCAAACACTCAAACATCACCATGATAACAGAAATAGGTAATAAGGTTAATTATATACCAATGATGGTTATTTGCAAGAAATAAAAGGTCTGAAGGGGGAGTATTTGATAGTTTTACAAAACTATTTATTATACAGACCTCGTTGAATCTACGAAGAATTTCCGTGCCGTTCAGCGATTTTGCCATGCCTGTTAATGGAAGTCTGTATAACAGTTCGCCCGTTAGTTCCAATCTTAGCAAATAGTTTTTTATCCGTGGTGTGTTAATTGCGTCTAATTTTGCTAACTGTAACTGTCTTTCTTTGTGTGAGGTCAAACCTCATAGCTCAATGTTTTGTCACCCGCTTTGCTGTGGAGGGAAGTGGACAACTCTTTGTTTTCCAACTCCTCCTTTACATTGCTTTTCTGATTAACTTCGTCGTGGGATTATGACAATTTAGGTCCCCTTAGATTCGCTGAGCTTCATTGCTCGGCGCCAATACTGTGCGTGCCGCTGTTGATCCTGTAGTACAGGAGTTGCAGTGGCGGGTATGTGGTGGGATAGGAAAAAAAGTTTTTAAAAACTATAATGATATGAAATTTTATTGAAAATTTAAGAAATTAAAGTAGTTAAGGAAGAAGTGTAACGTTCTAAGAATTATTAAGTGAAGCTCTACCATATTTATTTTCAAGAATGCTGACTAGCCAAACTTAATTTCTCGGTCTTAAAAGGCGTAAGTTTTCACTCATTAACTTTTCAGTCTGTACCTACTGAGTGTTGGGCATAAACAATGATTACTGTTTAATATTTGTCTCTATCTCATAGGTATCCGTTAAAATTATTTCGATATCAATGCACATATTATGTTCAACTCCTAGGCACAAATGTCTTAACATATAAGAATGAAATGAAAACACATAAGAATTTTCTCGTCGAGAACTATTTATATTATAAAGTGCGTAATTAATACCAAATAGCTTCGGAAAGTCAGGGGTTTGTGCTGTTATAGGATTTGAACCGCCACGACCGGGATTACGACGCGACCTCAGATGTCTGATCATCGAGGCCATCACGACTACTAAATTATTGTCATTTTTATTCAGAACTAAAAACAAAATATTATAAATACCGTACTATACCTGTGTGTTTAAATTAACGGAAATCCTGACTCTACCTTCACGGTCTCTCTCTTCTCTATTAGTTATATGCGATTTGTAAGCTAAGCAAGTATGCTTAGCATAGTAGGCATACTATGCCTGTAGCAAGTAAAACTTTCACTGTGTTTTGGTTGTTTAAGAAATATCTACCCACACTTCTCTGTACGAGATTCGAATCCAAACCTCCTTAGTACAACCTTAAAGTTTAGCAGATCCCCCATAGTCATCACGAATTTTTCAGTGTCTGTCCACCCCGCTCGTTCCATAGTGTTGTTATTTACGTCGGGGCGTCGCCACCTGTTCACCACAAATAGACAAGTTCGTTGCACTCGCTTGCACTTGCAGACAACGCCCCTACCGAGCTCACCACACTTTATTCATGTACACCATACATTGCTGCATTAGTCCTATGACTCCACTTGAGATCGCAATGATAAGCGTAATGGTTATGAAAGCGAGAAAATTTCCTGTGTTACATAATCCGAATCCGTTATTGCTGTTTTGTGGTACATTAAGGGTTTAAGGAATGTTGAAGATCGTGTTATATGGAGTAATGAAATATTAAGTGTTGAAGCGCATGCAAATGATTTTCAGCAAAACTGACTTAGCTTTTCATAGAGTTAGCGAACGTTACTTGGGTCATAAATGATGGATTTACTGTATTATGATTGCGAAACTTATTATCTTTTAAACTTTATCACATCTTACCAAAACGATTTACACTTTTGCCATAGATATTCTAGACAACTTTACTACGAAACTTCATAAGATTACTGAAAGATTATCAAAATTCAAACTGTTATCAGTGTAACTTTTTGCACTTTACATATGATTTTAAGTTGTATTTAAAAAAAATATATGTATCACTGGATCACTATCTGTGTATGTGTTGCTTTCTTTGGATACGAAGGTGCTAACAGCCAAAGTTTTTGTCAATATCAAGTACTAGCACGACCTGTATTTACTATATAAAAAACGGGGTTCAGAAACGCATGTCCCTCTACCTCTGCGATGATAAATGCAGGATTGTATGTATGTTATTCTAAGTACTAATGCCGAAAAACAACAAGTGAATAATGTCCCACAATGATCCATGTATGGCGTCGTCGCGGCGTGTCGAGCTATTCGTAGAGTAATAGTGGACATGTCTCGGGATCGCCGGCGAAACATGCCAACATTAGCGTCACTGCATTGTAGTGTACATGAGCTGTTTTCATATAATTATAGCGATTTAATACAATAATATCGTAAATATATACATAACCTCACGCTTGTATTTCCCAAAGGGGTAAGCAGAGATGCATTTCTGGACCCACATTTCGCGAGTTCGTATAAGTTCCACGCAATTGGGGGCAAGCCTATTGCCGTTTTTCGGGCATAATAATTACCTAGTTACAACAATTTCCAGTGTTCAAAGGTATGTAGGAGCTAAATCAACCCAAATATGTCCAGGTTGTAGGCCTTAGTCCACCACGCTGACCTACTGAAGGTTTGCGGACTACACACTCACGTATTTAAAATAAGTTTAAGAGGTATTGTTACGAAATAAAATCTCTATTTTATTACAACTGTCGTTGTATTGATTAATGCTATTCTGAAGCTACGCTACTTTAAGCTTCATGGACAGAGTTGCAAGAAATGTAGAGTACGCAGCAATACAGATTACTGATGGTTTTTATAGTTATATACATATCCATTGTTTATAGACGAGAGATTTATAAATAGAATTAATTTATTTCAATTACTAGTAGCTGCCCTACTTTAGATCGAGCCGTGCGTACCACTAAATATGTTTGCTAGAATAGTATAATAATTGAAATAAATTCTTATGCAATTTAAAAAAATGTATAAGAATGACTAAAAACTATAAAATAAACTGTGCATATCAGCATTAAACATTATTCGATTTATACAGTTAGAAGTACATGTTGGGAACGTGTCCATTCTATATTAAGAAATCTAGGCGAGTAGTCAATGGGAGCCGTCACATTTTTGGCATTCAATACTGTTTCACATACATTGCGTAGTAAATACTGCTACTTAGTATCGACTTTCATAGAGAAGCGTAAATGTACTATAGCGTGCAATATGACATCGCTGTATTAGAATACAATTGTTACCGACACTCATGTCAGGGTATTTAATTGATATAAATAATTAGAAAGTACATATAGTTTTAATATTCATTTCGCGCTGGCAACAATTGGTTCATTCATCATTTAAAATAAAACCTTCATTGATTATCACACAGAGATGGTACCATGCCAATAGATCAGGTATTGGTATTTAATTGATACAAATTATCAGCGACTAACTACAGGGTTTACATTCCATTGCAGGTCAAGTATCTATTGTTTTCTAAAGTTTTATTTCTTTCCGTATTGGAACAGCAATGGATGATTAATTAAGTGGTATATTATTGTAAGAAAGCGTAATACGAGTATTGGCAGGGATCGAAAGCAATCAATGGAACGCGATAGTGGACGCTATTTATAGTGAGTTTGTTGTGCTGCGGTTAAATTAAACTTGACTAATGAACTTCTGGTTTGTTTATCTGCCAAACTGTACCATCCTCTGTATGTACGTGTATAACCAACGTACCACGATACACTAGTGTGTGAAATGGTTTTAATAGAATATTGCAGACTGACACGAATGATTAAAAGGTTTTGGACTGTGATATACTATGGATTAATTAAAGTTCTAGTACAAAATTTGAAGTGGCAGAATGGAGTCTAAAAATACATTTAGTTACTTTAGTATGGGTACGCCCTCTATAAGATGGGACTTTAAAAGCCTGTGCAATGTAGTTAAATCCGCCAACCTTCCAAGTTATGTCTTAGAGAGTTTTGAAACATTGTCAACAGTATCTAAGGCAGAATTGGGAGGAAGTTCACATTCCTTAGACCCTTTAATGGATATTTTAAGTTACATATATTTTAAAATGTCTGCTTGTTTAGTAAGCAGGTGAAATCGATTACTTGCTTCTAATAACTGGATGAAAATTATGAATAAAAATTAAATAAGGAAAACTGTTTTTTTTTTCGACAGTGCGTAAGGTTTATAATTTTTTCTTTGCTCTTATTTGAAGTACACTCCCACTAGAGTAGAGCAGTGTTTACATTTGAGTCATGTGGTGACGTAGCGCTCTCAGCTGAGCTCTACCGGCGACTCTACCGGAGGGCGCGCGCCATATTTAGACTCTTACACCTACACCTGTGAACTCTACCAATAATAGAGTCTTCAGCCGTAGTCTCTGTGTTACTTGATATAAGAAAAATAAATTATTTTTTAATTTTATTAGTAGTCATGTAAAGAATTTGTGTTGTTTTATTAAGAGTTTATTATCCTTTGGTCTTAGTTGTATTTTTTTATTTATTGAAATAATTATGGCTTTGATTTATTTCTTTCCATCTCTAAAGAAATAATTTGATTGATAGAATAGATAGAAACTACACCCAAATTATAATGAATTGATATTTCTATTACGTCTGTATAAATAAATTATTTAGTACTTGAAAATAAACTAAAGACTTGGTTAAGGACTCTTCTTCTTCATCAACCCATATACGCCCACTGCTGAGCACGGGTCTCCTCTACCACTGAGAGGGTTTAGGCCATAGTCCGCCACGCTGGCCTAGTGCGGGTTGGCGGACTACACACCTAAGAAATTCCTAAGAACTCTTAGGTGTGCAGGTTTCATCACGATGTTTTCTCGATGTTGATGGTTAAGGACTATAACAAAAAAATTTAATACAATTTATTGATGCACCTTCCGTAAATCTATAAATATTACAGATGAGTTGCCAAGTGCTGTGGCGTCCAGCCGGCTGAGAAATGACAGGTCACCGATACATATACTAGAAATAGTGGCACAAAACAGGATCGAAATATGTACACCATAATTTACGATATGTAACACATGAAACATGAATCACGTATGTGGGTGCAGAAATGCACCTCAGCTTACTCTATCAGGTTATACATAGGTGCTATGTCAACTAACTGTTTATGTTCGTAACCGTTTCCATTTAATGTATATCATATGTATATATGTATGTCTATATGTTCAACAGCTTTGCACATAAGCTACAGTAGCACTCTGCTGAGACAGACTCTACTAAAATGTAAACGCGACATTGATTTATGCTACAAAAGTATGCATATACAGTGTAATTGAGATGAGATAATATCAAAAACTAAGGTAGATGTTTTTATTTACGATTTGCAGTCACATTTTATAATGTTATTCTTGGGGTTACACAAGTTACACAGTTGCACGTGTTAACGTGTCATTACTAATTCAAAGCAATTGATCTATTACACTTATACTAATTCAAAGCAATTGATCTATTACACAGTCACTTTCTTTGTCCCTACATTTATATGTATGTTTAAATCTTAAAAACTACGCAACGGATTTTGATGCTGTTTTTTTTAATAGATAGAGTGATTGAAGAGGCAGGCTTATATGTTTAATTTCTTTCTGAACTCGACCCTGTAGTCTACGCGGACGAAGTCGCGAGCAGAAGCTAGTATAAAATATTTCGGTCTCAGTTGGAACCGAACGAATTACCCATTACGAATTACTTGCTTTAACGGTGAAGGAAAACATCGTGATGAAACCTGCACAACTAAGAGTTCTTAGGAATTTCTTAGGTGTGTAGTCCGCCAACCCGCACTAGGCCAGCGTGGCGGACTATGGCCTTAACTCTCTCAATGGTAGAGGAGACCCATGCTCAGCAGTGGGCGTATATGGGTTGATGATGATGAATTACCCAGACAAGTAGAAAGCTTTAACAATTATAATCAATTATAATTTATACGCCAAAGATATAATAAATATAGGTTCAATTCCCTGGTCGGTTAAAACACTTTTGCGTTTTGGGAATGACTTAGTAGCAGCTCTTACACTGATTATTGCCCGAAATATGCAATCAAGCTATGCATATTCTATTGGACTTGAGAAACAAAGCAAGTAAAATATAGATTTAGAAATGGACCTGTAAACTACTGCGAGAATCTGCGTTAATGCTATTTCTTAAAAAAACACTATCTTCAAATAAGCGAACAACTAACCTACTGTATCTATTAATAAAATTTGTATAGATTTGATTAATCAACATTTGTCAGTTACATGAGACTTTTCGTTGACAGACTTAATGTTGTGATCGAAGCAGCTCTTTAACTATTTTATATTTTAATACCTATTTGTAAGAAAAAATATATTGACGTCACTAAAATATTACAAAAGGAAGGTGTGTTTGTAAAAACATTGTTGCTGCTTGTTTCATATTTATCCCGTCATTTTATCATCGTAACTAAAGCATTCAATTTGAATCATAAACGTTAAATAAATGTTATATTTACTACTAATTATTTCGTATGTATGTATTTAACGTGGACAGATTTGCTTCATTAATTTTAATTCGAGTTCATTGATTGGATTTATGCGAGGTTTCCGCAATTATTTGTTAATGCAAATTTACTAAATGTAAATAATTTATATATTATTACTATCATTATAGACACGTAACTCGCTATATAATTGAACTAAAATATCTACTCATTATTATAATTAACTTCATAATAAATAAATTCACGAGTCTAAACTTAATCTCCTCAACCCTTTCTTGTGTAGGTGGCCTATGCCCAGCAGTGGGACTTATATGGACAGATAATGACGATGATGCTGAAATTTAACGTTACACTTTAAATAAAATAAAATGAGGTCACCAGGTCACTTGAGATTGGACGGTCGTCGCTGCCTAAGACCACGAGCAAGATGACAAAGTTCCCAGTCTTGAAATCTACACTCTTTTATTTAAAGTGCCTAAGACGTATGCTCATTAAAAACTTCGCACAGTTATACGAAGTAGAAAATTATATATTAACTGCACTATTGATGCCTTCCATCTAATCGATAGGGTTCGCAAAATTGGTAATAAAGGAACTTGATCATGTCATGAATAACAAAACTTGTAACTCTTCTTGTTTCAAAAGTCATTTTCTCTACTGCTAAAAGTTACAAGATCCGTTTAAATACGAAGTCAGTTACTGTGCCTAAAGAACTTATAACATGTGACTGATTATACCTAGCGAAATGTGGGCTGCATTTCTGCCTACCCTTTCGAGAATATAGACGCAAAGTTGATGATTGAGTTATGATTAAGTCAAAAATTTCGTTGTCGCGTATTCAATACCCTAGGGACACACCTCGGACGAGTTGTGTTTCGAAGTTATTTTTGTGTTTACAATGAATTATCACGCACTTTAACAACGCAGAAATACATCGAAAGAAAACCTGCACACCTAAAAAGTTCCTAATTTGTTGTAAATGTTTACTCAACTCGCACTAGACCGGCCTAGGTTCTCTACACAGGGGGACGTATGTAAATAGACTGTTGACAAGGAAATACTAATATACATACGGACAGCCAATGAAAATATAAATCTAAACTATTAAATATTTAAAATTAATTGGGAATCCTGGTATACTTCTAAATTAATATAATTTATATATTAAGCACATGTATGTCATAGGTCAAGTTAATCATCAATATTCTTTGAAATTTACTATTATATTCTTTAAGATCTGATTTAATAAATCAAACATAAAATACTGTTGGGCTTGTTAAATCTTTGCGAAAGAGTAACCCCATACTTACTGAAATGAATTTCCATTAAATGATTTAACCTGCACCTAATACATTTTTTATTTCTCCGTTAAAGTATGCAATAATTCATTGTGGATAGACACATAACTTCAAAATATCAGAGGTTTGCCTGGAGTTTGAATCTGCGCCTAACGAAGTAAAAGTCTTGCAAGCTAGAGAATATGATGAGAAGATCGAAGACTTCACGAATTATAATACAAATTAATGAAATAAAATCCTTGGGAATAATGTCTACGTCTTCTCAAGAGCTGTTTGTTGTGTTGGGAAAATATTGATTTAAAGTAATCAGTAACTTGTTTTATGTTTACTTGTAAGAAGAAATGTGTACTTTCGGTCATAATCAATATCATAAGTCTTATCATATTCAGATTTTATAACCAAAATATTATGTTATAAGAATATTCATATTACTTGTCTATCCCAGATAAATAAATCTTTTACCTTATAGTTCCTATCTCTGGTCACTAAACTTATACGAGACTCCATAATTCCGAAACTCTTTACTCGATCAATTAATGCTTCTAACCATGTGTGTGACATGCATATGTTTGACTTGCAATGGCGAGCCCACCCGCCGGCTAAGTACTAGCTAATTGTACTAAACAGCTGCTTGATTCATTGATAATATCATAAAAAACTATGACATCGCTAAAAATTAACTTCTACAACGAAGCATGTTTCCTAACAAAATGTATAATTAGTATTTTTTATTTTGCGTCTATTTTCAGAACAAACTTGTTAAACTTTTTTTGTGTAAAGCTTTAATATGTCATTCAAAAGGGTTGAAAAGACGATTCCTAATCAATAGCTAGTACTACGGCGCTGAACTATCGGCCGAGCGATGTCTGAAAACGGTCAAGGCGTTGGGCGACTCTTGTGCGGCTTTTACGGACTCACGGCAGGTTTATACAATAATAACAATCCCTAGGGTTAGTGCAGTGTCCGAGCCACCCCGGAGCCCTAAGGGTGTGCCGCAGCACCGCGGAGCGCCGCGGCCGCGCGAGTGTCGGCGCGGGGGCGAGCGCGCTCTCCTTGTATGGCGCGCGGCGCGGCCCGCGGCGACGTATATAAGCTGGGCGCGCGATAGTCCGCCGCACTCGCAGTCTCGCTGCCGTAGAGTCAATATCCACCGCGTCCCAACACACAAAAACACAGCAAAATGTGCGACGACGATGTTGCTGCGCTCGTAGTCGACAATGGCTCCGGCATGTGCAAGGCCGGCTTCGCCGGTGACGACGCGCCCCGCGCCGTCTTCCCCTCGATCGTCGGTCGCCCGCGCCACCAGGGCGTCATGGTCGGTATGGGCCAGAAAGACTCCTACGTCGGTGACGAGGCCCAGAGCAAGAGGGGTATCCTCACCCTGAAGTACCCCATCGAGCACGGCATCATCACCAACTGGGATGACATGGAGAAGATCTGGCACCACACCTTCTACAACGAGCTGCGTGTCGCCCCCGAGGAGCACCCCGTCCTGCTCACCGAGGCTCCCCTCAACCCCAAGGCCAACAGGGAAAAGATGACTCAGATCATGTTTGAGACCTTCAACTCCCCCGCCATGTACGTCGCCATCCAGGCCGTGCTCTCGCTGTACGCCTCCGGTCGTACCACCGGTATCGTCCTGGACTCCGGTGACGGTGTCTCCCACACCGTGCCCATCTACGAAGGTTACGCTCTGCCCCACGCCATCCTCCGTCTGGACTTGGCTGGCCGCGACTTGACCGACTACCTCATGAAGATCCTCACCGAGAGGGGCTACTCTTTCACCACCACCGCTGAGAGGGAAATCGTTCGTGACATCAAGGAGAAGCTGTGCTATGTCGCCCTCGACTTCGAGCAGGAGATGGCCACCGCCGCCGCCTCCACCTCCCTCGAGAAGTCCTACGAGCTTCCCGACGGTCAGGTCATCACCATCGGAAACGAGAGGTTCCGTTGCCCCGAAGCCCTGTTCCAGCCTTCCTTCCTGGGTATGGAATCCTGCGGCATCCACGAGACCGTGTACAACTCCATCATGAAGTGCGATGTTGACATCCGTAAGGACCTGTACGCCAACACTGTCATGTCCGGTGGTACCACCATGTACCCCGGTATCGCCGACAGGATGCAGAAGGAAATCACCGCCCTCGCGCCCTCCACCATCAAGATCAAGATCATCGCTCCCCCCGAGAGGAAGTACTCCGTATGGATCGGAGGATCCATCCTGGCCTCCCTCTCCACCTTCCAGCAGATGTGGATCTCCAAGGAGGAGTACGACGAGTCCGGCCCCGGCATCGTCCACCGCAAGTGCTTCTAAGCGCGCTCGCGAGGTTCGGCCCTGCGGCGGCCGCGTGACGCCGCGCGCCAGCATTTCGGAGAGTACGTTGTACGTAGTGATACCTGAACTGAGAACATCTAAACGTTACGCCATCTATCCTAATGTAATTTATTGTAAAATTTATATAAATTTAATTTTCTTTTTTTATTTTTATTATATACACGGGATCGTTGTGGATCTCAACGCCAATGTAATTAATAAATAAACGGTTAATTTATTTATTTTAATTACATCATTTCTTTTTATACACTCAATGACTTTGGATTTCATCAGCGACACCTTCCCCATCTCCCATCACCCTCCCGCGCCACCACCCCGCCCCCGCGGCATTCAGTCGTGGGGCTGGTAGTGTAGTATTACACGAGTGTGTAAGTCCGGCGCCACCTGTCCACAACTGGGTCAGGCGGGGTGTCAACCTGATGGGATCACTCGTCGCCGTCAATGGTGCTGGGAGCACGCGACCGCCCCCCTCCGCGCCCCCGCTCCGCACCCCCGAGCACTCCAGCGCCGCACGCAACGGAATTAGAAGCAGAGGTTACCCCACACGCGTTGGAATTAGCCGCCGCCGTCACTACCATACATAGTAAAGAGTCGGTCGGGGCCAAAAGCTTTTTCTAAATATATCGGAAGCGAGCGGCGAGCGCGGTTTCCGTAAATACTCTCGCGCGCGGCTAATAATACGCACATCTCCCGGAGCGGCGGCGAGTGTGACGTCTTTACGGGCTTCGGATGCTTAATTTAGTGATTCAGGCCGGCGGCGCTCGCGGGTGTACACACTAGCTTGCGCGTGTTGTTCGGCGACGCGCTCCACCGCTCGCTACATATGCGGACATGGACTCGCGACACTTCCATTCATTCGAGCACTAGCTCCCGAATATTAGATGACACACATGTGCCGTTGCGTCAGAGTGTTTCCCTCCGCGACGACTAAATATATCGCGCACGCGATCCGACGGTTTTTGTAACATTCGCTCGGGTTTGGGAATATTCGGCGAATCTATGTCAGTGTGATAGCAATTTGCGCGGATTCCATCGCCTCCCGTTACAGTATCGACTGATACAACTCTGTTTATATCTTACACCACCATAATATTTACTTTCAACTTTCTTTCACGAGTAGTGTAATCTTTTATCAATATTGCATAGCTGTTTTTTTACTATTAATTTATTAGGTTATTTATAATGCAAACAAATTGAAAAATGTGATAAGTTATAAATATACTTTTAAATCGGTACACTCATAAAACATGAACTTTGTCAGTTAAGGTATGACTTGTTGTCAAGATATTTCTGTTTATCTGACATAGTTAAAAGAATAACAATTATCGAAGGCCTTTGTGTTGGTTTCCTCACTCCCCCACTGAACCACGCCACGTTCAAAACTCATACAAACCGCGTTAGATTCTTGGCTATAAATAACTTTGATGAAACACACACCTAATACTTTACCTACATTCCAATACTGCAAATTTTAGATGAATTTTTCTTTTACTTTTTTTCTAGCCGAGTTTTTTTTACATAAAAATGCGGGGTTTAGCAAATTCGTAACAAAAACCTAGTTTTTAGTCATGACGTGATGTTTATTTATATTTTTTTCTGGCACGTGAAGTACAGTCTGTCCGAAAGCTCATTTAGTGCCGTAAGACGATCTCTCGTCACTCGGCGATAGGGAATTGGCACTTGGTAACAAAAGCGGGGAATTGTACATTAATATTAGTAATATTGTCTGTTTTTTTGGGTAAACAGCACAGAAATTAATCAAAAGAAATACATGAGAATTTAATAATATTATGAATAAATTTTATTTATACGATAAATAGTTTTACCGACCATCATACTAGTTCGCTCTTGTGAAAATTTTTAATTAAAATTTTCAATAGTAAATGTTTATAATTTTTTTCAATAGTAATTTATTTTCTTTGGCTAATTAGTTCTATTGATATGGGGCCTTATTTTTGGACAGCCATACAGACCAACATGTGTCGAGATCTCTACTTTCGTCACACTGATATCTCTGTAATACCTACCTACATACATAAGATATAGTTCAACACACATGTTGGTAGTGTTATCAAACATAATGTGTTGTACGAAGTAAACGGTTCGCGCCATACATGTGTCCGCGCGTCTAATAATAGTGTTTCAGTTCAGCTGATCGCAGGAGGCCACTGAAACCAACAGTGTTTCGCGCCGTTAATGATTTTGTAGTAATTTGGGTCCGTTACACGGGAAATATCTCATTTTTCAAAAGATTTTTTAGATATATAGGAATATCTCGAGTATAATACAAACATATTTTTTTTAGAAGAATGGGCCTTAAAGGCCAAAATACTGGTTCAACTTTGTTTAGCTGCAGTTATTATGAGTTGTGGCGGTTAGACCGATTCTAGTATTTATGAATATATCTATACACTATCTATTATGACCTTATCAAATCAAAAAATCTAAAATCTTATTATTTCTTAGTAATAGTTAACTCACCAAAGATTTAGGTACGTTAAGATTTTATTCTGTTATAAAAAGACGTCCATGTGTTTGATATAAGAGAGAACAATATTGTAGATTACACTTGCTATTGTAAGCTGTCTGTTGCATCATTACATTTCCTCAAACAGTCACAGACATAACCAAGAAAAGTCACAATTATAGCTGTGACTTCAACCAATGACCGCTGAAATTAAAAAAAAAATGCTGAACAACGAATTTCGATGTCCCGTTCAATCAACTGAACTATGAACCAGCTTGATTCCATACTAAAAATGAACTCTTATCCGGAAGATTAAACATACTCCTTAGTAGGCCTTATAAAAAAGGAGTTTTAGATTGCAATTCTCATCTATCACTCTGATTAGTCTATGAGTCAGACCTAAGTATTGTGGCTAATGTCGCTGATATCTGTAAATTGGCCGTTCGACCAAGTTAGCGAGTATGCATACGATGGCAGTATACATACCAGCACTACCTAATGGTCCACATTTCGTCCATCAGAAAATAAGTAAGGTCTAGCGGCTCTGGCATCTCCGTCTATATGCAGCTCCGTGACGCAGTTGGTTTGATCCCCGGACCGAGACGAATGTTTGTGTCATGTGTATTAGTTTCGAATCTGGACATTTATTTATTTGTGGGAGAAAAGTCTCTCGTAGTGTCCGACACTCACAAGACACATCAAAGTACAGAATCAGAACTATGTGACACACAGAGTTCTACTGTTAGGTGTATTTATTACCATTTCTTAGTCTATAAGGTTTTAGAAATTTCTTAGGTGCATAGTCAACCAACCCGCACTAGGCCAGCGTGGTAGAGTAAAACCTAAACCCACTCAATTGTAGAGGTCTGTGTCCAGCAGTGGGCCCTTTTTGGGCTGATAATACATCATTATCATTAGAAATGCAGTGACAATGCCCACCCACAGATACCAGATGTGCAAGTGATTAGGTCGGCTGCTGTGATTCAGTGTTGACAAATGACGCGCGGCATTGTTGGCGCGACCCGGCGACACGGCGACAGCGATGGGCGACAAGCACGTGCCAACTCTACCACACTATTGATAGCATGCTTCAGACATTCTGTCGAGACATATTTGGCAATACCTTAAATTTTTACTAAATTATTTTTATAAATATACATTATGCCTATTTTCTTTGAAAAGTTTAGGCAGAAATGCATTTCCGCATCCTAGTATCGCCGATTTTTTATAGTCCCAATTTTCCGTAATCCTGACTGATACGGAGAACTTCTCAATAGGAAAAACCCAATACGCTTTGCCCGTCCTGGGTCTATTTACGATCGCCAAAGCTACAAGATACAAGTGAATTTTTTTCACAAGCAAATTCTTGTGATCGATATATTTTATCGAGTGTTATTTGGCTCTTTGCTGTATTCCCTATACAGAGTATATATGCAGGAATTTAATATATAATACTTATATAATACGTCTTACTAGAGGACCTCGTCTATAACTGAAAGAGTCTAGGCATTTTTCCACCACGCTGGCCTATTGTCAAAGTCAAGTCAAAGTCAAATCTTCTTTATTCAAATAGACTTTTACAAGTTCTTTTGAATCGTCATTTTTTATCACTTTTTTATACTGTTTTTTTTAACTAATTCCATAAGCCTTGCGCTGGTATATGCCTTCGATAAATGACAGCCCCGTGGCGCAGTTGGCTAGACACCAGCTTGCGAAACGAGCGGCCGCGGGTTCGATCCCCGCACCGAGACAAATGTTTGTGTGATCCACAAATATTTGTTTCGGGTCTGGGTGTTTGTGAGACCGAAAAGTCTCTCGTAGTTTCTGATACCCACGACACAAGACTTGTATCTTAGTGTGGGGTCAGGACTATGTGTGTGACTGTTGGGTGTATTTATTATTATTTATTATTATAAATAGACCTTAAGACTATCACTACTTTACAACTTATGTACTTAACTGGTACTCGTATTCTTAGGCTGATTGATTTAGTTTATCATCCTGGACGGTGTATATTCATGACTAACGCTGTTACTTAATGTAGATAGGTTAAATTACTAATGTAAAATTTTATTACATAGTTTTACGTAATGAATTTAATAATATCAAGAGTCTTCAACACAGATCAAATAAATAATGCCACATTACCGATGTCCAAATTTTATCCTACAATCAAAAAATTATAACGCAGTAACACTTTGACCCGGGACTCGAACCCAAGACTCCCCACTCACGCCACTCCCCGATCCTCTGACAAGGTGTCCGTGCCAACGCTACATCACTGAACACTCATCGTGGTTGAAAAACTTCGTCCCGCCATATTTGGCAACGCGGTTCGTTCTCCTAATAGTTTTTGATAGTGAGTAATAAATACTTTTGCGACTGAATGGACTGATGGAATAATGTTTGCAACAAATTTCTCTTATAATAATATGTACTTAACGCAGAATATATCGCACTAGTATTACAATAGTGTTGTAACTCAAAAAAGACGATTTTTCAGAATCAACGAAAAACTAATTTGTCACTTTCTGTAATAGGTACGAATATAATGAATGTTTTATGTGTTTTTGGAATGAAATTGAAGGCATTACCTTTTTAATTTTTTTAAATAATAATAATAATAGGGAAATTATTAACGAATTTTGAGTTAAGACAGTATTTTTCCAAGCACAATGTTCAAAATAAAATATTATTTTTAATTACGTCATTATTGTTGAAATATTTTGTGTTACGACAGTTTGAATAAGTCATTTTCTTTACGTTTTAAACTCACTTTTTGGCATTACAACAATAAATCGAAAACGAATTCCGAGTAAATGGTAGTAAAATATACCATTTAATACGATCTCTTTATTTTTTTGGTTAGGATATTATTAAATAAAACCAGATTATTCTTTTTACCTGTGATAATTGAAATATAGTGTACTAAAACTAATGCTTGTCTACCTATACCTACTTAAAAACAAGTTGAAACATTTTGTAAAATAACATAAACCTTTCAAGACAAAAACAGTCTTACCTAATCTTGATAAACTACACTATTTATAATTAAAATTTTGTTTTTAATCAATTTTTAGCAAACAAAATCTTGTCTTGATGTCTCGTTTATTTTTACACAACAATTTAACCTGCATTTTCCAGGTCTCGCAATATGTATCCTCTCCATCTCTTCCTGCCCCAGGTATTATTGTTTTGCTATTCCGATGAAATATTTGATTCAGTAGTCAGCCCACTGGTTCCAGCAACGGGACTCACATTATTCACAACTCTATCATCCATGCCGCTTGAAGAAGAGCTTCCAGAAAAAGAGCTACCTGGACATTTTGTTGTTTGACCTCTTAGCAATCTACCCTAGATTCCTTTCTTGGTGAGTTAGGAACGAAATGTGGATCATGATGGGAATCAACATCGTCGCTCTGGTCTTAGTGGATGGGTGAAATGTAATATTTCTTTTGATTACAATCATACTCGGGAAACTGTTTACGTCGATTTGTTGAAGTACTGAATGAACTGTAGATGATGACGGTGTCGAAAGTGTCGATTGCACTTTCGTAGTATCAATGTCTTCTACCTGGATAGCAGTTTGATCGTTTTTATTCACCTGTGACAATAATGACGGTGATGAATTCACACCAAGTTCGTCATTTGCCTTCTACTGGTGGCCCTCGATGGATAGGTACTAAACCTGCAAATTAAATAAATATTTATTTTGTTAAATACATTCCTACCCACCTCCCAACCTGATGCTTGTCACAAAGAGTGAAGTAACTCTAATTTTTTAAATAAAAAAGTTTATAAGCTTTATTTGCATTAAACTGCTACACATTCGATCGAATTGTAAGTAATACTGTAACTTAAAGTAAATATTATTATTAATAAATATATAGACCATGCAAAAAATCGATTTAAAGTTATAATTCAACAAAACTGTATTATGTCAAAAATTACTAACTTAGTCAATTATAGTGTCTTAAGTAGAAATATTATTTTTATTAAAGCTTGTGTAAATCAGTAATAGTGTATTAACTAAAAATAAGAACAAAACCATGTCAAGTGTAAATCAACAATACTGTATTAATTCAAAATAAAACTATGAATTTTACATACCTGATCCAGTAATAACGTTGGAACTCGAAATAATGCAACAAGCGGCATGCACTTTTTCGATCACTGTTGGTCGCAACTAAAGATGACACAATATCGGGATGGAGGGTTAGACTACCGGTCAGTCATGGATAATGTCTTAACACGTCATAACTTATTCATTTTCTGCATTATTCCAATGACAGTTTTAATGACTTGTGAGGAATTAAATTTTACGTTTAATTATAGTGTTATGTCAATTTCGATGTATTTTGAGTTACAACACTATTGTAATACTAGTGCGATATGAGAAGCAACAAGATGTTTTTTTTGTGGAAATCGAACCCGCGGACTCTCGTTTTGCAAGCTGGTGTGTAGGCAACTGCGGCATGGGGATATCTCTTTGAAATAAATCTTCTTTATTAACCCATATACGCCCACTGCTGAGCACGGGTCTAACATTGAGAGGGTTTCGGAAATAGTCCACCACGCCGGCCTAGTGTGGGTTGGCGGACTACACACCTAAGAAATTCCTAAGAACTTTTAGGTGTGCAGGTTTCCTCACGATGTTTTCCTTCACCGTTAAAACAAGTGATGATTCAACTTGAATACACACATAACTTGGAAAAGTCAGAGGTGTGTGCCGGGGGTTCGAACCCGCGACCGCCGAGATTCTCGACCGCGAGCCTAAACCTCAAGGCCATCACTGCTTTTTAATAAATGCCTACATCAAAAACATTTGTAACAACCAACGGTGTTTCACATTCATTTGAAAAAAATTGAGATCCAATGAATTCTAAAAGATGTCATTACTTTTCATTGCATCGAGATTCTTATTTGATTAAAATGGAAACTTGGAGAGAACATTAAAGAGTTTCTCATTGCGCGTTTAAAAGGATCATTTAAAAAGGTTTTTGTCCCAATGTTTAATTTCAAATGAAATCTTTTGTTAAAAGAGCCTTTACTGATCTTTGTATTGTTCAACACATGATCTCCTTTTTACTGTTACATGTATTAATGATGGTTATTTATTAAGTTATTTCGTCCTAAAGCAAAGAAGTAAAAATCTTGGCGGTCGCGAGTTTAAACTCAAAGCAAACACTTCTGAACTTATGACTTGATTCACACTGAATTATTACGAACTTTAAATTTGCACGCTCAAATATTAAAAATTCTCATGTCAGTAGTCTACTAGGCTTCACTAGGCCAGCACGATGGACGAAGGCTCAACCTCTCGCCCTTAAACTCATCGGCAAATGAACAAATTTATTACAAAATACCTTTATCAATGAAAAGCAATATGATAACTGGAAGGTGGGAATAAAGCGCTTACATCGCTTCGCGTCATTTAATTATGGCGCCAGGGTCGACAATAGGGACGGTGACAAAGGCTGATTTGCAGCAATAAAGTCGCTTTGAGCCGGTGACAATGCGCTGGCAGCAACAGATCGACGCGGATCAATCGGCGAGTTTCGGGGCGTCGCGTCTAACGCTATTGTTGCAAACACTGCCGCGCTGACGGCGACCAACACTACGGGATGGCGACGGATATTCTCACAACATTGAGGGGTTTTACCTGGGCTTATATCTAGTTTTGGGCTTGTTAAGGAGATGGGTAAACAGTGCAGTACACCTACACAAAAACAAGAAATTTGGAAGAAATACTGCTTGTTGAAACTTATGTTTTTTTGCCAATACAAACATTATATAAAGGCTTACTTAATGCTTAAGGCATTATCTACCAGTTATTAATTTTCGCCATTGAACAAAAAAAACATAACCCTTTATGAGTCTTTCATGCCAATATAACGCTCATGTTGCGTTTTACGTTATCGCCTTAGCCTAATTATGCAGCGTGCGATCGAGAATTTCAAGTTGGATTGCCGGGACGATGTCATTACCTACATTTCTCATTCAGACATTCTTTGTAGTTTCATGAAATCGAAAAGTTAATAGGCTTACCATATGTTTTTAGAACCCTTTGAACTCTTTGGCCTAAATTGATGTTTGAAAAAGGCTTTTAAGATATATTAACATTAAAATATTATGTAGGAATATCTGAGTATCGAGTGTACGATGCGCGCCCTATATCACATTCAAATGGAATATGAGAAGGTTATTAAGGGCGGAATGAATAAAAAGCGCGCCCGAGTCGGCTGAGCGGCTTACAATGAGCAACAACGCGAACAGCCCAGTCGCACTACACGCTACATACTAGTGGTACCACGACAATAATATATTAAGCATACAAGTAATATTTATTGGACATATTCAGACCATGATCGGGAACTAAGGCAGGTAACAGCAATGGTTATAGCAAATCCATTAGCGTTAAAGAAAATTGTATGGAAAACGTCAATTCTTTTTATTTTCGGGATTTTTTTAACGCCAATGGGTTTGTGATCACTGTAGCTTTTACCTGCCTACGTTACCGAATGCGGTCTTAATACACCCTGTATAATAGATTATCATCATCATCAACATTAATAAAAAGACGACTACTGCTAGACGTAAGCTTCCCGCAGAAACTTGTCGGAAAATGTCATCTCGGTGTAATACTGCGCACGTTCAAACTTAGTAAAAGCCTATATTTGTATTTCTATAATGATGGACTCTGTTTTTAGTAATGCTATCTAGGTACAATTTTGGACATCGTGATGTAACTGAGAAAGTTACTAAAAAAACCTAATTATTTACGGCTACTTCAGTAAATTAATCGTGTTAGAAAGACAGCATCAAACTATGAGATGGATGGTAAATTCAAATTTGATTTACTTGCCTTTGTCATCAAACGCAAATAAGATTCTGATACAACCAAAAAAGGCCTACCTATACTTTTAATATCTTCCAATAACTCAATAAAGTATAGCACATCTCTCGCTGCGACACGCTGCCTGTCGATGCGCGAATCAATTAAATTCGTCCACACTTTGACAGATACCAGCAGATTCCAACAATGTACCCCCTGCCCCCTCGCCCGCCCGCCGCCCCCTCCTCCTGGGGGGCGTGGGGGGCGTAGGGGGCGACGGCAGGTTAATAATCATTATATTAATATAGTTTAGCAGTCGTTAGCTGTAAACGAAGCGGTCGCGGGAACTTGTCTAATATCGCTGAGAGCAAATAGTGGCGGTCTCCTTGCGCGCGGGAGACAGGGGACATGTTTTGCGAACTTTAATGATGGGTATTTATTATTATGGAATATGGGAATGGTATGGCTTTTGATGATAAAGAAAGAATATGAGGAAAATGTTCAGACGAATTTGTTGAAATGTGTAAGATCGAAAAAGTGTTGCAGGTGTCCTGTGTTTTGTCAGGGATTTTATTTTATTACACATACATGCTATCTTTTGGAGTGGTATTCATTCGCAACGAGAATAATAGTCATAGGCCTCTCCTTGTTGATGATGATAATAGTCACAACTCAAATCTATGTAATTTTGTTGACACACTAAATAGTTTGTAGTAAGGCAGTGTAATTATCATGTCGGAGTAAATACCGGAGTACCCCCTTCCATAGTTGTTTAAATATCGAAGTATAAATTCTTCAGAAAAAATATCCATAATGTCATGACGCCAAACCGATTTGTTAGAGTGGACATCTTAAAGAGAACTTTTTGATTTATTTTTAGTTTAAAACATAATAATAAAGATGTCATATTCGGTATGATTTTCCAACCCAGAGACATTTATCTTATAAAATGCCATTATGACACTCTATTTCAGGGATTATCTGCATACTTTCAACTCCTAAAGGATTTTTTGTCACGGCATTACAATTTCCAATAATAACATGTTCCACTCATGACCAATGATTCTCAAATCATACTACATTTTATCATTAGTATTACCAACTTGCTCCCTTTAATAACTATAAATGTTTCATGTCCCTAGCTCCCGCATCCGCCCACAGTTTCATCTAAACGTTAATGTGGAATATGAAACGCGTTTTGCAGAAATTCCAATTAGCCGGCAGCACATTATTGGAAACCTTATCAACTGGATATAGTGCGGCGCTGACAACTAGACAATAATTGACGAGAACATTTTATTAATTACCGTATTTAAACAAAAAACGTTCTTAATAGGATTGCGTTTGTGAAAGAATCAAAGTTATTTAACTGAATTTGACATCCCGTGGCGCAATTGAAAAGATACTAGCTTGTGAAACGAGTGGCCGCGAGTTCGGTCCCCGCACCGAGACGAATGTTTGTGAGATCCCCAAATATTTATGAGACCGAATAGTCTCTCGTAGTATCTGATGCCTACGATAGAGGACTTGTATTCTAGTGTAGGGTCAGAAATATGTGTGTGACTGTCGGGTGTATAGATTTACTTATTTAATGTAAGTTGATTGATTAGACGCTAATAGTTTTTACTAGTATTATATGTGAACGAAAATACCTAATTCGATTCCAATGTTGGTAAACGTACTATTGTATATTATGACCTATTTGCTGCTTAAGCACGTGCCGGCTTAACGTCAATCTCACATACTTACGTAAGACTTTATAATTAGCGAAACTATTATAAATTAAAACAGGCGAAGGATTTTCACATTTAGCTCTGATGACATATTGTAAATTTTAGTCTGCCTGCTAAGGCGTTTAAAAAAAAAAAAAAAAAAACGAAAGAAACTTTCTTTCTTGGAGAAATACGTGCGTTTTAGCAAGAAGGTTGTAATATTAGATTCCTTTGTGAATATATTAGTCACGCACCGCTTAAGTACAAGAAAGAAGCAAAGCTTTGATGTAACAAATACTCAGCGTGAATGCAGTTAGAATGGACAAATATTTATTATTTTAGACGCTGAATATACTAATAATTTCTTTTTTTAACTGTCACTGAAAAGTAACAAAACGATACTACGTTTTCCAAACAGAGCATCTAGGGACTAACAGTCTGTCATCACATTTCTGTCCCATATTTCAAGTACGTCTAAAGAACCCAAGACTATAAGAAAAACACGAGTGGATATTATACCAAACTTTCATGGAGGGACGAAGCAATTATAAATAAATGATGTAATTAAACGACAAACAGTTTGAATGTTCATGTCGTGATCTCAGCGGGGGCTAGTTATTAGCATTCCGTCGGCGTCCCGACGCCGCCCGACGCCGCCCGACACGGAAATAGTTTCGTGTGATGACGTGTGGCCGACAAATAGTTCGGGTAATGTTGCTGATAGTGATAAGTCTATCACGGTATTAAGTCGGATGACCATTATTTAGTTAATGTAGTAATTATAATTGTTCTATACCTATTGATTTCAATAAAATTGTATTGTACATAAATAGATGTATACAAAAAACTTTAGAGTGTAGAGTTGTAAAATGGGTACTACAAAAGGCAATGTTATTCCCAAAGATGATCCCTTGCAGACAACCAAGGATGGTTAAGTATGAAGAGAAATGAGGGGATTTCGTAGGTGTGCGAGATTAAATAAAAAGAATATATAAAAATAAAACATATTGTAAAGAAACCGAATAAATTTATGTAAATCCATATTATGCTTGTAAACACACATACCTACACACAGTGTTGGGCAAATTTTAATTAAACTAACAATTAAAAATTAAAAATTAATTAGTTGCTAACTGCAGTGAAAGCAATTAACAACTAATTAATTATTAATCGTGGTTTTATACGATTAACAATTGATGAATTGTTAGTTATTTTACAAAAAAATAAAAATTAACAATTAACAATAAATTTTTTTATCAAGTATTTTTACTAATACTTGAATATGTCAAGGGTATATGTATCCGGTTGTAGAACCGGACCACCCTTTTGAACAAAATTTGCAAAAAAGTTAATTGTTAGTTTTAATTATTTCATCAATCAATTGAAAAAAATAATTGTAACACACAATTAAATGTTTAATTGCAATTGATTCAATTGCAATTAATGTAATTGCAATTAATTTTTGAGTCAATTGATTAGTTTAATTAAAAGTTAATTGATTAATGCCTAACACTACCTACACAACATGATAATGACCAGTAGTTACAGGTCTATGCGCGCCCAACAGCGTTACACTTTATTTGTGTAATATGTAGTTAATAATAGTTCATTGTGGACTCAGTATTACTCAACGATATGTCAAATTGCTTTTGTCAAAGATTTGAAATTTAAAAATTATTAAAAATGTTGTAAGGCAAAGTAACATCTAAAGGTCCAGTTTGAAGTTATTGTTAATAATAAAAGTTTTGTGATCTAATAGTCCGTTGTAGTATTGCATTACTACATCATGGACTTAAGGTTCGTAACAGATTAAAAATATTAGTTTATCATTTTGAATAGGATTCATGTTTAGTTACTTTCCTAATGTCACTTGTCGCTCAAGTTTAAAATGTATAATACTTATGAAAGCAATAGCCAAATTAGATAGAATTGACTCGAGGAACTAGTGATATGAATTACTGTGCAAAATATGCGATTAGCGATTTTTGTATCCGTTTTTATAGCGAATTTCATTTGTTTTTCCTTAATAAAGTTGACGCACTTAATGTACATATTAAATTTGTTGAAATGATAAATAATATCTCATTATTTATTTTTTTAAGCGTGTAATCGATAAGTTTGTTCCTGGAAACTGGTTAAATGTAAATGGATTTTCGGAAAATTGGAAATTGAGAATTTTGCTGTAACTGGATTGTGCAAATATGACCGATAAGCAGTAATGTAGTAATTGGTCATCCCTTATAATGAGTACACATAGGGTCTACCGCCAAAAACGACTACGGCCGATCGAAAAAAAAATAAATGACCTATCCATTACCTTATACAAAGTACAGTTAAACTGACTAGTTACTTTGGTAATTACGACGAGCTATACATACATACACAGTGGTTACTGTACAGTTGGATACGCAAATTGTACCACCACTAAAAAACTGTTGCAATTAAACTTCTGTTCTACATAAACATAGTAACGTGTCTTTGTCATTTATATACATAAACCTTGACTAAAAAAGCTCATCTTAAAAAAATCATACAACCAATAAAAGACAGTTAATTATAAACGTCATGACGTTATTAAACCCGAATCTCCGTATAATTCTGTAAGCAAACGGCACGCTGCGGCTGTTTGTAATATCGCTCGTACGAAAACAGTCGACGAACGAACTTCAATTGAAAAGCCCGTCCCGTAGGTATTTTAACTTAGGAGCTCGAATAAAATCTGTCTTAAGCAAACACATAATGTAATTGAAACGATGCTCGGTGGCGGCGCGGGCGACGGAGGGGGTGCGGGTGTGGGGGGTGGTGGGGCGCGGGGGGCTGTGTACAGAGGGAGGGGGGGTGTGGTGCCGTTGCAGAATTTAATATTGGCAGCGCGCGCGGGTTAAGGCGACGTGCAAATAAAACTCTACGAGACCGCACCCCCGAGCTGTTAAGGGCAAGACTGGTGTGAATGCTTTAATTGGTTTCAGATTTGAGATAGAAGAGTCTGGGAAAAACTAGCGTGATGGCGTGGGTGGACAAAACTGATGGGAAGGTCTGTTGTTCTTGATAATATGGATAGGATTTGCTAGATAAGACGTAAGCATTGAACAATTTTATAATAAGCCCATAGAAGTTCTATTGTTGAGCAGGGGTCTTCTCTATAGCTGAAAAAGTTTCGGTCACAGTCCACCACGTCGGGTTAGTGCGAATTGAAGGACCACACACCTAAGACATTGCCAACAACTTTTTGCGATTTGCGATGTTTTCCTTTACCGTTAAGTAACTGATAATTCATTATGCATTTCATAGTTTATTACCAAGTTTGAGCTATTAATACAAATCTGATAATAATTGCTTACAGGACCTTAAGGATTGCAGTCTTCCACAAGTTGAAATTTGTACTTTAACTAAAACCTACCAACGTTGTTGGAAATCTCGGCATGCATGTCTTTCCTTACCTTTGATCTCGTATCGATTAAGTTTAGTAGGAACAAGCAAAACATTTTTTCAATATGACGAGAGATGGTGTAATTTGTTATATTTTCTGAACAGTCTTGTGCCATCATATATAATAATATACAAAGTCAGAATGTACAAAGTTTTGAAAGACCTATCTTATGATATCCTTCACTGCAAGGTATAAGCAAGAAACGTTACATACCCATTTAAGTCCGTGAAAAGTACCATAAAAAGTTGTTTTTGTGATTATTTAGCATTTTTTCGACTTGGTACATGTCTCTGACATTTTTATCTCTTACTAGCGCCAACGGTTTAGCGTAAGGCGAGGACGGACGGACGTACATAACCTAAACATAAGATTTCCGATAAGTAAATTTCGGAACCCAAAAATCATAATAAATAAGCAAGGCTTCGAGACTCAAGTATGCCCTATAAAAATCTATAAATAACTGCCTACAATAAAAAATATATTGAATAATAATTGCCGGAGCGCTTGGCCTTAACAGTGTGTCTGCGGATATTTTTACAAACGTTATTACTGGGGAGCGCTCCGTGTGCGCGCCGCTTTAGCTTACTTTATTAAATTGGCGTTTAGGGGGTCGCCGCATTAGCCGCGCGGCGTTAGGCCGGCCGCACACCGGGCGGGCCCGCCGCCGATATTAACCGCTCGTGTTTGCGCCCGCCCGCTCTTAATGCTCATATTTGAAGTGTCAGGTTCTTTATGAGCGATTAATTCGACTCGCGTCCGTATTATGGCCGCGCGGAACTTTACGCAGGCAACGGCTACTACTGATGATATTTCTGTATTTATACTTGGTTAATGCGTTCATTTGGAATGTGGAAATGTTTTTAATGATGGAATAGTGAAAAATACAGTTCAAATTGTAGTTTAGGTTTCTATATCAGGCGTAAGGATTTCTTAATTATAATTAAGTAATTAGCACTAGTAATTATACTGACGCAAAAATTTGTTAGTAATAGCTGGATATAAGAATTTCTGGGGTATGTAACAAGACACAAACAACCTCATGGGGCCACCATCGTGGACTAAGGCCTACCTCTAACAAACGTAGGCAACTTAGATGGACAACAATTGACTAATTAATTTGAAAATCACGCGTTTGGAAATGTTTAAGGCACGTTAGGAGATTGTAGGTAATATGGTGATAAATGACATTATAGCTGTATCTTCCTGAATGATTACTTCATACTTCGGTTTTGGCTTTGTTACACTAAGTGCTAAATCTCAAAGATGTATATTCGGTTCGCGGTGGATTTAGACCAGTTGCACTCAATACTTTTTTCATTAGCCGTCTATTTATTTAGCGCGCTTGACTTTTTTATTTAATGCGAATTCGAAGTGGTTTAAAAAAATGGAGCAACTACAGAAGCCGGCAATGTCTTAGTTAAGTACAGCTGATCTCACTTATCATCATCATCAACCCATATAGTACGTCCCACTGCCGGGCACAGGCTTCCTTTACCATTGAGAGCGTTTAAGCCTTAGCCCACCATGCTGGCCTGCTGCGGGTTGGCGGACTACACACCTAAGAAATTCCTAAGAACTCTAAGGTGTGCAGGTTTCATCACGATGTTTTCCTTCACGTTAAAGCAAGTGATAATTCAATTTGAATACACATTCAACTCACAGTTTTTTTTAATATACTGTTCCCGATTGAATCTGAAAAGTTTGCGTTATACATTCTTCATCATGTTACATTCTTATGTAGAACGTATTAATCCGAGCTTGTAAAATGATAGGAGCATTCTTTTCAGTTTAAGCAATACTGCCAGGGAGAAATCTAATTAGAACTTTATTCATTATTAATCTATGGTTTAATATATTTTTAAAAACTTTGGTGCGGTATTGACAAATCATTTGGGGTTGTGGAACCAGTCATTATATAAACAAATGTATATTTTCCTTCTCTACTGCATTATTGCTACGACATTAGCCAGTGATGGCCTCGAGGTTTAGGCGCGGCGTCGAGAATCTCGGCGGTCGCGGGTTCAAACCCCAGGCACACACCTCTGACTTTTCGAAAGTTATGTGTGTATTCAAATTGAATTATCACTTGCTTTAACGGTGAAGGAAAACATCGTGATAAAACCTGCACACCTAAAAGTTCTTAGGAATTTCTTAGGTGTGTAGTCCGCCAACCCGCACTAGGCCAGCGTGGTGGACTATGGCCTAAACCCTCTCAATGGTAGAGGAGACCCGTGCTCAGCAGTGGGCGTATATGGGTTGATGAAGAAGAAGAAGAAGAAGATTAGCCCATATATGATAATCCCTCTTTATCGACTGAGAGGGGTTGAGCCTTAGTCCATCACGCAGTGTGGATTGCCTGATTGAAAATATTCTTAAAAACTTTCTTGTGTGCTGGATTCCACACAATGTTTTTCTATACCTTTAAACCACGTGAAGATTCATTGTCAATAGGCACATTTTAATTAAATGTCATAATGATGCAAACTGTAGCATCAAAACAAAATATTGATCAATGATCGTACCTACTCCCAGAGCTTATCTTTAGTACATTTGCAAATTTTATAATATGCTTTTTTGTAGAGTTTATGTTTAAACTTTAACTTTTTCAGAGGAAGTTCCCTAATGCGAATGACAACGATCAAGCTATTCGGACATTCGTTACGTTCACAATTTAGTACTGAATATTGTCCCGATACTAATTAGATAAACGTAGCTTGAACGTGAACTTGAAGCTACAAAAGTGCCATTACGTATATTAATCAGATATTTCAGGGATAACCCGAAACATATAAAATAGATTTACATTTAACCTTTGCAAGCGCAGTGAAAATCATCTCATTTTCATATTTATAATAATAAATAAGGATTATGGCACATAATACGAAACGAATACAAAATCTCATCAGTTTAATGTATCACGATGATTTTATTTAACGGTCTGGAATTAACCACGATGTTTATCCAAATAAACTGGTGTAAATGTTATTCAATGAATAATATTATTATATTATTTTACGTAGCGTACGTTATGTGTTTTACGAAAAAGTCCCATTTAATAATAAATAAAAACAGTCAATAGTCACATTATACTATAAGTCTTGTGTCGAGGATATCGGAAATTACGAGAGACTTTTCGGTCTCACAAACACCCAGACCCGAAACAAATATCAGTGGAACACACAAACGTTTGTCTCGGTGTGGGTATTGAACCCGCGGCTTTTAGTTTTGCAAGCTGTTACCTAGCCAATTGCGCCACGGGGCTGTTTAAAACAATGGAATACAAAAATTCTAGAAATTATCCGTTTCAAAAGTAGGTAATTTGATTTAGCTAAATCAAATCACCCCCGGCTATATCACGGTGGAAGGATTCGCAAACAATTTGTCTTAAAGGATAATATGAGTAATTGTCGGGCACATCGCTGCGCCGATGTGTACCGAACGCGGCGGCCCGCGCTGTTTGTACGCAATAATGAACCAACTTCGTAATTAAAAATGTTCCCCGCCACTTTGTTCGCGCAAACATCCATATAATTACATTTTCAGTTGACAACGCCATCTAGTGAGCAAATTTAAAAGATAAATTTTATTTCTTCGTTTTATATTATCTTAAAATATTAGACTTATTTATATGCTTTAAAAATTCAAATTTAATTTTAGTTAATTAAGTGTTGTCAATAAACAAGTGATTTTTGTGCAATAAAAATTGGTATACTAAGAGCCATCTATGTAAAAAAGATACGGCAAATGTTTTACTACTCGCCTGTAGATGGCGCTTCACAGTTAAAGTTTCATAAAATTGTTTCAAAAATCTATCGCTAGATGTCAGTGTCTGTTCATTTGTACAGGTAAGTCGAATGCGTATGGTTACAGTTCACGAATCATCAATCAGTCATCGTTGATACTAATAAAATTGGTTCAAAGCTACATTTATATCTTTGACGATGTATATTAAGAAGTGTATTCTTATAGCTCTAGATACTCCATATTACCATAAGCTGTAATTTTAAATTCCTCGCATAATATGAGACAACCTTTTACTGTGACGTTCTTAGATGTCGTGTATCACAGAACAGCTGAATATAAAAAACAAGATTATATTAAATTTATTTTTAGTATAGGGACAAGTCTGTCGCCCTCGTGGTCACTGGGTACTAGAATGTGCCATGTAATCTAGAGGTCATAAGTTCGATTTCCTGGTCGGGCAAAGTATTATTGGGTGTTTTCGCTAGGAAGTTCTTAATAGCAGCACGGAATATAGAAATGAGCCCGAAAAACGGAATTAGGCTCGCCCCCTATTACGTGGAACGGATACATACCAGGTGCTGAGTAGTTAGACGTACATAGGCCAATGACAAAGACAGACAAGATTAAAAAACCAGTTCTTAAAACTGCAACTCTTTATAAACCCATAAAAACATTCCTCCACAAAGCCTTTCTATACATCTAGCAAATAAATCACAAGACAGCCCGCGCTAATATCTCAACATTTATTAAAGCAAATCGGCGAGACGCCACATCGCTGAACCGTCGCTGCAGCGCTCTAATGAGGTGGTTACATAAAATTCGCTCCGTAAAGAGCCAATGAGCCAATCCAATAAAGTTGCTGGGCGGGTCGTGGCGGGGGTGCGGTGGCGGGGTGCGGGGGCGGCGGGGGAGGGGGCGCCTCAATAAACCCTCATATCTCGAGCAATTACGACAAAACAAATGAGAGCTAACGAAATTCACCTCCGAGAGAGATCAGTGAGTGGAACAGGGGGGGTGTGGAGTCGATGTGATGATAATATTATTGTAGGCTTCAACCTTGACACACTCAAATCATTCGGTATTACATGACCATTTATTTTAAATGTTAAAATGTAGGCATATAACAGCCCCATCACGTTGTTAGCTCGACACCAGCGAAAAAATGCACCAAAAAAAATGATTGTGTGATCCACAAATAATTGTTTCGAGTGTAATGTTTCACGCAGTTTTTAATACTCACAACCCAAGATTTACTTCTAAGTCTGGGGTTAGGATTAGGTATATTATGAGTATTGGGTGTATTTATTTACTCTATGCTGTCTCGTTTGTTCCAATAAAAATGTACGGTCAAGAGTTTAATTTTCAGAAAGAGAAAAAGGTACTTGTCTTCCACGTTATAAATTTAAAAAGCATAATAAAATTTGGAATTGTTACTGGTAAGATGTAAGGAAATATGCAGAAATTATGTTTTTACTAAAATACATAAGTATTATGACATCCGCATACATATCTAAAAAATAACACACGACGTTACCAGAGCTCGGTGATAACAAACGTAGCGCGGATCCTGATAGCGAGCGCTTTGAACCGCTGCCAACACTATTCTTGTTTCTAGTTCGATGAAACACACGACTACATCACAAAAATTCGTGATTGACCGTGGCAACGTAAAGAGTAATGTGAAACTATTTAGTGTTTGATAAAATATATTTTAAATATTGTAAATATAAGATTTGTTTAGATTTGCGGGAATCAATGCCGATGGAATGATGTTGCCGTGAGTATATGTGATGTGCTTGAACTAGAGATTGTTAAACTACACATCTGGAAATTCTTACAATGTTTTAGATTTTTTTTTAAGATTTTCTCCACATTTAAAATAGGTTCTTCATCAACCCATATACGCCCACTGCTGAGCACGGGTCTCCTCTACCATTGAGAGGGTTTAGACCATAGTCCACCACGCTGGCCTAGTGCGGGTTGGCGGACTACACACCTAATAAATTTCTAAGAACTTTTTAGGTGTGCAGGTTTTATCACGATGTTTTCCTTCACCGTTAAAGCTAGTGATTATTCAATGTGAATACACACATAACTTCGAAAAGTCATAGGTGTGTGCCTGGGGTTCGAACCCGCGACCGCCGAGATTCTCGACCGCGCGCCTAAACCTCGAGGCCATCACTGCCATCAAAATAGGTTAGAAATTCGATAAAAACTTCAAAAGTCATATGTACACCACTTTGGGTTTGACCCCACGACCGCGCCCCTGAACTTCGACGCTGTCACTACCTAAGAAGTGGTAAAATATTACTATGATTTCAGAACAAGTCATATATTAGTCCTTTAATGTATGCTTTTAAATTTCGTTGAATTGTTGATATGCGTTCAGAACTCAATTTGTATGTTTTTAAGAGTAACTCATACATATGTCAGTTGGATTTGTTTATACCTAACTAACGAAAAGTTGATTTTATTAGGCCGGTATAATACGACACTGGTTTTGGATTTCCCTTCAATTGTATCTACATTTAACTAAGTATTCGTTTAAACTATTTCCTTATGTATAAACTATTGCAACTTTGCATATTTCTGGCGAGCCGATTAAATAAAATGTGCACTAAGTCTACTCCACACACGCTCCTGTTCGGCAGCGAGTGCCAAAGGGCTGTGTGTCGGGTGTTTTAGGGTTTTTTCAGCGGCTTTGACTTGCAAATTGTGACGCCGCGCCGCACCGCCGCCGCCGCCCGGGGCTCGGCGCGTAATTAAAAATCAGGCGCGACACTGGCGCCGCGGCGGGGAGTAGCGGAACTATTTGCCCGGCACGACGAATGCATCGCGATTGATGTCGGTTGAAGTATTTGGATAGGATTTTTTTAGGTGTTGTTTTTTATTGCGTAAAAATAATTAAAATTTTATATAGTTTTTGCTTTTGTGTTATTTGTCAATCCCTGTGTAAAAAAGTTTTGCGCCTAACGAGGTTGCGGGTTACATTCCCGCGACAAGGCGCTTTACTAAATTTTCAAAAATAAAATATGGTTCCGGATACCACTAAACCGCACCAGGCCAGCGTGAGAGACTAAGGTCTAATCTCTTTCCATTGTAGGGACGGCCAGTGCCCAGAAGTGGGACGTGGATATTATCATGTAAATATATGGGCCAATTAAGAAACATAGCTCAGTATAAATCAAGATACAAATTAATTTAAATGTATTTGTAAACTACATTTAAGAAATTACCAGTGGCGGTACTTCCATAGAAGCCCTAAAGCCCGACTTGCCTTACATAATTCCGAATAACGAACATAACGATTGTTTATTTATAAAATAACGCTATAAACGTGAATGTGAGTACTAACCGGTGGGTATTTATTAGTCCTACGTACCAAAAAAAATATGCTGCTACTAAATAAACATTTGGGCTTGCCTTAGTTTGACACCCTAAGCACGCCACTGGAAATTACTACCATTAAAAATGGATAAACATTTTTACATATAATATTTCTTAACACACATTACACAAGTATGCATTATCTAACCAACTAGAGCTTATAATAATCTATCAAAAAGTAAGTGAAAAGTTTAAGTTTCAGCTGTAATGCATTGTACAGGTAGCTCGTAACTAAGCAAACAATAAAGTGAAATTTTTTAAGCTTCCGAGTTATTTCCTTGTCACGAATAAGGATCGCAACATGCACTTTAGTATCTAGTATTTACTAGATACAGTCGAAATCGGATATAACGACGCTGAAGGTATACGGTATATTTCTGACGTTATATCCGATAGTTTACCGGTATATTTCGGACCTTGCCATTCGGTTGTTGTAGCCGATCCGTCGTTATAAGCGGTGTCGTTAGTAATTTTATTTCCCGATAATATTTTCTCTTTAAGGTATTCTCATTAAAATTTCGGACTCTAGAAATGTGAAATTGGAAAGAAATCAGTCGATATACGTCCCACCGCTAGGCACGGCCGACCTCTACCATTGATGGTGTCTAGGCCCTAGTCCACCACGCTGATTTAGTGCAGGCTGGTGGGCTACGGTCTAAGAAATTTCAAAGAGCTTTTCAGGTTTCATCATGACGTTTTCGTTCATCTTCAAAGCAAGTGATAATTCATTGCGAATACACACATAACTAAGAAAAATCAGACGTGTATAAATTTATAAAATTTTTGCGTCCATATTGCATTAACCCATACCGACTAACTTTTATCAGTCCAGTGTTATCACACGTCATAAGTTAGTGACGTCACGGCGAGCTCGCTCCTACTATTTATGACAAGTTCTACTTCAACTTTGGAAGTAATCTTATCGGACATCGTGCAGAATGTCGGAATGTTTGGGGAAAAGTTTTGTGCTATTTATGATGTTGCTTTATGAAAATACTACGTGATTTATTGCTTACAATTATTGTTAATTGTTATTGTACATGTCTAAAAGAATCAATTAGATATTTACACCGTATCATCGTCATTAACGTCCATCTACTGGGCACGGGCCTCCTCTACTATTGTGAAGGTTTTTCGCATTTTCCGTTTTTACCGCACAATTTCAGTCTCCTTGCTTCTACTGGAAATTTCCCGACGAAATAATAACTCTGCCTGATTCGGGATTCGAATTCAGGGCCTTTAGATTTTACGATAAAAACTTGTCTCGCAAAACCACAAGGCAGTCATGTGATAAAATGATAAAAGTAGAATATTATGGACAAAATGAGTAAATGTATTTATTGAACTTTTCTATAAAGGACTTGAATTTTTGGATAAACCTGCATTTTTACGCACTATTCTTATGTCCCAAGTTCGAAGTCACAGCTTGAACATGAATATTGACTTTAACTTCTAAACAAAACAGAGCGGCACGGACTATGAAATTTGTCTCCTTCTTTACATTTAATTAATATGTATAAATGTCCTCACATGGTCTATGGTCATAGATACACACCTTCTCGCTCCTTCAAGAATACAACACGTGATACTACACCTATATAGTTATCCAGTAAATCCTTACCCTAATTCAAACCCACTTCCCACATAACACCACAAACCTTCATTTCCCAAGCCTCGGTCGAGGCGTGCGTGTCTCCATTTAGTTCAGTTAATTGAACGTATTAGTGGCATGTAGTCTTCACTGGGCTTTATGTTAATCGCCAGTCGTCGGTTGTCATAGCTTTGTCGCGCACGAGAAGCGCTCGTTAGTAAATGTTGGGTGAGAATTAAGCAGTGATGGCCTCGAGGTTTAGGCGCGCGGTCGAGAATCTCGGCGGTCGCGGGTTCGAACCCCAGGCACACAGCTCTGACTTTTCGAAGTTATGTGTGTATTCACATTGAATTATCACTTGCTTTAAAGGTGAAGGAAAACATCGTGATGAAACCTGCACACCTAAAAAGTTCTTAGGAATTTCTTAGGTGTGTAGTCCGCCAACCCACACTAGGCCAGCGTGGTGGACTATGGCCTAAACCCTCTCAATGGTAGAGGAGACCCGTGCTCAGCAGTGGGCGTGTATGGGTTGATGAAGAAGAAGAAGAGAATTAATTTTACACTCCTGTCTGTAAGGAGGAGTATTTCTACACCTGCATTTCATCATTAGCCTATATATGTCTGCTGAGAGTGGTTAGATCTTAGTCAATCATGATGACTGAACGAAGAAATTCCTAAGAATAAATTAGGTTTAGTCACGATGTTTTTCTGCACTATTAAAGTACGTGATAATTTATTTAAACACAATGCATAAAAAAATCTACTATTTATAGATTATTATTTTAGAATTATTATATATTAAAAAACCTGAGAAAAATTCAAGCATTGTATACCTAAAACTAAGTCTACTAAGGAACTAATTTTAGAATTACAAGTACTAAGCGCATCTTTGCTTATGTTATCAATGCGAAAGTAAATCGTTCTGCTACATATTCACACTTGAACCATCGAGCACCGTTTATAAGATTTTTACTGTGAAGAAAGATGGGACCTTGAGAAAATCATAGGGTACCCGCGACTAAACGGTTTATGTAGGCAGAAACAGACCCCAGAGCTATCTATTCCCACATTACATCACATTTCGGGTACAAGCCGTCCCATTACGTCCCTAATGGTAATCACAATCACAACCAACAATAAACCGTAGTTAAAGTAATAACATTAGAACACAAGTGGCGATAAACGAGTAAAAGCGAGAGATTAATATCGTCAATTAGTCAGTGTAGCCTCCCCCCGTGCACCCCACCCCACCCCCGCCACCCCCGCCGCTAATTATTGTTTTATGTGAGCAAGTTTGTGTTTGTTTATTAGTCTATTTGTCATCCAGTGCGTGAGGTTATTGCTTTGGAAATGCGATTTTTTATACGTCACGCAACGTTTAGTTTTGGAAGTATGATGGCGTAGAATGGGGTTTGAGTTGGAGCTGGGTAAAGGTTACAAGGATGTTATTGAAGAATGTTTCCTCTCAGTCTAAGGAAATTTATATAGGTATAAATAAGTTACTAAAACATTTAAGAAAATTGTAGGTAATTTTACGACATCCTAAAAGATATCTACATACAATGTGTACCCTGTATATAGATCGTTGGAATTAAGATGTTAAGCACAAAAAAATAATAAAAATAAGCCTTTTTATATACCCACGATATGCAGAGATCTATTTCTGTAAAAATTAGTATTAGGTTAAAGTAATATTCCCTACCCAGAAATTTGTCGTCAAAGTTACCTAAAGGATGTTTGTTGCTAAATATGTAGAGCTCTCAGGTCACTATCACACCAAGAGAAGAGATTCACAAAAAGGTGTAATGGGTGGGGATTCAGCAGTTTGTATTTGTAGCCAATAACACGTAATGAGTCGGTCGCTAGTCAAGCATTCAACAGATCAGTTTGCTACCAAGCGCGACCGACACATGTTTTTTATATCGATTGTTTGTATGTAATAAGTCATTATTTTTATTGGTGCGAGAAGTCAGGTAATTGTGTGATAAATTACACTGTAAGCGTAAATTTAAAAAAATGTAAATATGAAGTTTCTTTGTTTGGTTGCTCTAATCTTTAGTAGGTAGGTAGGTACTATTGGTTTAAAGAGAGAAAAAAAATATGGTAAATAGTTAAAATTTCAAGGAAGACAATATATCATCACACAACGATGAACAAGAGATGCGCAGCAATCAGAAAATAAGCAATTAAATAAGTATGTTTTTATAAATACCTGATACCAGGTCGATCCCCATTGAAAATACAACAATACGACTAAGTCACTTGTGATAATATTTATAGAAAATAAATAACATGGCATGTAAGCCTTCCCTTATGTGATGTGAGCAAATAGAGCGAGTATGGAGAAAAATTATAATTGAGTTCGCTACGGTTTGTAAAGGGCGCTACGACCAGCCGCTACGGACCTACGGTGCTACACTGTAGCAATATTGACTTGTTATTGCTACTATAAATTTTAAAGATTTCGTGTACTTTAGATACTTTTGAGATAATTATTAAAATATTTTTTGAATTAAACATTACTATTTATATAGTAAAATAATAAAATGTTCAGTTGAAACATGTGCAATACCTACACTATTGTTTTATTGTAGCTTTCAGAAGTGTCATTAGCTATTCCAATTAAGTTTAAAGAGTCATCCTATTTCATCCTACTTACTCCTTGCCAGCGCTGAACCACGCGGCCGAGAATCTTGGCGGTCTAGTTTCAAGCCCCAGGCACACACCTCTGACTTTTCTGTTTCTGTGTGTTTTTAGGTGTGTAGTCCATTAATTCATATAAGTCATATGTTGGAGAAAGGTCTAAACAGCAGTGCGCCGCATACGGGTTGATAATGATGACGAGTAACCATCTCCAACATTCTGACACTGCTCAAAACAGTACTTTATGTAGTTCATAATAAATACACATCGATATTAAATAAAGTTTGTATGTAAAAGTGAGCACGAAATGGGACGTCTTGTTAATTTTCTCGGCGGTAATCGAATTAGCGGCGCTGCGGAGCGTCGGCTCTAATTGTCTGCCGATAAATTAATTACAGGCCTCCGCCGCGACGCTAATTGGGCAGAGTTTATTATTTGTCGAGCTTAGTGCGCCATGCTAGTTAGGGACCGAGTGTTGTTTGACTTTAAAAATAGTGATGATGAAACATTTTTAGAGGATGTTGTATTAGGTATCAGTATATTGGTGTAGTCCGCAAACGTGGACTAGGCCATCGTTGTGGACTAGGGTTAAATCCTTGCAGTTGTAGAGGAGGCCCTTGGCTAGCAGTAGAACGGGTATTGGCTGATGATGATAATATAAGTATGTTAGAGAGATATTAGAAAAATTTTAAATCTTTTCTTCTTTTCACTAAGTTAAAAGTTTAAGGACCTTTGAATGATATGATTTCGTACCATACCAATAGTATATAACTCAAAGAAACTAAATCAATTATCATCATCATCATCATCATCATTAGCCCATATACTTGCTACTGCTGCTACAGGTCTTCTCTACAACTGAGAGAGTTTAGGTCTTAGTTCACCAAGCAGGTCCAGTTCAGGTTAGCCAACTACATCAATAAAAAAATTCTAAGAACTTTTAGGTGTGCAGGTTTCATGACGATTATTTCCTTCGCCTTTAAAGTAAGTGATTATTCATTCTGTATACACACATAACTTTAAAAAGGCAGAGATGTGTGCCAAGGATTCGAGCCCGCGACCGCCGAGACTCTCCACTACGCAAATAAGCCTCAAGGCCATGACGTCAAGAAAGAAGGCAATACAACAAATAATAAAACACATTATATAAGAACACATTTATTTATCTCTCATTCACGTATACTTCTCTTATGTATATCTATCCACGCAGTATGTACAGACCACTCTATATACACATCACAGAACACGGGAATGTTGGACACTAGCACTTAAATACCTATACTAGAATATACATACACTGAATCCCACATTATCTGTGTCGTGGGATGCGAAAGGAAAGGACCAAATTTAACAAGGCCCGTACTAGCATTGCTTATTAAAGTTGTTGAATCCCACATTATTATCTCTGTTGTGGGATACGAGTTTTAAATAGGACTAACTTTTATAACTTTGTATTTCTTATTTAAAGTTGTTTTATCTGTGGATCTGGATTGTAGTATTAAGTTACATAAAACTTTGAATCCCACGACACAGTATTATTGTGAGATAAAAATAAAATGCTTGGATGACAGCTTGATGCGTAAATCTATGAAAATAAGAAATTAATACTGTAACCACTGTATCATAATTAGATTACAAACAATATTTGATTGTAATAAGCAACATAAAATTGTTGCTGAAATTAGTACATAAATCTTGTGTTCAGATATTTATAAAATATTTAATGATTTTTAAGAAAGGTCTTAAAAAGTGACGATTTTATAAGCATCTAAAACATTTAAAATGCTTTATTGATACATAAAAATGAAATAAAAACTAATTGTAAGTGCATAAAAGTTAAAATAAATAGCTAGGAAATTATAATTGGAATGGAATAACTCCTGTTATTTCTTGTTCAATTTGAACAAAATATTCAAATGACTTGTATTACATAACATCACATATTTTCTTAAAAATATATTCTGTTCCGGTTATTTCTTAAGTTTTATAACTTTAATTATTGATCGTAATCCAAAAAAAAAGCAATTACGCAATTTTTAAATTACTAATGACCTTAAAAAAATATTTTATTAAATTAAATTGTACCAAATGCAGGAGAGTATTACCTATTACAATTTAATCAATTAAAATTTCATACATTTGATTATAGTAAAATACTTTCAGGGTTACAATCTGTAGAAAATCATTATGAAATAAATAAATTACCTAAAAATATCTAGAAACTCACCCAAGTGACATTCACTGTATCGATACGATTACTTTCTTCTTATATACCTAATCTATCGCCATATATTACAAGCGAATTATTAACTCTAAATACATATTACAATAATATATTTACAATTCACAAACTTATTTTTATTCTTTAACGTCTAATTAATCTCATGAGTACTTAAGTACATATATACAAAGACTAATTTATTGTGACTCAAAAACTAATCGCGAGGACAAAAAATATTTTTTCTTAGTTAAGAAACTGCGAAAAATAAAAAAAAGTCTTAGAATGATTAAAGATTGTCAAAGTCAACTTTGACTTTGACTTTCAAGTTTGACTTTGACTTTGAAACAAGACCAGTGTATAAATAGTTTTAAAATTATGACGTCCTCGAAGAATAGAAATTACATTATTTTAAGATTACCCTATCAGCGTGAATAGAGCTTATTAATTTAACAAGAGACTACTAACATTATTATTGCTTGTTTTGTACCAAACAACGACAATTATCTTAATATACACAATACTGTTATATACAAAACACTTCAAACCATTTCACCGTAAAATATCATCTTGTAGGACCTCTTATTTCGTCAAAATGCTATGACGAAATAAAAAGTCAGTTCAGACCATTGAGTATTAAAAAATTCCTCCATCAATAAAATCAGTCGTATAAAACGATTAATCACTAAATCGGACAGTTCCGAATCCATGAACGTACCATTTACATAAATTAATTACAGATACAATTAAATACATCAATACACAAACTTAACTATTTTTATACATAGGTGTTGAGGCCGAAAATTGCCCGAAAGCTATTTCTGGCTTTCGGTCTTCGGCTTCGGCTTCGTACACTAGACTTGATGTTTCAAATAGGTTATTTAATTAGTGTTAACTAGACCATTTGTAGTCCTTTGCTGATGTTTTCGACGTGTTCCTTGGCCTTCATGCGCAGGGCTGCGATGGATGAGGAGCGCGGGTCGGGGGGCGCGGGGGGCGCGGGCGCGGGCGCGGGGGGCGTCAGGTAGCTCGGATATCCTGAGGGTGGGTGGCTGAGGAAACCTGGGGAAATACATGTGGGTTAGTACAGTAATAAGTATGATTTTTGTAACATTGAAGGTCAGAGTATCGATTCTAGCATTAAATTGATCATTTGTGTGGTAGCTTTGTTAGAAACTGCTATTCGTACTAATACGGAGATGTCAAGAACACAAAAGCTAGGTGAGTCTCTGAGAATTTTTGCCCAGCAGCAAACTTCTTGATCAAGCTTTCTTTATGTGTTTTCTAATTAAGTATGATATTTCACTTGATATCAGGAACGGCAGACATTCCAACACAATTATGTCAAATAATACACAACTGTAGTTGAAAGCCAGTCGACACTATTACACTAAGCATGGCACCTTAGCAATATACTAAAAGGCCTAGTAGAAGAAGAATACTGAAGACTTGAATCCTACCAGGTAGCGCAGTAAGCAGCGGCGGTGCCAGCCAGGGGTCCACGGGCAGCCCCAGCCCGCTGAGCCGCGGCATCCCCCCGCCGCAGCCGTACTCCGAGAGACCCAGTCGAGCAGCCTCCATCTTCTCCTGGCGACGCCACTTCGCGCGACGGTTTTGGAACCACACCTGGAAACGGTAATAGGGAATATTAAGATTGTGGAGTAATTTGTGTCTTATTTCAAGTTACGGTTTAAAAATTGTATGTTATAATAAAATATCATACGTAAAATTATAAAATTTCTGCATCGAAAAAAATACGAGGAAGAACCAACATGAATCTATAAATTGGCACTAATTCGGTGAATTACGAATACTCAACAAAACTCTAAAAACTCGCAAGTCAAGAAAGAAAATGTAAAACAAATAAGGACATTATAATTTCAATACTATATAATAAGGCCTTAGAAACTATAAAGGATACAGACGGCTTCAAATCACATCTGATTATTAGCCGTCGCGTCGCGTCATTATTGGATATTTATCGTCGCCGTAACTCGAACCGGTAACCGTCCCTGACATTGGCAACGTTTGAGGTGCAAAGTGATATGGGCGATACAGCACGCGACCCCCCCTGCCCTGTCTCCCCCCTCCCCCACGACATAAATCAACAGTTACCTGTCTGGCATGTGGACGCCGTACCATACACCAACTCCATCACCATTCGCTTGGAGACACACATGGTTTAGGTATCGATATCATTGTAAAGATGAGTCTAAACTGTGATTCGGTCTATAGGATAGTCTTTTCACGAGATGCGGCTGGGGAGCCTGGTATTCAATTTTCGACCTCTCTTATTGTATCTTGAGGGGAGTTTAAGAAACATTCCACTTGATAGATAAGAGAAAGAAAGTATAGCACCTCAAAAGGTAATAAAAGATTCTTTGAAAAAAATATTGTCGATGTAACGTTAAGAAGAAGAAGAGAAGAACTTACTGGGTTCTATCAAAATCTCGGTCTTTTGGGGGAGGTCTAATATGTTATTAAGTTAATTAAGTTATTCCTGTTAAGAAGACACCACAAGGAACAACATATTTAAAGTTAAGAGTGAAGTGACTCAGGCTAGCCTAGTAGTGAATAACTTCCTCCTCTCAGTATAGACGAGGCTCATACCTAGCTTAAAAAATGATGGTAAATAAAAAATCACAGAAGTGATTACGGGCTCCTAGACTCTCTCAACTCGGCTAGAACGGCCATAAAAACAAACTTTCTATCGGGCGCATTCACGAATGTGGTGTCAAGTCCTAGTGTCAGATGATATATCGGGCGGCGTCGCGTGCCGGCGGATATTCGGCGGATATTCGCCGCACGACATCCGTGACACTTCTCATGCGACTTGTCAAATGCGCTCAATTTGTCGCACGTCACCACTGACATATGACTTTTTAACTATTAGCACGTAGCGAGCTGTGTGTGTACGGTTCGTATTGTCTAGAGTCCCAGCGAGCGATAATAGTTTTTACATTCTTAATGTAAAGTTGGGATGAATATTTAATCTTGGAGGGCTACACTAGAGTTTCTTCCCCGGCGTCTAGTGATGACTGTCTTCAGTAAAGAGTGGTAAACTAATTTTGAAATGACTGAATCAAAGTGTAAATATGACATTACAAAGATTCAATAAATATTGGGGTACTTTATTAATTTATTTACCCTTTATACAATTTATGTAATGGTGGACTTAATGCCTGAGGCATTCTCTGACAGTCGAACCTTAAGTGGTGCAAAGATTTAATAGATATAAAAAAAAATCTAACCATAACTCCTAGTAACAATGGCTAACCCGGGAGCTCTCGATCGTACCCAGAATAATAAATACACGCAACAAACATATCGATAGATTTGATCCCTTACTGGGACACAAATCTAATGTCGCGGGTATAAGTAATTACGAGACTCATTGCGCTCTCAAAAACCCTCAGACCTAATTAATATTTGGTGTATAAAAACCAATATACTATCAGAACAAATATCTCTTAATTGTAGGTACAAGAGACCAATGTTTCGATAACAAATCACCAAAAAACAGAAGTATCCCATACGTCGTGTGGTGTAGTCGCTGGCACGGCACGACACCACTGCTCATCCGACGGGACCCTTGCGTCCGCCGAGTGACACCGTTACACTGCAAGCTAACTTGCGTGAACACGTACGTAGGGCAACTAAATCTTTTGACGCGGAATTTAAAAGAAAGCTCAAGATTTTTAGTAAGACTTATTTTTATGGGAGTAAATTTTTATAAGATGATGATGATGATGAAATTTTTATAAGCTGAAATTGAAACTCCCGGCCAAGATAAAAAAGAAAAAAATCAATTTACTTAACCCTAGTGCCAAGTGCAGGTAATATACACTAAAGTATAACTATCGAATTTATATTTAGACTGTCAACATAATTAAATGTACATTTTTCATTTTAGTCAGCACCGTAGCTATTGCCTGTCTTAGTTTTCAAATACCTGTTAAATATGTTTTTTAGGCTTCTTCTAAATGGCTCTCCATATTGTGTCTTCTGACAGAGATTTCAAGGTCAATTTTCGTAATGGTCTTCATCAGAAACTTTGATGATCTTTTGGGGAGGCCAATGTGGACGTCTTTTGGTTGATAACAATTGTGAAACTTTCGTGCAAATAAGCAACTCTACCAATTCCTTCAGGGGTATAGGCGTCATTTTATTTATTTACCTTATTTAGGCCTAGAAGCCAAACGGAAAATTAATAAAGCTAATTGACAATATTTTGGGTCATAAGAATATCTACATCTATGTCTAATATACGAAATTTTGTCTTCTAGTTTTCTGGGACAAAAAGACCGAGTCTTTAAGGATAGGCAATAGTTCCAAAGCATTCATTCGTTTGGCTCTACACCGGCGTTCTCGTGTGTCGCGTGACTCGGCGCACAAATGAGTCGGAATTACTCATTTCATGTCCACTGTAGTTGCGTTAGTTAATTAGCGATACAATCACTTCTCTCGAACTATGAGGCTCGGTGTTCTACGCGAAAGAGCTATAGTATACCAATGCTTTAAGCATTTTTGTTTCTATCAAATGTGTTGAGAGGTTGTATGGTAATTTGTTACTTGTGGAGTATGGCCTAAACCCTCTCAATGGTAGACGAGGCTCGTGGAGCCGTAATGAAAATTATTAATATATGCGAAAGTAATAGATAAAAATATTACAAATATACTTTCAAAGAGACTTGCCGAGCTATCGTTCGGCGTCATATTTTACCGAGTCTCTTCTTGTGTACAATATTTGCAGTTGGCTGTGGTGGAAAAGTGTCTAATATTCCACAAAAACTTAAAACGTAAATGTTCGCAGTTCCGCATACGACTTCCCTGCTCTTCATTATCCTAGATTCTTAGAATTATCTTCTTTAAACATCACAGCCCGAGTCTTTCAAGCTATAAAATTCCTCCTTCTTTCCTTCATTTTCTATTTGAACCTTCCACTTAAAAAACACTAGTTCTGCTTTTCATCGCCTCGCATCTCCTTGGTAGCACACTAGCGTCACGCACGCAATGTAAGCGAATCCTGCGACCTACCCCCCCCTCCCGAGCCACCCCCTCCCCATACCCCGTACCTCACCCCCTCTCTCGCCATGTGGCTAATAATCGCAGCATTAAGTGGCACCGCCGTAAACTGTTATTGTGTGTTTCAATTGTACGGGGATTGTGTTGGCCATTCATTATTTCGGTATTTCGTTGTTAATTATACGAATTGCTTGGGTTTCTGTGTCATTTTTTGTTTTTGTGTTAGGATCGTGTTTTGTTTTTATGACGATGGATGGGTTTGTAGATTGGTTGTTGTAATTAAAGATTTTAATACGTTACTATGTTAAATTTGGCAACTAATGTATTACAGATATAATAAGATATATTATTGGGATTTTCTTAAGTTTATAGTTCGCACTAGACTAAGGCCAAAATTCTCTCAGTTGTAGAGGAGGCTCGTGCCCAGCAGTGGGACGTGTAGGCTGATGATGATAATGATGAATATCGACTACAGGCATTGGTGAGGATCTAAAGAGTCTGTCTTAGTTTCTGATAGGTACCCGTAGCAAATAGTTAAAGTTAGATATTTGTCTGTTATTCTTATAATCTTAAAAAATAGTGATGAAATCTCCTTCACGCCATTACTTACCCCGTTACAACCATTCAACCATTAAAGACCTTAAATTAAAATGAATTTGACTCGCAACTAAACTCTACCAGAATCTCAAAAAGTACTCACAAAAACTATCAAATAATAAAAACATAACGAAATTATTCGCGAATCAGGAGCTCATACAATGCGGTAACAGCGAGTGCATTCAATAGCACTCGAGGGCCGCCCACACAACTGTCGACAAAAAACGAAACTTTGATACAATGTCACATCTGCCTAATGTTACAATTGACAGATTTGCACCCCGCCTATACCGCCTACAGGGACTATAAAGTATCTTAGTATACGAATTGTCTTTATTTTGTTTTTATATGTATTAAAACATTTTTTATGATTCATTGCAAATGCATAACTTCAAAAAGTCAGAGGTGTGTGGATGTCAACCTGTGACCGCTGAGTTTAGTAGATTTGAATATTTTCTTCATAAAAAATACTTGCACATATTGAAATGCGAAACTAACTTGTTTGTTATTAAGGTTTAAAGACTAATCGATGGACCGATTTAAAATTTTTTTTTTCGGTATGGATATAAAGGTGATTTTTTTTAAAGACAGGTTATTTTTAAATTTTGATTTTTTTTATGTAAAAATTATATTTCATTTGTTAAAATTATTCCACCTTTCGTTACCCAACACACCGAAATTTTTCACACTGCGCTTAACATAGTACCTAAATGTAATATCATCAAACCCACGACCACTACTTTTGACCCTTCACTTGCTAAGCCATCATTGAAACACATGTAATGTCTGTAGGTTCATTCCCGCTGCGTGTAATATCCATAATGACATTATTGCGAGCTAGACGACAGCGGGGGGTAAGAGACGGGCAGGTTGTGAGGGGGCGGGGGTAACGTTTAACGTACAGTAATTAAATAAAATAAATACACCCAACAGTCACATACATAGTCCTGACCCCACACTAAGATACGAGTCTTGTGTCGTGGGTATCAGAAACTACGAGAGACTTCGGTCTCACAAACACCCAGACCCGAAACAAAATTTTTGTGGATCACACAAACATTTGTCTCGGTGCGGGGATCGAACCCGCGGCCGCTCGTTTCGCAAACTGGTCTCTAACCAACTGCGCCATGTGTCATATGTCATTATACAGTTGATAATTGTATTAACAAGTGTGATAGTTTGTTAAAAATATTAATTGACAGTGATGGAAAATAGACAATAGAGCGCTTTGGAAGACTCTGGGGGAGGCCTATGTCCAGCAGCGGACGTCCTTTGGCTGATGATGATGGAAAATATAGGTTGTGATGGATCCTAAGTTAGGGCGGTCGAGAATTTCAGCGGCCGACGGTTTAAACCCCAGTCATAAACCTTAAACTTTTCGTACTTATGTAAGTAATATTCGGTATGGAAAGAAATTGTGAGGAAACCCCCATACCTAAAAGTTCTTAGGATTTTTATATGTAGTCCGCCAACCTCCATTAGGCCAGAGTGCTGGAGTAAGGCCTTATGTTAAAATACACTCACGCTTATCCACTAAAGGGATTGACCGTGATCTATTTCTAAATCCACGCATCACAGACTGAATTTTAAGTATAATTTAAAAGATGGTATGCTTATTACATTTTTGGGTACTAAAAGTATCCTTAAAATTTTCCATTGTTTTTCTATCCACCAATCCAGCTTAGCTTTCGTCCATCATACCATAGTTTAATTTCAACTGCTTATTTTTCAAAGGTCAACAAAGACCCTTGTAAAAGTCACAAAATTAATGTAGCTCTTAATTATTTTTTAACTTGTAAGTTTAACTAACCGTCAGTTCGCGGTGTTGTGTCGACCCTCGGGACCAATTACTGCGACAACTGCCGACACGAACTGTTTCACTTAATGCCACCACACGACCAGTGACCATGACAATTAGGTTTCACACTAGCTCTTACAGGACACTTAGATTCAATGGAAATTGGTGAGATTTTCATACAGGCTGTATTCAGACCGCGATCGGTAATTGAAGCAGGCAAAATCTTATGCAAACCCATTGGCGTTAAAGAAAATCCCGACGAAGAGTAATGATTTAGACGTTTTCCTAACAACCATAGCTACGAGTAAGTGTAAAAATGTGTGTGTGTACCTATACTCAAAGTTAAAGCGAATTATCTTTATTCAAATAGGCTTTTACAAGTACTTTTGAATCGTCAATTTTATACTTAATTATTGCCGCTTTGAAACATGATTTTTAATCCGTCTAAAGCCTTCGTCATCAGCCCATATGCCTTCCAGACCGTATGGCTAAAGTCTTAGACCACCATTTCTAAGGCAAAGACACTAAAGAAATTTCTAAGATCTTTTCAACCCGTATTAGGCCAGGGTGGTGAATTAAGGTTTAAACTCCCTTAGTTATAGAAGAGTTCTCTACTCAGCAGTGGCTGATGATGACAATAAATGCCAAACAACTTTGCATTAAAATGGAGTGTAAAGCTGAAATGTAAGGTTACATATTAATTCGAGCCCGAACAACCTAATTCCTATAATAAATACCACTCAAATCGTATAAAACCACGTCCAAACAACATGAGATGCTACGAATAATTTCTGTACGTCTCATACACCAGATCCAAACCGAATCAATCAGTTTGGGTACGTAACTAGAGTGTGAGACGTTACCGTCTGCCTTATTACATCGGATGCCGAGGATCCAGTGTGGGGGCGTGCGGGGGGTATGCGGGGGCCGTGGGGGGCGACTGTCACCGACACTTCCGCAGGTAACGAGTCATCACCTGCGCTCCACGCGATAGTGGAAAAATGTACTCGAAATTGAAATTGGGGATTTATTCCAACTTTTTGACTTGTGAGATTCGAAATGTTGTAGGTAATTGCATAAAGCTTTGGCATATGGGGTTATACTTAATATGAAATAGTAAATGAATTTTAGAAAATGTGGAAAAAACAGTTTACACAATTATGTTCATTACCCAAGATAAAATTATTGTTTGCCCAAGAATAAGGTTTGAATTTAGTTCGATAAGAATTATATCGCATAGCGTTGATTGTTATATACAGTAATTAAGGCTCTTTTGTAGTCAGTTTGATCGTGTTAATCCTAATAGAAACTCAGTACTTGAACTCATATACACACTGCACATAAGTGACGCTGATCTGTAAAGCTAAACGAGTCTCTATGGAAAGAAAAGTTTTAGATATTATTATAATTGTATGTAATGTAAAATTAGCATTTATATTAAACCGTTTGTGACATTAATAAATGTTTAATTAGTAACTTGTAAGGACGTATTGTTCTTGTGTTAAATGTTCTAAAAAAAAACATAATATTTTATCTTACTGAACCAGTTTCTTGGTGTCTCTTTTGCATTGCTACAACACGTTCTTAAGTTATACCTACTAATTAACAGTCATTTCAAAAGTATTTTCAACCCTATCCAACCTTAGCTTACCCTACTCCAACTTCGACACACAGTCTAAGCCACAGGTTAGTTATTCTCCTAAAACTTTTTTATATCTACTGCCCCGTCTAAAAAAGGTAAAACTAAGACTCCCCCAGCCTGTCATCTGTCTGTCGCGTTTTGTTTGTCGTGCGACTGACACTATGGTTTGGACTGAGGCCAAGTTGTCATACGTTCGGCATATTCGATAGCTTTTTGTCTTGTTGTGTGAGACGATTGGTATGAGATGTTTTTAGGATGATGTGATGTAGCGCGGGTTTGAGTCTCGTTTATTAATTGAACTTGTTAAAGTAATTTTTTATAGTGATTTAACATCGCTTTATTAACTATATGAATACGCATACTTAGAAATGTATTTCTACAGTTAATTCTCTAGTTGTGTTGTAAAGTTTCACTTTAAATGAGGGAGTCTATTACCGTTTTATGGCCTAATTTTTATGCTCCGTGTTGTAACTAAGAATCTGCAAATAGGAAAAAGTAAATCAGTTTGCCCAACCCGGGTATTGAATCAGAGATAGAGGTCACACCGCACACGGCACATATTTTGGGCTAGCATTTTAAGTAGTACAATCATATTGGGAAAATGAGATTTTAAAAAATTCTAATGTTGTGTTTAGAGTAAAACAGAGATCAGATAATCGGCACATAAAATATGTTCCTCCCAAGTAAATAAATTACATACATATGCCACCAACACGAGCTATTGTGTTCCTCCACAAAGGGAGGGCGGTGTGACTGCATTTCAAAGAAAGCGCACCTCTCAGGCCCCTCAAATCTGACTCTATCGATCCCGTCGATACCTCTTTATTTACAAAACAACGCCCTCCCCCTCCTCCCCTCCCGCACCTCACCTCCGTCGCACCCCCCCCCCCCCGCGACCCTCCCGCACTGCGCAGTGTAAACAGCCGGCAAAAACCATTTCTTTCTATTAAGAAAACGAAAGAGACAGCCTTATGCGCAACCTTCATGCTAGATAAGGACGGAACACATCGCCATCTTAGATGCAGCCCGTGGACCAGAACTTAGCCAATAACCTGCTCAAAGACCCGAAAGGGCCTATGCAAACACCACTGGCTTTTTCAATTTGAATCTTATACTGTCGGGTTAAGGTGTAAAATTGTTCGGTGACGCGGGAGGTGAAATTAATAACGTTTGTCAAAGGTTACGGTTAAGGGGAGGTCTTAGCAATAATGGTGGTGTGTTCGTGATGGGCCCCATTGTGACAGTCTGTTTGTGAAGTCTTAATATAATAAGGGCTATTAGTTAAGTTGAAATTGTTACGAGAGCTGTTTTTGAGGTTCGTTAGGGCATGCCCTTTGTTCGTCATTGTGCAAGGGAAGCCTCATCACATCGAAATTTATAGCTTCGGCTTATGTTACATCGATGTGAAATACGTTAATCATTTTGGGGTATGATAATAAATAAAATTACTGGAAAATATTTTGATCGTGGAAAGGCACCTTAATTTTTAAAAACGGTTTTTAATCCAAATTTTACCCCTGAATAGGCATAGGTCGAATAATTTTATGATATTTATCAATAAAGTTGGTAATACTTGAAGACATAAAAAATACACTTTTAAATTCAGTTTAAAAAATATGCGACTACAAAAATTATTTCGAATGTTTTTTCAACTGCGATTTGAACCCGCAATTGATATAATATCCAACAGCCATAAATCTTTTGGTAATCTAAAAAGCCATAGGACAAAACGGCGACAATAATTACATGTTTAAGCCCATCATTCACAGACTTAACCAAAGCAAACCGAACGACAAATACCAAAAACAGATGTTACAAAAATTTTATCTAACCATTTAAAATATTTTCGATTGCATATACATCGGTAACTAAAAACCTTGTTAGCGACCGGTTTACGCTGTACTTTCCAAATCCCGAGAGAGCGCAATTAAATGCCACATATTGTGGAGATAACAGACGCAGCATCCAGCGGTACAGTCGCGGGACATCTCCCGCCTAAACATCAATCACTCAAACTCACTTAATCCGCAACTAAATTAACTCCGCAAACCGGCTCCCCCTTAACCAAACCGCGGCACACAATCACCAACCCTAACACCCAAACAATAAGGTTACGTTTCGTTTGTCCTCGCAAATTGCCAGCGAATCCAATTTGATACTTGCTCAACGGTAATAAGTTTCAAAATCCAATGTCGCAGTGAATTTATCTCGCAAACTCGTTCTGTCCTCGCATCATTTAGTCTTTATTCTATTGGAAAAAGACCTAAACGACTGGGTGGGGGAAAATGAACCGTAATGATAAGTAATAAGGGAGCAAATTGGTTGTGGATTGCGGCGGGTTGTATTGCGGCTGGAGTCGGTCGGAGTTTTTATTTCATTCATTAGAGGCACATTTGAGAGCTGTTGGGCGTAAATAAGCTTTTCTTTTAAGCGATTGTTAATGTTTTGTGCCTTTTGTATGTTGTGTACACTGTTGAGGAGAGTGGGGAACAACGGACAAAAGGATTATTACTAACACACTCGCCTGTTGTGTTCATATTCGGGGCTTAATTTCAATTATTTTGTGTTGACTACAATGATTACTTTTATTGAGCCTTTTAAACAACAAATCTTTTAACAAAACAAATAATATATTTTCGTCATTATCATCATCATCATCAGCTATAAGACGGAAACGAAATTATATTTTACCTCCTCTACTTTATTTTTCAAAAAATATGTTTAAAAAATTATACAAAAGCCATCGATTTGAATATTTTTTAATACCCCTGATATAAATGACTTTAAATATTACCCCCGAACATCATACCGCCTAAACAGGGTCCTCGTATTTAAATGCAAGTGTATGTATGCTTTGCAAACATGGTCGTGTGCCCCAGCTAATAGTGGAGCTATTAGTCGACACGCAACGGCTGTCGGCAAATAAATAACTCGTCAAGTATGGTCCCGGGGGTAGGGACCCTAAAATTCGATAGTACAGGGACATAGGGAATATTCAGGGACATAGGGACCAGCGGTGTTCAAGTTAGTTAAAGTCTTCATCTTAATTATTTTAGTAACTTGTAAGCAATCAGGTATGTCATGCTCGCAGTAATGTCTGTGCTTACGGCGGCGTCGTATGCCGGGTCGGTCACTTCCCTATGAAATGGTTGAGGAGGCCGATGGCTGGCACATGCGTCATACTCGTGAACGGGTGCTGTTTGTGGGGACTGGTCTGCCTGATTTGCTTATTTCCATTAATGAAATTTTAACCTGGTTAGATGTCAGAGTCTCCATTTAAGATGACTATGTTGTTCTTATATACAAAATTCTGATATTGTATTAATGAGCTGCTCTAATTCGGGAAATTGAGTCTTTGTATCTGTATTGTAAACTATCTCTTGATTGGAAAAGAGCAACACTAGAGTTTCTTGCCCGTTCTTCTCTAGTGATGACTGCCTTCCGAACAGGGTGGTAAATTTTGAAATGACTGAATCTAAGTGATGTATTTGACATTTTATGGATTCAATAAATATTATTTCATTTCATTTCATTTCATTTCATTTCATTTCATTTCATTTCATTTCATTTCATTTCATTTCATTTCATTTCATTTCATTTCATTTCATTTCATTTCATTTCATTTCATTTCATTTCATTTCATTTCATTTCATTTCATTTCATTTCATTTCATTTCATTTCATTTCATTTCATTTCAATCAGCCGAAAGATCACTGGACATGGGCCTCCCTTAAAAAGGCCTTAAAAAATTAGTAGAGAATTTTCCGTCTCACACACACCTAGACTCGACTAGACTCTATTGGTTTATCATACATACATTTTTCTCGTTGTAAGACCGAACCCGCGGCCTTTCATTGCGAAAGCTAGCCAGTTAGTTAGTGGTACAATTTGCACCACGGGACTGTTACATACATAAACATATATCAAACGCAACTGTTGCTGCCTAAATGCTTTGTCAAGAACAGCCAAGAACTCACTTTATGACCAAATCATTTCCTATAACCCCTTCTTTCTCTTCGTGCTCAGCAACAACTAAGCTAATTGAAACAATCAAAATTACTATTCATCAACTATTTTCTTTAATAAAAAAATTAAGTAATACATTAAAATTTATGCTAATACGTCAGTCTTCTACCCTGAAATTTTCATGCTTAAATTCTTCTCCTGATACCCCACTCCGGACTACTACCCCGAAGTTTGAGCGTCGCAGTCCGCGTTATGCAATAAACGTGGCGAAATGTTTGCACGAGCTCTTATTGAGTTTATTCGCATATATTGGACAAGCAAATATCATTAAACCGCGCTCAATCACTGCCATTCAAATAATTAAATTCGCCTTTCTTTTGAGTATAACACTGCCATGGCAATAAAAACAATTAAATTAAAATTAATTGAAACTCTGGCCTGTATCTTCTTATAAGCAGAGGTGTATTTTCTGCACCTAAATTTCGCCAGGTTTGTACCAGTCCAACGTAATAGGGAGCAAGCCTATTGGCATTTTTCTGGTATTTTTTCAAACTCCGTGGTGCTATTGAGAATGCTTAACGGAATTTCCGACCCAGAGATCGAATCCAGGGCCTCTAGATCGCACGACATATTATACCTATTTTGCGAAACCACGAATGACTGTTATAAATAATAGGCTGCACAATTTATTGAAAATACTTATTAATATGTGGTCTTTAATTAATTTACCAAAAAACCATTCAATCAATAATCAAACTTTGAATAAGCCATCAAATTAACCCAACATGTCATTTACTTTCACAAACAACACCAGTGATTCGATTGAAAAGCTAATTTCCCAAAAAGTCAGTTCGTCAACAAATTCAATTATCCGTGCCGCCATTAGTCGCGGTGCTGTATAGTTGTCGACGGCAGGCGCCGCAGCCGATCCGTCGCGTCATAATAAAGAGTTTTCAATAAAAAGGCCGAATCAATCGAAAACAAATTACTTACGCCACCGCACCCCCCCCCCCACTCTACCAACCCCCTCACACCCCCACGCCCTTCGGACGACGACCACTGATAGCGATTCGGTTGGTTTATAGCTTTGTGATTTTTTGTGTAAATGCGTAAAAATTAGTTATTTTAATATTGAATAGTTGAAACATTTGTAACAGGAAAATTGTAATGTAATCTCACGTTTGACTTCCAGTTTGACTTCCATTAGGAAACTTTTAGCAACAAAGCAGAGTCTGAATATGCGCCCACCCATACATAAATACGAAAATTTATAAATTTCCCCTTGGTTTTGGGTAGAGATACACCATTCACTCCAATAATACACCAATATCTTTGATTTCCACGTATTATTTATACTACCGACCAAATTTCTAGAATACAATTAAGAATTTCGTTATAAAATATATCAAAGACACCTTTTTACCATAGATATTGTAATAATATATTTTATTGAATCTTTAATATGTCAGATAACTTAGATTTATCACGCACATAGAAGAAATAACTAGAGAACGGGCTAGAAAGTCTAGTGTTGCTCTTTTTCAATCAGGAAATAATTTCCGATATGAACAATCCGACAACCCGCATTGGCCAGCGTGGTGGAATAAGGCTTAAACCCTCTCAATGGTAGAAGACCCGTACCCAGTAGTAGCACGTATATGGGTCCTTTCACAGTTTGTGCTAGACCGAGTAGCGTTTAATACCGTAGGTGTAGCATCGCCCGGGCTGTACCACCACCCTTATGTTTGAAAATGAATTCGTTTGCAACATTGTTGTGAGTGAAAAATAAACGGTTGCGCGTCGAATCAAGTTTGTTGAGCGCCAATAATGACTGCGGTCACTTCATTCCATCGACTGGTTATCATTATACGAGATTTTTTACTGATTTTACGGGTTTGATGCATGCTTCGAAAATAATATGTAATGAACAATTATAAAACAACGGTCTAGCCTCAGATTTTGTTAGCTAATAAGATAATAAGGTTTCAAAACCTGACATCTTCTGGGATAATAGGTTTTTATGTAGTCTTTAATTGTGTGTTAGACCGATTAATCTGTGTACGAAAAATCAGGAATATTGATTAAGTGGTTTTGGCGTAAGAGTGAAACAAACTAGGAAATTTTAGCACAATTGTGTTAGTTTTTTATTGTCAGGTATATTATTGAAAAGTAAAAAACAATTACCAATAAAATATAATATTATTGATTAAATAAAAAAACTTTAAAAATTTAACCACAACAAGTTTGAAACTATTAGGTAAGGTAAGGTTAAATCTACAATTCTTAACTACATCGCTAACCGACTAAATCCGAAAACTCGCTAACATTTACGTTAACAGCCCTCATTAGATCACCCCTTGCAAACCTCAAAACATCAAATTAAAATGTAATACTAATCTGCAGGCAACAACAGTGCAACAATCGCATTGTGTCGCCGCGACAGGGCGCGACAATGGAACACTGCGCCTTTGTCGTTGGCGCAATTACCGACAACCCCTCTTGTGGGAAACGACAGTCGTGTTACATCTTATTTGGGCTCATTAATTGTAGATTTGGGAATCAGGCTTATTTGTAAAAATAAGCTAATTTAACTACTAGTAAAATATGCTTGCAAGCGAGTGATAGCCTCGAGGTTTAGGCACCCGGTCGAGAATCTCAGCGGTCGGGGGTACAAGCCCTAGGCATCTTACTTTTTGAAGTTATGTGTGCGTTCACAATGAATAATATCATTTGTCAAAGCCACTTACTTTAATGGTGAAGGAAATAAAATGAAACCTCTTCTTCTTCTTCTTCATCAACCCATAAACGCCCACTGCTGAGCACGGGTCTCCTCTACCATTGAGAGGGTTTAGGCCATAGTCCACCACGCTGGCCTAGTGCGGGTTGGCGGACTACACACCTAAGAAATTCCTAAGAATGAAACCTGCACATCTAAAATTTTTGTGAATTTCTTAGGTGTGTAGTCCGCCAACCCGCACTAGGCCAGCGTGGTGGACTATGGCCTTAACCCTCTCTACATTGGCACATGGGCTGATAAACACAGCCTGTCTAAATAAAGTTAAGTAAATTGAACAAGCATAAGTACCCTCTATACTTTGTTCAGAGGCGACCATTCTCGTACCCTCCGATTTGATCACAGAGGGAGTAAATCACTATCCCGCGACCTCTTAATCTCAGTTTGGCAAACAAAGTATCAACGGTGGCACGTGGCGACGCGTGGCTCTACGTAATTACAGCCCTTGCGACTCTACCAGCTCTACCGTCTCTACCACCGGCCAATTTGCGCAACCGCTCTCTCGTATCGTGTTACAGTTGCGACTCTACTAAATAAATAGATTGGCATGAGAATACAAATAATCATTATTGATTTTGTAATGGGAAAGTTTTAATTTAGAACTCTACCATGTTTTGTGACCTTTATTATGTCTATGATCTACGTCACAATAACACAATTGTTGAATTATCTTTTCCTCACGCAAAGGTTGACTGTTTGAGAATGCTTTAGACATAAAGCGCGCCTTTATAGTAGAAGCGTTGATACCGCTAGGAATTACAAATTTGGTGTAAGGAATAATTTATATATCACCTTGTTAGAGATTGCCGACGTTCAAAGATTCATCTTTTTTATTTCTGATGCAGTTTCGTTATTTTATGTCATCATAAAGAGAATGGGTTTTTAAGCATAATCTCATCTCTGCATCGCCTTAGGTGTAACATTAAATGACTACTATGGGCATTAAGTCCACATATACAGACTTGTATAAACTGTTAATAACTTAATAAATATTTTCTATATTAAATTATATCAACAGATTTTTTTAGACCATCAACTCGCCCTAGGCCCACGGAGACCTAACCCATCTTAGTTATAGGAGCATATACCCTACAGTAGAGCTTATATAGAATGACTTTGCTATACAGATATATACAATAGATAGAGAAGGCGTGTTGGGCTGTGTGTAGGTAGAGCGGGTAGAGTTCGGTGTTTATGTGCCGCTGAGTAAATACACGAGCGCTGCGACCTCGCTAATTAGTTTATTGGCAGACACCCACCGACGCCGCTGTGGAGACGGCTTTCTCTTTTAAAAATATAGCTATGCTTAGTCACGTCTAAGTTCAGACCGTCTTAACTACGGTCAACTTTATCAGTATACCATACCATTGAAAGGATTTTAGGTCTTATTCCGCCACGCTGGTACAGTAGGGGTTAGTAGATTACAAACCTAACAAATTCCTAAGAACTTTTAGGTGTGCAGGTTTTGTCACGTTTTTTTTTCTTCGCCGATAAAGCAATAGAGATTTTTTTCTTGGTGTGATTGAATATTGATATATCTAGTTAGCACACATGGTTAACACGGCAGAAAGTGTTTAAATGGAAGATACGTCTAGGCAAGAACACAAAAGCTGTGTTAAATGTCTAACAATCAAAACGAAAAATATTGAAAAAGTCGTAGGTCCTCGCCAGGAGATAGGGATTTATTGATACTAAATATTGTACTAAATGGATAATTTCTAAACACAACATTCTAATAAAACGGAAACTACTTTTGAACTTTAGTTGCTATCGTTTTACTGCCATGTTACACAGATACGAAAAATCTTTATAAAGACTATTGTTTTTACAAATTTATTGTATCGCCAAAGAGAGACGGTTGATTTTAGCTAATTGTGGGTCTTAAATTAATTTGTACAATCAACAATATAATACTCATCTCAAGTAATATAATGCTGAGTTACAAACTATGTAGGTACTGGCATTGGGCCTTAAGCCTTGTATTTGTTACGAATTTAATTATTTATTATAAACGGTATATCTTGACCAGTTAAGTGACTAATGGTTAAAGCAGACGCGAGATGAAAGTTAACTCAGTAAAGTTACCTTTTAATTACCGTGATAAGTTTAATATTCATCGTCGTGGTATTTCAATCATTTAACCCACAGAGACGGAATTGTCTCTGCATGTGTATATCAGCATGTGTACTGAGTTTAAACAATCAAACTAAATTCGCCAACATTAAACCGAGTCCGGCTCCGCAAATATCAACACAGTGCAAAGTGTTTAATTAAATTTCGCACAGACGCCGACGCCATACTAACCTAGCTTAATGCCTCATACACCATTTGTCACTAGCCTCGCTTACAAAACGACATAAGCGACATTCAAGGGATTTTCAACCTTAATACAATGCAGTAAGATTGAATATTAGGTGTGTGATGTTGAAAAAAGATGGAGACGTTTTGCAGAATCTTCCGCGAGAGTGAATTAATTTGCGTCTGAGTGTGGTAATGAGTTTAAAGTCTGCTAATTAGTGTAATTAAGTGATTTGAGGCGCGGACAGATGATGCTGTAATTGGGGTGCCTTAACAGGAAACCTCCACGTGGTGCACCCTGGGCAACGACGACCAGCATAAGTTGTTGCAGTTAGGAACTCGTTATGCTGGTCGGCGGCCAATTCCTGTCGGTGGGGACGGGCGATTTTCGCCATTTGTATTCGTGTTCCTCATCGCGGCTGGGGCCTCTTTTGGGCCATCCCGGTACCATCCCGGGCCGTCGGCGGGCTCGGACAGCAATCCCTTGCTTCCGAGCAGGAAATGGGCGAAACTCATTTCCACCGTCGCACTCGTAACCCGGTCGAAGCTGTGGTCATGTCTCGCAGTTCGGCCGGCGCGAGGGTCTTGGCTTAACCGCCCGGGCCGCGAGGGAGAAAACCTCTATAAAAAGTTACCCCGAATCCCAAGCGGCGGCGCACCGTGAGGGGATGCATGGCTGATGGGAGGTTCAGTCTCTAGTGCGACCCCCGCCAGAGAACCGGCCGACCCTCTTGGCGGGTTACGCTAGGCTTACTCAGATACAGGGGGCTCTGTCTGGGCGGACTTTCCTTTCCCCCATACTCGTGGGAATCACAATGAATATTTCAACTAAAAATAAATCTTTGACGACGTTGCCTGCGTTGCAGGCGGAGAAATCAGGTGCTGGTGAGATGCCCGCACCAGATATGGTTATAGAGAGGCCTGTCTCTGCTCAATCAGAGCGGAGACGGGCTTCCTCTAGAATTAGAAGTCGTTTGTGGGCGAGGTCTGCGGATCCTTCAGATCAGTCGCGGTCGCGCTCACACTCCAGAGCATCGCTGTCAAGCGATGAGGATGCAGAGCCGGCGGCAAAAATTCAAGCGGTGGACCGTCGGTGCCTTGCGAAGAAAGCTTCCGAGAAGGTAGTCGCGTCGGAGTTACTGGTGAACAGTGAAGAGGAGCAACCTGCAGTTCTCCGACAGCAAGAACTGCATAAAATCGCCGCGACAGTTCGGTCAGCGGCCGGCAAAGCGGGCTACATTAAGAACGCGACTGTTCGCGCCTTGCAGGAGGCTAGCACCATGCTAGAGGATTTGGCAAATATGTCCGAATCCTCACATATGGCCCGCATTGAAGAGGACAACGCCCGGCTTAAGACGGAGAATGAACGTCTGCAGGAGCGGATCTCTTTGCTGGAGGCTGCGGTTGCCCAAATGGAGACGCGGCTAATTAACATGTTTACGGCACGGCAAGAGGCAATGGAAAGTCGCCTGCTTCCAGAGACGCCTCTTCGTCCTCCACTGGCTGCTGACCGTGTCAAGGAGGGGCCTTCGGGGTTAGCTAAGTCAAGTGCTGCTCCTAAGAATATTTCTAAGCAGAAAGGCAAAAAAGCTGGCGCAGGAAGTGTGGAACACTTCCCACCCTTACCAGAAAAGACTGTGCCTATGATGCCCATGAGCCGCTCCGTGCGTCCGGCTGTACGCGAAGTAAAGGTAACACAATCGGGAGCCTCCGCGACTCCGTCTCGGTCGTTGCGTCGCCAAAAAAAGGGGAGACAGGCCGCTTTCTCAACAACTCCTATGGAACCTCGGCCTCTACCACCAGCGCCTTCATCCATGGAGGTGCCATGGTCAACGGTGACACGGAGAGGCAAGAAAGGAAGGAAGCCTATGGACACACAACCACAGCAAACAAAGAAGAAACCGGTGCCGCGAATCCGACCGCCTCGGTCCGCCGCGGTCACTATTACACTGGCAAGTGGGGCGCAGGATAAGGGCATTTCATACGCCCGTGTCGTTGCCGAAGCTCAAAATCAGATACAACTGAAGGACCTCGGTATTGCTGATGTAAAGTGGCGTAAGGCTGTCACGGGCGCCACCATCATAGAGGTACCAGGGCCGGAAAACCAAGCGAAGGCTGACTCCCTCGCCACTAAATTAAGGGAGGTGTTCCGAGGATCAGAGGACATTCGTGTCACTCGTCCTATAAAAACTGCGGAACTGCGACTCTCGGGGCTGGACGAATCAGTCACCTCCGAGAAAGTCGCACAGGCCTTTGCTACGGCATCTCAGTGCCCAGTGGAGGCCGTGAAAGTTGGCGTAGTCAGACCAGACCGGTCAGGTTTAGGTGTGGTCTGGCTCAGAGCGCCAGCTCAAGCGGCGCAGAGAGTGGCCAAGACTGGTCGAGTATTGGTTGGCTGGTCTTCTGCAAGAGTTAGTGTGCTCGAAACGAGACCACTGCGGTGCTACCGGTGTCTCGAGCTGGGGCATGTTCGAGTGCGCTGCACCGCCGAAACTGATCGAAGCGAACTGTGCTATCGCTGCGGTCAGCCAGGTCACAAGGCGCAAGGTTGTTCCGCTGAACCGCACTGCCCTCTTTGCGCTGCAGCCAACAAATCTGCGGGGCATTCTGTTGGCACCAAGACTTGCACGGCCAATTCGGGCCGCAGAACAAAAAACCGCAGGAAACGGACTGCTGTTGAGGCTACGGCCCAACCGCAAGCTGTGCGCCCATTACAGGCCGAGATTGAATTAATGGAGGTCGCCCAATAATGTATTTCAAGATCCTCCAGGCGAACATCAACCACTGCGCTGGAGCGCAAGATCTGCTCCTTCAGTCCATGGCGCAGTGGTTGGTGAACGTGGCTGTGGTCGCCGAACCGTATTTCGTCCCTCCCCGTGACAATTGGGCCGGGGACCTTGACGGTTTGGTGGCCGTGATAACCCAGGGTGCTGCAGGCTCCCCGCCCTTCGAAAAAGTAGCGAAGGACCGGGGATGCGTAGCAGCTCTGTTGGGAGGTGTTTGGATTGTCGGAATTTATTTTTCTCCCAACAGACCCTTAGTCGAGTTTGAGGCCTTTCTTACTCGGCTGGGGGCCCTGTTAACACAATGCCATCCCTGCCCGGTAGTCGTGGCCGGCGACTTCAACGCTAAGTCTCGAGCTTGGGGTTCGTCGGTTACCGACGCTCGTGGCAGGGTCCTGGAGGGATGGGCGATCTCCCTCGGCCTGGCCGTCCTTAATCGGGGGTCGGTCGACACCTGCGTTAGGCACAACGGTGGATCGGTGGTGGATATCTCGTTTGCCACCGGTACCGTTGCTCGCCGTGTCCGGGGCTGGAGAGTCCTCGAGGGCGTGGAGACATTGTCGGACCACCGCTATATTCGGTTCGATGTCTCCACGCCTATCACTACTCAGTCCGGAAGTAGACCGAACGCTCCGAATGGGGGCGGCCCAAGATGGGCGCAAAAACGCCTTGACAGAGAGGCCTTGGAGCTGGCCGCTCTGGTCCAAGCCTGGCTCCCCGCGCCAGAATCACCGGTGCGGATAGACGAGGAGGCGGAATGGTTTGGGGCAGCGATAACTAGCATTTGCGACGCGGCGATGCCCCGAGTCCAGCGCCTCCCTCCGCGGCGCCAAGTTTACTGGTGGTCGGCGGAGCTCGCGCAGTTAAAGTATAATTGTGAGGTGGCGCGCCGCCGACTCGGCAGACTCAGGCGCCGCCGAATCCGCCAGGCTGACTATCTGGACCAGGAGCGGCGGCTCCGCGACCTCTATAAAGAGGCTAGGAGAGCGCTGCGGGTGGCCATCAAAGAGGCGAAAGCTGCGGCCAGAAGAGAGTTCCTGTGGACTCTGGACCGCGATCCGTGGGGGCGTCCGTATCGGTTGGCGTTGAATAAGTTACGCCCGCCAGCGCCCCCACTCACCCAGAGTCTCCGTCCGGAGCTCCTTGGGGACGTGGTCGCCGCCCTCTTCCCGGCCACCGATGTCGTCGTCATTCCTCCACCGATGCCGCCCAGACCTTGGTCGCAGACGACCAGAACATCTCTGGCGGCATCGTCGTCTGTTTCGGCAAGGGAAACCCCCGAGGGTCCTCCCCCGGGCGTGTCGCCTGGGGAGTTAGAGGCAGCAGTGCGTCGGCTGCGGAGCAAGAACTCCGCTCCGGGTCTCGACGGCATCCCAGGACGTGTCTGGGTGCTCGTGGTCGAGTTCCTGGGGGCGAGGCTCCGCGGCCTGTTCTCCGCGTGCCTAGAGCAGGGCCAGTTTCCATCGAGGTGGAAAACAGGCAAGCTGGTCCTGCTCAGGAAAGAAGGACGACCCGCTGTGTCGCCGTCGGCCTACCGGCCCATTGTGTTGCTCGACGAGGTGGCCAAGCTCTTCGAGCGCATCGTTCATACGCGCCTCGTCGAGCATCTTGAGAGCATCGGCCCGGACCTGGCCGATTGCCAGTTTGGATTCCGGCGTGGCCGATCTACCATCTCGGCGATTCTGCGGGTCAAGGCAGAAGCGGAGGACGCAGTAGCCCAGGGCAAATACGTCGTGGCGGTGTCCCTAGACATCGCCAACGCTTTTAACAGTCTGCCCTGGGCTTGTATTGAGGAAGCACTGCGGTATCACGTGGTGCCACCCTATCTCAGGCGCCTGGTGCACTCGTACCTATCTGACAGGGACGTGGTGTATCCGGGCACCAACGGGTGGCAGCGAAGAGCAATGTCGTGCGGTGTTCCTCAGGGGTCGGTTCTTGGGCCCCTTCTGTGGAACATCGGCTACGACTGGGTGCTCCGTGGTACCAACCCCCGGGGTGTCGGCGTATTCTGTTACGCCGACGACACGCTCGTCACAGCGACGGGCGGGACCTTCCAGGAGGCCGCCGACCTCGCCGCGGTTGGAACTGGCAACGTGGCGAGGAGAATTAGGCGGCTGGGCCTCACGGTGGCCCTCCACAAATCCGAGGCCATATGCTTTCACTGGCCTCGGATGGGACCACCTACAGGGGCCCACATCGAGGTTGAGGGCGTGCGAATTTCCATCGGCAAACAGCTGAAATACTTGGGGCTGCTGTTGGACAGCCGGTGGGAATTCCGCGCCCATTTTGAGATGCTGCAACCAAAGTTGCTACGGGTAGCAGGCGCTCTTTCCAGCCTGTTGCCCAACCTGGAAGGTCCAGGCATCCCTTGCCGAAGGATGTACATGGGAGTTGTGCGGTCTATGGCGTTATATGGCAGCCCTGTATGGGCCGAGTCCCTGAACAGGCGTTGCGTTACTCTCCTGCGCAAGCCTCAGCGTGCGCTGGCGCAGCGACTGATCAGGGGCTACCGCACGATCTCATACGAGGCGGCCTGCGTTTTGGCCGGGTCCCTGCCGTGGGACCTTGACGCCAAATTCCTCTCGCGGTTATACCATCAGCGGGAGGAGGCGTCAAGTCGCAGGGACAGACTGGCCCCGAGAGAGGTTGAGGCACTGAAAGCCTCCCTCCGTACGGCCGCCGTGGAGGAATGGCGAACCAGGCTGGAGAATCCCAGTGCTGGTGCTAGGACCGTCGAGGCAGTGCGTCCTGTCTTCGACCAGTGGGTGGACAGGCGCCACGGTGCGGCGACGTTCCGCCTGACACAGGTGTTGTCGGGGCATGGATGCTTCGGCCACTTCCTGTGTCGGGTGGCACAGAAGGAGGAGTCAACCGTGTGTCACCACTGTGACAACTGTCTTGACGACACAGCCCAGCACACATTAGAGGAGTGTGCAGCCTGGGAGGTGCAGCGCGGCGCTCTCCGCGCTGTTATCGGTGAAGACCTCTCGCTCCCGGCCGTCGTCTCGTCGATGGTCGGGAGTCCGAGGTCCTGGCGAGCGATGCTCTCCTTCTGCGAGTACGTCATGTCGCAGAAGGAGAGCGCGGATCGGGATCGCGAAAGAAGCGATCCCGCCCGTCAAAGACGTCAAAGAAGGAGGCGCCGGGTCAACAGAGACAATTAGACCCGGCGCCCTGCCCTGTGGCAAGGGGGCGTTAGAATCCCACCACGGTATCTCCTGCCTGTCGTAAAAGGCGACTTAAAGGGGCCCTTGGGGTCGCTGGACGTGCTGTGGGGGCAGCACGTCCTCACTGAAAGTGACCCCGAGAGGGGCGGCGGCACTGTGGCCTGTGTACGTCGCGGGCGCCCATTCACAACCGGGGCGTCCGAATAAGCTGGTGGGGGTGCAACTGCACCCCTATAACTCCGAGACGGCCGAGACGTTTACGTCTCGGAGGCGCACTGGGCGGCTGCGGTTAACGGTGGGCGCCTCTCGCCCGCGTACCGTGGTCGCCCCACTCGGCGCGGAGATGGCCACCGGGGGGTTTTGGTCGGTATGCCGGTTTAGGGATTTTGTTAGGGACCCAGCCCGGCACTAACACCTGCGCGGATATGACGTCGCCGCGCGCCGGGCTGGAAGACCGGTGACCCCGACATACGCTTCCCGCCCCCCACTGCCCCCGGGCTGGCGGGAAGTAGAGCCATAAATAGCTTTCCCCTCGAGAACAAAAAAAAAAAAAAAAAAAAAAAAAAAAAAAAAAAAAAAAAAAAAAAGATGATGCTGTAATTGGTTGACGGGATAAATACGTGTGCAACTTTCTAAACGAAATACTTTTGCTAAATATTTTAAAGATAGAGTTGCTGGGATACTTTGTTATGTAAATGTATTCGTGAAAGTTGTTCAAAATCTTAGCATCAGTTTTTTACGTGTTTCACGATGACTATTGTTGAGTGACAAAACTTGTGCGCAAAACTTTCCAACATTTCCTAAGAATCATGTTAAGAAGAATAAAGATTTTTCAAGCGATGTGTCTAACTCTAAACCCTCTCAATTGTAGAGAAGGTTCGTACTCATCAATGGGATGTATATGTATAAAATCCACTCGCATCAATTTTATTTTCAATTATAAAATTCTAAATTTCTCCCCAGACATTACGGCGGTGTCTAGTCACAGCTCATCGTTACAATACAAAACAGAATCGAATATTTTTCCGCCCAATAAAGCTTCATTGTGTCGGCGGCACAAAAAGCTTCGTAGAACACAACAGTCCCAGCACAAACACGGATCATTTCTCCATAATCACACCATACAATAGTAAAAGTGTCTCCGAGACAAATCATGTGAACTAATCCTAAAAATTGTACAATTCACATTATCATTCCATTTTAAACCTTACTACACACAACTTAGAGTCTAATTTTGATTGTGCGAAGCTTTTACATAACAAAATATATTTTCAACCTTATATGTAAAGCTACAGGGTATAATTTAGGTTGTAGTAGTTAGATTTGGATTAAGTTGTTAAGAGGCCGCCACTCGACGCCGAATTGTATGGCGTTGTATGAATGGGTTTGTATGGGCCGGCGCTTGCACGAGCTATTGTTCACAAAATGGCGGCTCTGGTGACGCGAGATGGACACTTTGGAATCAAATTCAAACGAGTTTATTGAAGTGATAAATTGTATTCTAACGTTCAGCTAAGTAATTGAGATTTTATTGAAACTTAATCTGCTCTATTATAGGTTTTTTTTATAACGTTTAATATATAATTTGAATAGGCTTAATGCCTTTAGCAATCTCTTACACTGACCTTAAGGCTATGAAAAAATTAAAAAATAGGTGGATACCTAATTCACTTATTTTTTCATTGATTATAATTTGATCGAGAAATGTACTCGTATTAAGCGATAAAAAACTTAATTTGTCTTAATAAACGGCGAGTTTTTGATTATTACGGAAAAGTGTAGCCACTACCTGAAATTAAAAGTAGCCTATTCTTTTTTTTAATTACTCATTTATGACATTTCATTTTAAATCATTCGTTGATTTCTGATTAAATAATGTTATTTTAGAAGAAAATTATGTATTCAGTACGATCTTTCGTATGTTTTTCATTTCTTTTTGTCCGAGGCTTATTTAAAAACCATCCAAGGCTAATTTGCGCACATTCCCATGCATGTTTGGAGCCAGTAAATGTAATCCAAGCATTCCTTTAGCCCGAAGCGGAAATATCAAGTTAGTAGTTCCGCCGGCCCCACAGTAATCCACACCACCATGATACGCAAGCAGCCGACGTCGCGGGTTCCATTCCACGTTCGGTCTTTGTTCCCCCACCAGTGTAACTTGAACCTTTCTTCATCACCCACGGGCACAACCAATCTACAGGTCTTGTTAAACTGGCGAATTATTCAATTACCGTACTCACTTCCCGTTTTTTACTCCGTACAGGATGAGGCCGTCAAATTTTAATCAAATTATTGGACAAAAGCCTAGAGTTATGATTAGCGTTCAATATTTTTGAACTGGTTGTTTGGGCTATTGAGAAAGGGGAACATAATGTAGTAATGGGCCTTTATTACACGGTCGCATATTGATGGCGAGATAAAGAGACCTGACAAGGGTTAAGGTTTGAGCACATTGACGGCTCGAAGTATAGAACCAAACAATCTATAATTAAGGTATCTAAAATTACTGTTGAGCTTAAAATGGGAAAAATAGAGTGATATATTAATTGGAAATTGTATTTAATAGTTTAGACTCTTGCAATAAAATGTGCAACCAGAAATGAAGAGACTTTAAATTTGAAACTCAGGTCGGGCAATTTTTTTCCTTAAGAAATCCTTATGAGTTATGACCTTTTAAGAAGTTTTCATTTAAAAATACGTAATAATAAACGAGTAGTTTTTCCTTAGGTAGGCTTTACGATCATCGGGAAAGTGTGTTTTTAACTCGTAATAAAAGACGAATAATTGCTATTTTTCAGGTACATCCAGACTCCATACTGCCGAAAATTTGTCAATGAAAAAACCCAAATAATACAAGTAAAAATAAAATAATATTAAAATCAGCAATCAGTGCAAAGCATTTAATTCCCGTCTAGGTTATTTCCACAAGCTAGACTATAACTTTATACTAGAAAAAGCCTTCAAATTAAAATCGTGAGTGGTTTACTGCTAGTTACTTCCTCAAGTGAATATTTATTAGCAATTATTCTGCCATTTAAACCTTTCGCATAATTGGTTCCCTTGCACGTGGAAAATTAACCACTAATATTAAATAAAATATGTTTTTTTCTTTCTATTTCGTGGTATAGTAATGCTTGCAGTCTGGTCTGTTCATGCATAACTTTGGTGTTTGAACGTTGGTCATAACGTGGTGAAGAGACCTTTCCTAGTATCATCGTCATTACCCCATATACGTCTCACTTCTGGGCACGGGCCTCCACTATCATTAAAAGGGTTTAGATTTTAGTAGATCATGCTTGCCTAGTGCAGGTTGGTGACTATATACACGACATTTGCCTTCACCGATGAAGCAAATAGGTAATAATTCGTTGTAAATACACAAATAACTTCAAAAAAATAGAGGTATGTGTCTGGAGTATAAACGCACAACCGCCGAGATTCTCGACCGCGCGCCTAAACCTCGAGGCCGGAGGTGAATAAAATATTACGCAGTTTCAAACCTATTTTCTTATACTACTTTAGGTACTTAGGATAAGCAAATTCTAAATTCAAAAATCAGTAGCAGTAACTAAAGAGAGAAGTCCGATACATCTATCTCTGTCACATCCCATAGAGATGAGCCATGAAAGGCGGTAACTTGATCCGTTTGCGCCGCCGCCGATCGTCGGCCCCTGCAAAGGACCCAGTGGAATCGAGACCAGCTTATTAAGCCACTTGTGAATGAAAAAATATAATAGAAACACGTTTTTGTTCGGCATTTGGTGCGTCTGACCGAGTTTTGAGTTACTGTGTAGACGAAATGTCTTGCGTACGGTTTTACGGGGCTAATATCTCAGCTTGAAAAAACATGGTAATGAGGATGTAATAAAGTAATGAGTATGAAAGTCAAGAGTGGACGAGCAGAGGACGGGCTGGAACGAATATGGGCTAATATTGAAGGCTTTAGACAAATTGATAAAGATATATCTAAAATAAAACTGAAAGAAAAACCATATTATATCGTGGTATAGGCATGTTATGATAGGGATGAAACATAAGTTGATAAATAAAGTAATGAGTATGAAAGTTGAAGGATGGACTAGCAGAGGAAGACCAAAAAAAGATGGATGGACTGCGTGACTCAATTCATTACAGTGAAGGTAAAATTTATTGAATATTTTTTCTTTGAAAATTGTCAATAACAACACAGAGTGGAAAAATGTGCTAGTAAAATAAGAAATACATATTTGTACCTGATTTAAATGCAGTAACACACCTCTCCCTATGTTTTCGCAAATACCGGCGTGACTACACGTGTCTGGAACACCCGGTTAATAACCAAGACTTCTATTTCTGATTTCAAATTCCTATTACCACACATGTATTATATTTCCATACAAGGAAATATCGGATAAAAACACAGCTAAACGAGAAACAACATTAGATCGAATCGGGCGGAAAGCTGCGGGGTGTGTGGGTGTCTAAGGGGTGCGGGAGAGAGATGCAGGGGGGGGGACGAAAAGAAAGTGCTCAAATGATGTGATCGCGATAAACGCAATTTCCCGGTACAATCGAGCAAATTGTCGGCAGCGCGGCGTTCCCACGATACACAGGGAGGCTGAGGGCGGAGGTATGTAGAAATTGGTAGGAATTACTGCCCTTACTTGATCTTACTATTTCCATTAAGTTAAAGTAAGGGGTCTCTTTATGCATCTGAAACCAGTGCATTATTTTTTAAAAATAGTTTAATATTGACAAATTAAAAGTTTATACTTGTAAAAGTCTATTTGAATAAAAATGATATTTTCTTTCATTTTAACTATAGCAAAAGCTTTGCCCCATTCGACATAGGACTACGCGTTGTCAAATTTTTGACCAAAATCCCACTCTGGCCCACCTCTTCGTCGCTACAAGCCCGAATATACATACATGTGTCTATAGAGATAATTGTTAAATTGATAGTCACCTCGCCGTTAGTTCCGAGGGCGACATTAGAGGGCGTGAGATTATCCAGAGGCGACGTGTAACTCAGTTAGCTCACACCACACTACAGTGCTAGATATGGTTGTCTAGTCTTTGTATTGTAGGTGAACTTATTGGAGATATGTTGTTAGTAGTGATAGCCGCGAGGCTTAGAGGTCGAGACTCGCAGCGAATCGAGTGTTCAAAGCCGAGGCATAATGCCGTAACTTATCGGAGCTAAGTATGTTTTCACGGTAATTAATTACTTTAAGAAGCGAAGAATAGTATGAAGGAAAACATGGTGCGGAAATCGGAGCAACTAAAAGTTATTAACAATTTTTAAGGCGAGTATTGTGCCAACCCAGTCTAGGCCAGAATAGTGGACTGAGGCCTAAACCTTATCAGTTTTAAACGAGGCCCATGTCTAGCAGCGGCACGTATGTAGGCTTAATGATGATGGTAATTTTCTTTATTCCAATTTAAGCTATGATACATCGAACAGTGGCATACGAAAAGTTTGTATCAATCTTGTATCATGGGTGGTCAAAGCTACGGAAAAATATGTGCTGTCACATAAACCAAAACTTAAACCAATCGTTAAATTTTAGTAATGGTTTTCATAGCTTTAATTGAATCCAAGGCGAAATCTTCAACTACTTCAATGACTCGAATATTACAGGTACATTAGGCGAATTCTGCTTATCCATACCTAAAATTTCAATATTGTACTCCAAGTAAAAAGGTAAAACTACCCTATCCCATCCAGCGTCAGCTACGCTCTCGTGTGTAGTATTAAGTTATAATGGATGTTATTACTTGTCGAGTGACTCGATAGTCTGCGCGCGTCCTAACTCGCTGACTACACGACCCTCATTGTACCAGCTATGTATTACCGACGTGTTAGTAAAGGGTTTCAAGGAGAATTTACAGGTTAAAAACCTAGGCATATAGCTCTGACTTTTTGGAGATATGTATGGATTTACAATGAAGTCGCTTTAACGGTGAAGTTTTAGTGAGGAAATCCGAAAACTTAAATTTTCTTAGTAATGGGGTAGGACAAGGGTATTTGTCTAAATGGGGACCGATATATCAAAACTACTAAACTGATAATTTAAAGAGATTTATATGTCTGATGGATGAAGTGTAGGTTAATTTTTATATAGTTTGCGTCCGGGTAGGGCGGGGATCTAACGACCAATTCTTAATCACCATTAAAAATATTTAGATAATCTAATTATGACAAGCATGAAATTCCCCTTGATGTGTATTTGGAATCCGAGTCCGTGAATTTATCCTTTGGTGTTTCGATAAACCACACACCTTATCTTCTGATATGAAATAAAACTTATACGTCTTACTGAGTAACATTATTTTACTAACATAGACGTTGATATTTTGTTACAAGTGAAAAAAAATTACAGAAGTAGTTCTTATTTACGTGTAGTAGTATACGCAATGATTTTGCTATTAACCACAGAACATAATAATTTCGCGCTATTGAACACTATCGATAAATTATCATTTACACCGAAAAAGCTCCTCATAAAATTATAACACAAATATCCTCCATAACTAATGCAGTAGTGTGTATAATAAACTATATTGTCTATGGTGTATCGCACGTGGTGCAGAGGGCGTGTGTGTCGCGTTCCGATCGGTCACGGATTCAACTCCGATTATTAGCTGTATTGTGTGGGGACTACGTGTAAATGAGGGGATGGTAAAGAAGATTGCAGTAGGTTTGAATCCCGAATTTAGCTATATTAAAAAAGGACTTGAGATCTTAAGTGACTGAAAAAAGTTTAAAGAGGTTACACTTATGCAACTCTACAAAAATAGGTGTTTGTACCAGTGTACATAGCAAAGAAGTGAATTTCTCATTTTTCTACTGTTTACAACATATTAATTAATTTGTTTATCACATTTAAGAATAAAATAAGTAAGAAAAAGGGTGCAACAAATGGCGGTCTTACCGCTGAATGCGATTTCTTCCAGACAACCACGAAGACAACATAAAAGACATTGGGGAGATAAAAATGTTGTCAAACATTCTGGGATATTTTTTTACAAAGGGCAAGCCTGACTTAGCCAATCTTAATAAAGATTGTTACATATTGGAACTTTAAATTACCAATAAAACCGTTATAATAATCGCTTACCAACAACATGTGACTAGCCAAACCTTGAAACAAAAGCATTACATAACATCATTACATAAAATATCCATAGTGAAAATTCTCAGCCGGCCTAATATTCGAAGTATGCGCATAACTCACTATATTTACAGGCGTGCCCCCGAGTGTTTGTAATTACTGGTATATTACAACAGTAATTACCCGCTAATACCCGTGCTGGGCAATAAAACGTGTAATTTCCCACAGCTGGGCGGTAATTAGCGCGGCCGTGGGAGCAAGAAAGGGTTAAACGTCTTTGTTTTTGCAACGTCACGCGGTTCGTTAGCGCTTAATTGCTTCTTGTAATCGTTTTGTCGGACAAAATCGATGCTCAATTGTTCAGGAGTTGCAGCTAAACTTAACTTGAGATCAACAGTGAAAGAAAAACTTAAGATCACATTTCAGATGTATGTATTAACATAGCCTGTCTTTGTGTGTGAATGATGGTCTGTATACCATGCTACATAGAAATATAGGTAGGTACTATATTCGCAAAGACGTTTTCTTGCTAGATTTTATGTTTCAATTTAAAGATGCCATTTTGTTATTGAAAATTTTCTTATGAAAAGCGTCGACAAATAACAAGTTTTCTTTTTGTAATATCAGTTAAAATAAAGGCTCAATGAACTGCCTTCTCTTCATATATTGTTAAGAATGGCATAAAATGAAAATGGTGTAAAGCCTTTTGCTTATATTCATAAGGGCCCTTTCGCTAATGCAATAAATATTCCAAGCATATTTTACGGTTCATTACAAATCTATCAAAAACACGTATAATTGTGTCACTATAAAAACATTTATTGCAATAAATAAACAACTGTCTTCCCCTACAACAAACCTACAATGAAAACTACTCTCTATGCCACTAAGTATAGAGTCTAATTTAGTGTTACATGGATATATGTAGGGTTAGGACCGTTAAAACGTTTATTAGCGGGTTTGTGTCGCAAGTGGAGCGCGGCGGCGATAAGTGACGAGCTATCGAGACCAAGGGTGACCAAATGTAAGGAGAAATGTGGTATTAATCGGGACATTTTTATATAAACCAACTTATAATCTTGCAAAATTGTTTTTTTTTTCACTTTTATGCAAATTCTTCTTCTTCTTCTTCATCAACCCATATACGCCCACTGCTGAGCACGGGTCTCCTCTACCATTGAGAGGGTTTAGGCCATAGTCCGCCACGCTGGCCTAGTGCGGGTTGGCGGACTACACACCTAAGAATTTCCTAAGAACTCTTAGGTGTGCAGGTTTCATCACGATGTTTTCCTTCACCTTTAAAGCAAGTGATGATTCAATGTGAATACACACATAACTTCGAAAAGTCAGAGGTGTGTACCTGGGGTTCGAACCTGCGACCGTCGAGATTCTCGACCGCGCGCCCAAACCCCGAGGCCATCACTGCTTTTATTGCTATTTATTGCAATTGCTTAGCGATATTTGGGTGCAGAAATCCACCTCAGCTTTGACATAACATCTATGTAAAATACATTGTTTCCACTCATAGAGTCCATTGAAACTACACGTCACCCTTCTCACTGGAAACGTTGCGAATTCGATCTCCATCACTTACTCATTGTTGTCTATTTGTCCCTTAATACACTCCAAAGCATTGTGTAACTGACCAACTTAAATAGACCTCTCAATCCTACCAGCTGCCATACATTTTGCAGACCTACTTAAACTGGAAGTATTCTGTGCAATCTTGTTTAGAAGATCAATTTAATTTGGAACACCAGTGACAAAAGAACTGTAGTTTGCAAGTAATCATACGGTTGAAGAGGTCAACATATAATTGCAACAATAGTAACTTTATGAGTGAGTGGGTTTGTATAGTAAAGATCAGATTAGGACAGTTATTGTGATGTAAGAGTTACGTTTAATGGATTTTTGGCCGTTTACTCGAGTGTTGTGTGAATGGTATAGGGGTAATTTTATATGTATTTGATAAGCGTTTTAAATAACCTAATTGTAATAGTAAATAGAGTAGTAATGGCAGAGAATCTCTACGATCACGGGTTCAAACTCCAGACACATCTGACTTTTCAAAATTATGTGTGTATTCACAATGAATTATTACTAAAGCATTGTAAGAAACCTTGCAATCATAAAAAATATTAGAGATTTCTTAAGTGTGTAGTTGTCAACCCGCACTAGGCAAGCGTTGAAGATTTACTTAAACCCTCCCAGTCGTAAAAGAAGCCCGTGCTTAAGAGGGAGCGTATGTATATGTATTGATGATGATTACAAATTCATTTATATTCACGGCCTTCTCTTAAAGGGTACACAGAGGGCCACACTTTCAGTCACTTCAATTTTAATGGAAAAATTAAAATCACGAAGTGTTATTTCCGGTCTAGAAAGCACAACTACTGGCTTGCCTTTACACGTAAATTACAACAAAAATTGCGTAATGTCTAATTTTTAATTGTTTATTGTGGGCTCAAGATATTCTCATTTATATGTCTAATTTGCTTTGATTAAATAAAGGTTTTAAGGTTGAAGATTGGGTTTCATTAGAAGTACAGCAGAAAAACAGTGATGGCCTTGAGATTTGGGCGCACGGTCGAGAATCTCGACGGTCGCGGGTTCGAACCCCAGGCACACACCTCTGACTTTTCGAAGTTATGTGTGTATTCACATTGAATTATCACTTGCTTTAACGGTGAAGGAAAACATCGTGATAAAACCTACACACCTAAGAGTTCTTAGAAATGTCTTAGGTGTGTAGTCCGCCAACCCGCACTAGGCCAGCGTGGTGGACTACGGCCTAAACCCTCTCAATAGTAGAGGAGACCCGTGCCCAGCAGTGGGCGTATATGGGTTGATGAAGAAGTACAGCAGCTACTATAATGTGTAGATAACGGAGATTTGGAGGTGTGATCTCGCAGATAGGCGCAGTTTTAAACCAATTACCGTTCGGGGACGAATCACTGGTGCCTCCAATTTGCTACACGACGTTTCGTATGACAGGATATAGCACTCAATACAAACTATTCTAGACATATAGGACGCTGAGAGATAAGTCAAATGCAGGGTACTTTTTTATAATCTGTGTTTTTGAATTTAAGATGTAAACAGTTGTGAAGATATAAGCAGCACTTGCATAAAAGCCCAAAAGCTTTTAAAATTCGGAATAACAATCTTTAAGCTTTAGGACTTTATTTTAAAAAATCAATCAGACACATGAATGAAAATGTCAAATTGCAATAAACAATAATAATCTAGAATATTGCACAATTAACGTGTAACGGCTTTAAGGCTTCTTTGGAAGTTCCACCATTGAATGTATGCTATAAGAATATACTATTTTTGCCAGCTGCAATTAACAATTTTTCTAAAGCAAGAAACAATAACACATTTGCTAGCCCGGGAATTTATAAAAATCATCCGTAAAAGTATATTTCTTATGTAATTGAATCATTTAATAACACGTTAGTGTCACATTTTCAATAAACGGCAATAATCGACTAATACTTAACGCGGACCATCGGATTATCGCGCCTCGGCGCTTAGCAAACAACCAATACAAACTTAATTGTGCCGCTTACTGACACTTATTACAATGGCATAACAACTATAATTGTTTGGCGACAAACACCGCTGTGAGAGCAATAAGAAAGCAATTAAGAGCCGACCATTTTAAGAAGACCCCTCGATCGGAGTACATCTGTTGGTTGCGGGAGCTTTTTTATTGAATCGGGGGGATGTCGGAGGCATTTTTACGGTGGACAAGTTGGAATACGCTTGACATATGTTCGTCTCGGGAAGGCAAAGGGGATTGAGTGCGTAAGCCCCTTGGGTTCATTATTGCCCCTTTCACCCTCGAGGACCCTTCAGGGAATGTTTGCCGAGAGCTCGACTCGCTCAACTCTGGGTCTCGAACGACTCAATTTTGGAAGTTGCCAACTTGAAAAAACGTTATTGCCAATTGAATATGTATAAATTGGGGTTCACTGTGTTGTGAATACGTAATTTGGTGCGGATTTGACACTAGTAACTATTGTGTTATATTCATTTTTTCTTTTCTATTATATGCAATATAGCTGCTTTGAGGTCATTTTCCATTGGACATTAATCTGTTAATCATAAATAAATAAGGGCCAAATATCATCATTCAGTCATAAATACAGGCGTTTAGTTGTTTCACAACTAATAATTTCACTGTAAGAATTTATAATATTAGTAGGTAAAGATTTTCATTCACTATTTTCATTCACAATTGACTGCAACAATCGACTAATGATAGCTTTGGCGTACCCATTATTCAAATTACTGTAGAGACGTTTATGCTCTGTAGTCTGTACGCCTCGGTAGACGGAATTAAAGGTGACGAGATTTCAGAAACATATAAATTACGAATGCATACGTTAACAATTAAATTCATAGATGTACTTTCATGTAATATTAATTTTTGTATATATTTTAGATTTAACGTTAACTTGGTTTAACGGTGAAGGAAAACATCGTGATAAAACCTGCACACCTAAAAGTTCTTAGGAATTTCTTAGGTGTGTAGTCCGCCAACCCGCATTAGGCCAGCGTGGTGGACTATGGCCTAAAAACCCTCTCAATGGTAGAGGAGACCCGTGCTCAGCAATGGGCGAAAATGGGTTGATGAAGAAGAAGAAGAAGATTTAAATATAAGAGCTGCGGTATTCATTCTACTTTGTGGACCACAAGGTTTTCTCTCCTAATTATATTAAAAAAAAATATAAACTTACCATTAAATATTGTTTCAAGAAGCGATATTAGCGAGTCAGTACAAGTATGATCACGAAAAAGCTAAAGACGTTGAAATTACCTTGTCATTTCTATAATGATAGAAATTATTGTGCATTAAAATAGAAAGCAACATGTGAAGACCGAAACAGACTGAATTGAGCTGAATCTATCAGTAATATAGTAAAGAACGAAGAAGAAGATTCTTTGGAACGCACTCTCCTTGAAATCAGGATGTTTACAAGCCGTTTTTCTTTTAAAGTAACGGTTTGCTTACTTTTATTGCATTGTATGTCAGTAGTATTTTAGTATGTATACATATATACGTACCTATCTAAAACGTATGTTTGTGTATTCATATTATAGATTTTTATAGGTACTTATGATATGGTAAGCAGTGATGGCCTCGAGGTTTAGACGCGCGGTCGAGAATCGCGGCGGTCGCGGGTTCGAACCCCAGGCACACACCTCTGACTTTTCGAAGTTATGTGTGTATTAAAATTGAATTATCACTTGCTTTAACGGTGAAAGAAAACATCGTGATGAAACCTGCACACCTAAAAGTTTCTTAGGTGTGTAGTCCGCCAACCCGCACTAGGCCAGCGTGGCGGACTAAGGCCTAAACCCTCTCAATGGTAGAGGAGACCCGTGCCCAGCAGTGGGCGTATATGGATTGATGACGACGATAGGTACTTATATGGATGCGTATATATATTGAGAAACTTAATATTTATGCTCCTATTAGTGTTTCTCTGCACCACCCTGCGGTTGACTGGCAATGCCTTAGGCATTAAGTCCGCATTTATACTTGTGTGTCTATGAAGCATAAATAAAGAAGGAGAGGCAATGCTACTAACCTGTACCCTGACTTCAGGCAGGTTGACCTTCATGGCGAGCTCCTCCCGGGAGTACACGTCGGGGTAGTGGCTCTTCTCGAAGGCGCGCTCCAGCTCGTGCAGCTGGTACGTGGTGAACGTAGTGCGGTTGCGGCGGTGCTTCTTCTTGTCCGTAGACCCTGGCCGAGGAGCCTCGTCCTCGCTGCCTGCTGGAGACTTGTCCGTGCGCTGGCTGTACCCGTCGTTGCTGTTGCATGAGCCTTCGCCTGAGGAGAGAAAAAAATTATAGTGTTTTATCGCAACCTCTTCTTCTACTTCTTCTGCCTCGTAGTCTCGCGTTACAAGTACGTGCTGTGCGATCTAGAGGTCCTGGGTTCGATACCTGGGTCGCGCGGTGTTTTTAATTTCTCCATTAGGAAATTCTCAGTAGCAGCACGGAGTCTGGAAATATGGCCGAAAAAAACGGCTATAAGCTCGCCCCCTATTACGTGGGACTGATGGGTAACTGGCGAAATGTGGTTGTAGAAATGCATCTCTGCCTATACCGTCAGTGAATACAGGCGTGGGTTAATGTATGTATGTATGTTTTTATTCTACAGGAGGCTTTAAATGCCTCACTGCCGGCCCTGTGGTTTTAAGGCGTTAAGGCTGGGATTAAAACCACGATGTGCTAGTGAGGGTTAGCGGACTACACTTACAAAGTAATCCGCCATCATCATCCCCAGCCTTTTTAATTCCGCTGCTAGACATTGGCCTATATTTTTACCTTACCACCCGCTATACGATAACTCGTACAGTAGTTAAAACTGACTGCAGACATTGACACAAGAATAGACACCAGTAGGTACTTTATAGTTGGGCTTATTTTAAAACCTTATGGATATTTGTGGAACTTTATCAATATGGCAATAGACCCGCCCCCTGTGAAACATAGATCAGAACAAAACACATATTTCGCACTCTTTTTTGTTGCCACATTGATGTTTGCTTTGATTTTGAATCAATCATCCTTTTGACACACACCTCTAACTTTTCGAAGTTATGTGTGTATTCAAAATTGAATTATCACTTGCTTTAACGGTGAAGGAAAACATCGTGATGAAACCTACACACCTAAGAGTTCTTAGGAATTTCTTAGGTGTGTAGTCCGCCAACCCGCACTAGGCCAGCGTGGTGGACTATGGCCTAAACCCTCTCAATGGTAGAGGAGACCCGTGCTCAGCAGTGGGCGTATATGGGTTCATGAAGAAGAAGAAGAAGAAGAAGATCCTTTTGATTTCAGAGATTCGTAGTTAACAAAATTATTGCTTACTTTCTTGCCATAGATTATAATTGACACTACATCTAGTTCCATAAGCTTTACGTCCTATTTGTAGTATAGTTCTTAATACAATCGCATGGTAATTGTCCTGAATAACATTTATCTTCGAGCGAGTATCGAAACTCCACACAGCTCGGTTGAATTACCATACACCAACACGCAATCGCTTTATGATTTGCGTTGTCTATGCGTTGATATTGGTTAATAGTTCTATTGTATCTATATCTAGAGATCCTGATACATAACAACATGACTGTTATCCAAGAAGGAGATGGCAAAGTAGCATTTCTTCACTCACATTCCGCCAATCCGCCCTACGTAATAGGGGGCGAGTCTATTTCATTTTTTAGGGTACATTTACAGGCTTCTTATTGCTACTAAGAATTTTCAAATGAAAAACCTTAATAATTATCCTGAATCCGAAACCTAAGAACATCTAGAGCGCATGGCACATAGTTGAAAATAAATTGATTTTCAACGGAAAAACTTATAAACTTTACGACTTATTTCTTAATGTAGACCTAGTGGTAAATTTGGTAATAGTTAAAATAAATTTACAAAGCTTCATTCAATTCCTATTTTCGTCAATTATAAGATAGAAGTTTTCGTATTTTTGCAAAATACTTCTAAGATTTTTATTCATTCATATTATTTAAAAATTTAAAGTGATGTATTAACACAATCGGTAGGCTGACTGGCAAAAGTATTCTACATACATACGTCTTTTTGAATACTAGCATAGCCCAAGTATAAATAACTGCGTCGGATACACCCAAGTATTTCAGTTTACTGATCCAGAGATATGTAATGAAATATGGCACAATTACTGTGAGTATTTATGAACGCCGTCAGATCGAATCGCTGTGTAATTGTCTTGTACTGCATTTACACTATCGCTCAGCCAAAGTCTGATGGTTGTAAATGTTAATGGTGCCTCCACACTATCGCCTAGCCAATTTGCAATGCGTGAGGTAATGGTGTGTCCACACTGTCGTCCAACCAATTTGCAATGCTTGTTGTTGGTTGGAGTTGGAAGTGAATTTTGTGCTTAAGTAACAAGTATACGGGTAAGCGTTGCTTTAAGAAGTGCTTATAAGAGTCCTTAAATTTATTTTAATGTTTTTAAAGATACGTTTGAATGGGAACTAGACTCTACGTTTGTAAACAATTTCTCAATTTTAGTAACAAGCTTCCATATGTTCTTTTAAAAATCGCCCTCACAACAAAAAGGCTAATAAAACAATACTAAAACACAGATAAAAAAATGACAGCCCCGTGGCGCAGTTGGCTAGACACCAGCTTGCGAAACGAGAGGCCGCGGGTTCGATCCCCGCACCGAGACAAATGTTTGTGTGATCCACAAATATTTGTTTCGGGTCTGGGTGTTTGTGAGACCGAAAAGTCTCTCGTAGTTTCTGATACCCACGACACAAGACTCGTATCTTAGTGTGGGGTCAGGACTATGTGTGTGACTGTTGGGTGTGTATTTATTTATTTATTTATTTACAGATAAAAAAATAAACAAAATTACCAATTAAAAAACAATTTTTAAAACGCCGTTCCCAACCATTAAGCGGGTATGAAGTATGGCCATTACAGTCCCGTTCCCGGCATGAAAGCGTGTTGTTTACATGATTTAAGCTAAGTTGCGCGGAGGGAAATTTCCAGGTAATTGGTGGCGGAAACACCGAATTTATCAATGCCATTATTTTGTCAGCGAGCGGAGGGGCGGCGCGCCTACTGACTTATGAGAGCCTGGTACTCGGCCCGACTATCATGTGCTAATAATTCGGGTAATAATGGAAGAATATTGTTTGAATATTTGTTTTTTTTTTTTGTGGTAATATTATCGATATAGGTTTTACTTTTAATTGAAAGAAATTCTAACTATATACTCGTAGTATACCAGTGGCTATCATTAATCTTCTTAATTTAATACAACTACTTAATTTTACAAAAATAGTAGTTTTTAATTTGTATCTTAGTTGCCATAAACGATCTTATTTCGTAAAAAAAACTCAAGTTTTGTGGGAAAAATAAAAACGACCGACTGAAACGACGATCTATCTTCATAGTACACATTATATTTAACCCAGGATAGTCCAATACAGTAGCGACTTGGGTTAAATAAAAATGAAAAGATTTTTTATAACAAAAATGTAAGTAATTGAAAGTGTATTGAACTCAATTTAATCGTGAAGGAATAGTTAGTTTCTAAATAAATGGTTCACATTATGCTAAGCCGTGAGCGACAGATACTTCAATGTTAATGTCAAAACACATTAACTACTAATAAGAGAAGATACGCATCGTGAAGTTAGAGACTGGCACTCGCACAGACAGTCTCCTAAACAAACCTCAGTAGATACACCTATCATCTGTCAACCGGACAAACGAGTCAAACACATCTACACGAAAATGACAACAAATCGTGTTGGATTGAGCGATCAGAAGTCAAAACATCTTGCGTCCCTCTCGCACCCACTAGCAATCAACCAGCGCGAAAGAGAGAGGCGACGCATTAAGATTAAAGAAGCAGATTACGCGTAGCCAACATAAAAACATTATGAGCAACGCATTAAGATGTTTTATACGATACGATCGGTGTTTCTTTTTTTTGTTTTCTCCTATTTTTTGTAATAATTATCGACAATCTGGCAACACTCGCCCATAATGGTGCGTCTCGTTGTTTTTTCACTGGCAACCCTAATCACGTGTCAGATTTGTCGTGTTGCCGCGTATTAAAACTCTTCGTGCCATTAATGATTTTACAAAATGGATTTCATTATTGAATTATGTTATTTCGGGGTTACGTTCTGCGTATCGTTGCTTCTCGGAACTCTGCAGTGGATTATTGTTTTATTTTCGCGGTCGCTTGTGTCTGTTGATGGCTTTTGATCATCAATGAAAAATAAAGTATCGTGACAAGCCTAATTCTCGAGACTGATGGAGCTAATAATATGCAGCAGATCAAAAGGTTTTATTGATTTGCATATTTATAGTTTCAAAAATGTTGGAGAATAATCACTTTAAAATCACTTAGAATAATCCTATAATAACCAGGAATGAAAGCCAAATTTCTGCTCAAACTTAGATTTTTTTTATTTGAAGAACTATTCATATAACGAGGCTTGCTAAAGCGAAGCTTTTATAATCATTTCGTGCTAATATACGGAACTCCTTCGCACAATTTAATTCTTTAGTTTAATTAATTGGTATTGATTAAGAACACGCAGTTTTTGTCGGTATCGTTGGCTCCACCGGCCGACATTAATGACTCGCTTCAAACACGCTTCGTCACACATTAATTGATGTACAACAGCAAAAACTGTAGAAAGTGCTCACAAATATATATTTACTTGCGTTTATGTAAGAATTAATTCGACAAGACTTACTAAGGAGACAGGGTTAGTTGCTCATTTTTTATTTATTCTTTTTTACATTTTATATTAGTTTATATACGTAGATTTAATGCCTTAAGCATTCTCTTTCAGCTAAACATCGGGTGATGCAAAGATCAGATGAGGCAGAGTTGTAAATGTTATCACAATACTATCAACAAAATAGTTATTCATGATTAAAAAAAAATAATCGAATAAACAAATGATTTGAATTAAAACCCAATTTTGAAAATGTCTTGTGTAGGTATTGCTATTTTGCAGCGAAAACAGAATTCTGAACCGGCTGAATCAAGAGATAGATTACAATATTGATACAAAGACTAAATTTTCCGCATTATATCATAAATTAAATCATAAGCTGAATTTGAGAATAACATTGAGTCATATGGAGTAACTAAAATAAAAAATTGATGGATATATGTAAGCACATCATGCAGACTAGTCCACACAAACAAGTTCCCGAGTATGAAGTTCCAGCCATCGGTCTCCTCAACCATTTCATAGGGAAGTGACCGGCCCGGCACACGACGCCGCTGTAAGCACGGACGTTTCAGCGAGCATGACATACAAAATTGCTTACAAAGTACTAAAATGATAAATTTCTAATGATGTTCTTAGAGTATTAAAAGACATATTCATATGTCTTTAGTTTTAAAAAATAGTTTTAAAATGACGATTCAAAAGCACTTGAATAAATATGATTTGACTTTGACTCTGCCTAAGGATCTTTATCCAAAGTTCATGGGTTATAAAAAGAAGGAAGTCTATATTATAGGAATATTTGGAAGTCTTTGGGGGACGCCTTTATCCATCAGCAGATGTCTTTAAGCCAATGATGATGAAGTTTCAATCCCATGTAACTATGGATGATGAGTTTATATCTCTCTGAGACTAATGACAACGACCGCGACTACTCGCTCGCGTCGCCCATTCGATTCCCGGCGTGATGAGGCGGAGATTGGATCAGCACGCACTGACCGCGCCGGAGATCGCGACACAACCCATTGCTTCCACTCCGCTGCGACAATTAGCGATACAAATCGATTGTCGCGATAACCGATTAGAGGCCACATGACGCTTAACTTGCAGCATTGTATTCATAGCTTTGGGACTTAATCGTCTCTAATTTCTTTACCAAAATCGGTAAATAAGTTTTTGCGTTTATCCGTTACAAGTTTGCAACATATTCTTTCTCTTTATAAAATAGCATCGTAGTTGTATATAAATTAGTAAAGATATAGAAAAAAATCATTGCCCTGATTGGTCTATAAACACAGCGTTCAAATTACATAACGGATTTTTGACATTTTGTATATAGGAGGTTAACATGACACAGGTATTCTCTAAGAAACGATTTTAACAAATCTCCCCCTATAGGACATGGCTTATAAACGAGTGATCAAAGCATGTTTAAATATATTTTATAGCGCGACCTAACTAACCCAGGATTAAGATTACCGTAACCATGGTCCGAACTAATTTCTTATAGCTCTTGTGTTATACCAACACCTTTGTATAAATTAAAGGCAGTTAATTTAAGAATTATTGTTTAAAACCACAGTAACCGTTAAGAAATAGTATCAAAATAATTTATTCTAGCATTAGTCCACGGTATGCGACGGTGCGTGTGTTTGAATAACTAGGCATACGCAATTAAGGCTTTTAAGCACACGTGCCTGAACTAAATGGTCTCGGTCTGAATACCCTCACGACACATGGGTCCTGGGCCAGGGAAATAACTCCAGGCGGAATGTGGAGGCCACACGAAATCTAGATAATATCGGACGCATACTTTCATCTGTATAACACGTTTGTTTTAAGTAGTGATTGTTAGTGTTGTTAAGGAATAAAGTCTTGGTACTTTATGTACACAAACATAATTAGATAAATAAATAATTATATATTCCTGGATTCAAAACTAGAGTGTCACTTATTTATGATTCACAGATCACCGCCAGCCTGCACTAGGCCAGCGTGATGATTAAGGCTAAAACCTCTCAGTTGTAGAGAAGGCCCGTGCCTAGTGCGGGTTGGTGGACTATTTAACTAAGATATTAGTAGTTGTATACAGTGGCGTGCCTAGGGTGTCAAACTAAGGCAAGCCCAAATGTTTATTTAGTAGCAGCATATTTTTTTTGGTACGTAGGACTAATAAATACCTACCGGTTAGTACTCACATTCACGTTTATAGCGTTATTTTATAAATAAACAATCGTTAAGTTCGTTATTCGGAACTATGTAAGGCAAGTCGGGCTTTCGGGCTTCTATGGAAGTACCGCCACTGAGTATTGTGTAATTCTATGATAATAAATATAGAGTATTTTTGAAAACGAAGTTGTTTTCAGTAAATCTAAGATATAAGACGACTTGAGAAAGGTGGCGGGTAACGGATGGATGAGGGGTACAGAAAACCGGGATGGTTTGCGCTTTCTTGGGAAGGCCTACGTTCAGCAGTGGACGGCGATCGGCTGAGTATATAAAATTAAGATTTTAAGTATAACAAGCAGGCTAACGCTAACGTTTAACTTCAACGTTAGAAGGTCCGTGCCGACGCAGGCATCTTATCGCGATAAATGGATTAGCCAATTAACAATTTTACACAAATTACGGCCGCGGTGGAGGTCAAACTATTTGAGTTATTTAATCACTCGCCAATTAATTGTTTAGAGATTTTGTTTGGTTATTATTCTTGGTTTCAGTAAAAATTTAGAGTACAAATGTTAGTATCGGTATCGTCGGAACGACGTTACCTACGGGGGATAAGTTATAAAAAGCATGTATTCTCGGAAGAGAATACCCCCCTACCATCAGCCCATTTACATCAAACTGCTCGGCCATTAGTCAATTCGACACAAGGCATTAGTTTACTTCATAAGTCTAGCCGGGGTTGAAGGATTAGGTACTAGATTATATTTTATGTGTACATGTTTCTTTACGATGTTTTGATTCATCGTTAAAGAACGTGATAATTCATTGTCAATACATAAATAACTTCAAAAAAACAAAAGTCTATCCTTCTGTATATGACAATTGTTAGTAATAATATAAATAAGCAATTCGTTATTATACTTATGTACTTTTTATTCTGACTATTTTTATGACCAAAAATTGTCTCATTGTATCTGATACTTGTCCCTAGGTCTAGAAATGTATTTATCAATATCATTGATAAGATACCATTCCCGATAGTCCTTCTGTACGGCTATATGAAACGAAGAAAATTTAGACCTATTATATCATTCTCAAAAGTACAATCAAACATAGCTAAAAACCTACTTTTCCACAATTAAAATTTAAGCAATGTCAGTACTAGCTCATAACAAACCCAGGACTATTAGTAAAAAGCTAATAGCTTGCTTTAAAGACAGTTAATTTATTAGTAAAATAATTTCTCTGTGTAGCGTGCGCATTCATTGGCGGAGCACGATAAGCGGCCCAACCAGATCGGGGTACGACGATAGCACTGTATTTTTCATTAGTAATACAACTTTAATTACGTATATTAAACCTTTTACGAGCGTTTTATGATACAATAATAAAATATATTTGTATTTCAAGGGGAATTTCGTTAATTGTTACCTTTGCTTATGATTTGTACTAATTTTAACTCGGAATAAAGGTTGGAATGCTTTATCTGATCGCTTATGAGGAAATATAACAATGTTTACTATATTGTGTAAGCTTAGTTAGATTTGAAACGGAATCGAAAAGATTTAGATATGGGTTTTAGAAGCTGTTAGACCGGTCAAAAAATTATAAATAACGTTTTAACTTGACAGCGTGGCGGACTAAGGCTTAGACACTCTCTATGTTAGAGAAGGCCCGTGCCCAGCAGTGGGATGGTTATGGGCTGATGATGATGATAATTATCTTCGATACACACTCATCATAGTACTGACTACATATGTACATACATACATGTACACAGTTTATAGAGTTATGAGGATGTAATATGCCTATAAAAATGTATAAATTCTTAGTTTCAGAGTTGGAAAGTTACAAACCCCGACATGACCCTTTCGGCTTTCGGGAAGCTTAAGACGCTTTCCTCAAGGTAAAAAAGGCAGGCGTTTGTTAAGATATCTTTGAGAGTTTATGCATTCTAAATATCACGGAATTAAAACGACAAAGGAAATCTTCTTGAGATTTCTGTAAAAATAATTGCCCAGATATGTATAGTCCACCAACCCGCACAAGGCCAGCATAAGTCTAAGACCTAAACCCCACTGTATAGTAACTAAATCCCAGCAGTAAGACGTAAAAATAAACTGATACAGATAGACCTATCTATCTCCATAAGATTGGATACAAATATCCCTCGAATAAGTACATACCAGTCGTGTAGAACGCGGATAGTTCTCTAGGTGAGTGTATGTAAAGCGTGCTCGGTAGCGGCTATCGATATCATCTCACGTAAATACATTAGCACACTTTCAAACGCACTAAACTGGGTGATTGGTTTTGCTCTTTTTTACAAGCTTATTTTATTGACAGACAGAACAGCTGAATGTTGGAAGGGAAATAGACAGTATTTTGTATGTGGATGAGTTCGGCGCTTGTCTGTCACCTAGTCAAAAATTGCAAACAAAAATGAAGGCCTGCTATTGATTGTCAAAATATAAAAATCTTAATATAACACGGAATTCGCAACCCGAATTACTAAGAAATATGTATGTCAAATATAAGACGGTCTAATCGCAGGTTCGGCACGCTCGGCATGCTCACATTTCCTTTCTTGTCTTATTCACTATTTAACTTTTCTGTATGTACTTCGTAGCATAATAACATTTAAGTTAAAAAGAACAGTCCAAAAATGTTTTTAAGGCTACTGGATTGTTTCTAAAAAAAATTTTTTTGAGTTTATAATGTCTAATGTAAGTTAAACGACTGAAGAACTGTAATAAAATTAAAAAAGTATATAATCTGACAACTTAGGACGAACTTTGCATAATGGCATGTAAATAATTACCACTTTCAGAGATTTAAATTAAAATTAAATCTTGAAGTTAATAATAAATATTCACAGGTCAAAAAAGTATTAACTATTTCACTTCAATCCATCATCATTATAATCATCCCACTGCTGAGCCCGTGCTCGCTCTACGACTTTAGAGGGTTTATGCTAAAGTACACCACGTTAAAAATCCATTTAGTCAAGGCATAAAACCGTAAGAAACAACTCATAACATTATTATTATAGACACTTAAACAAATGTATGTAGATATTAGTAATAAAGGCACGGCCTGTCGGTCGCCTGATCTCGTTCCATTAGCAAGATCCGAGATATAAACCAACCTATTACGTTCGGCAAATAATATTAATACTAGATAAAGTGTTAAATAATGACTGCTATATATACAGGTTTATGTACTAGAAGTAATGGGTTTAATAATTTATTATATTTAGAGAAATCGTGGTCTGTTCAGATGACCACAGTTACTAAGATGGCTAGCAGATAAAAATGTAGATTTTAATCCGTAATAATTGTAGACTAACATTAGTTCAATTTATAAACATTTTGATCTAATTTTAGTTATCATGCCTTTATTATTGCTTTTCCCCTTTTGCCAGCTCACAAATTTTTCAGCCTAGATTGATAAAAATATTGTCCAAATTACTGTATCGATATTACTATTGATCCAACGCGTTGATAAAATTTCTCTCTTAAAACTTTAAGCCTAAGCCCATCACCTTGTTATAAAAATGATAATTTTATTACGCAGGTAAATATTCGTAATTCCTCTTTGAAAGTCTGATTGCCTTCGACAACCGAATAATCGGTACAAATATTCTATTAGAAATCTATTAGTGGCAAAGGTCAAATCAGTAGCAATATTGTGCAAGCAGTAAATTAACGCATTACGAGACTAATAGATCCCGAGATACATCTAAAGATATGTGCTTGTGTAACCAACAGGCGTACAAATGTGTTGTGATTGTTAAAATTAAACCATTTTTGTTTTAAGTAGTTTGTTTGACTGTTGCGAGGCCTGGTTTTGCTTGGCAATTAATGTAACATAAAGTTTTTTGAAGCTGTGATGGTTTAGGCGCGCCGTCGTGAATTTCGGCGGTCGCAGATTCAAACCCCAGGCACTCACTTCTGACTTTTCCGAGTTATGTGTGTATTCGCAATTGATTATCACTTTCTTTAATGGTGAAGGAAAACATCAAGAGGCAACCTACACACCTAAAAGATCTTAGGAGTTTCTCAAGTATTTAATCCGCCAACCCGCGCTAGGCCGGCGTGATGGACTATGGCCTAAACCCTCTCAATGATGGAGGAGATCCGTGCCCAGCAGTGTAACGAATATGAGCTAAAATTGATGATGATAATAAAAATATTTTTATAAATCAGCTCTCAACCAGATGAGAGATAAAGCTGAGCTAAATGCCTTATATGGACAGAAAATTACCACCGTGTGTTTTTAAGTCCTATGCCAGGAAAGGATAGGCCTTTTGCGTGTTATCTGATGCGTTTCCAGACTGAAAATGGTAGGTGCAAGAATATTTCAAATTAATGTGTGAATTATTTTTTTAACACTATCCGAGCTCAAAACAAAAAAATTAAACCGTTCGGCGCATTATTTTTATACTTATTGATATGAAATTGTTCTAGTTATTAATTGTATTTTAATAAGTTTTATGTTCTACTAATTAATTAAATAAGTTTATATTTAACTTTTAAATACTTGCTAATTTAAACTATAATTCATTTTAAAATCCGAAATAGATATAGTGAGCGCGTGAAATCTTATTTAAAATCTTAACATTTGTCTGTATCATACTTATGTATTTATTGTTGACTATATGTATTTATATTTGATAAATTGGTACCATAGTTTGCGCAAAAACTAAGATGCAGAAATTATGAAAATATAACACAATAACAGAACATTCAAAAACAAGTAATTAAGTAAATAATTACAAAAATCACATATTTATTAAGACTGCTTTGTCAATTAAATTAATTGTATAAAAACATTAACAAAAAGCGATTCATATAAATAACGTATGTAATTCCGTCGGTTGTGATTTTTTTATATTTAAAAATATTTATATTTATATATCACAATATCTTCAAAGAAATGAAAAGAATTTTGAGATATTCAACAAAATTCAATAAATTGAAATCGTTAACGTAGCGTTCGAGCATGAAGACTCAAAACGGCTGAATACATAAAAGTAAGTTCGGTATAACATGTTTTAAAACATAAACACTAGAAATATATAAGGAAAATCCTAAAAAAAATACTCTTTATCTTTTGTGTATCACAGTAACTTCTAAAGTTTATGTACATATCTATAATTACCAGTGGCGGTACTTCCATAGAAGCCCGAAAGCCCGACTTGCCTTACATAGTTCCGAATAACGAACTTAACGATTGTTTATTTATAAAATAACGCTATAAACGTGAATGTGAGTACTAACCGGTAGGTATTTAGTAGTCCTACGTACCAAAAAAAATATGCTGCTACTAAATAAACATTTGGGCTTGCCTTAGTTTGACACCCTAGGCACGCCACTGATAATTACTATCATACATCTACACATGTACACAGTTTCTCCCCTACACCGCAGTAAAGACAGAGGTGTATTTTTATTATTTTCATTTTTGAATGAAATAAGGTATAAAAAGGGCCACTTGATATGAAACTGTCATTTGAAGTTCTATCTCTCTCCTCAGCCTATCGCCGTCCACTGCTGAACGTAGGCCTCCCCTAGAAAGCGCCAACCATCCCGGTCTTCTGCAGCCCTCATCCATCCATGAAGTTCTATATAGCGAGCCTATTTCTTTTACCTTGTTTATTTCTAAGCTTCATGTAGCTACTATGTCCCTAGCACTAACTTAACTCGTTAACATATTTTATTTATCATGTATTAATTAAATTAATTTCCTTACTTTCAAACTATCAACTCGATTAATTTTCTTTTCAATCTCATAATCTGACACTGTTAAATATTATTTGATGACAAAGTTAACCCGTCGCATCGGTATTACCAAAGAAGTTATACAGAATGTATTCAGACCGTGATCGGAAACGAAGGCAGATACATAATAGCTAAGGTAATTACTAGCCCTTGGCGTTGAAGAAAATTCAAGGCAGACTTTTCGTTATACCTAAAATATATTACAAGTAGATGACTATCAATGTAGGGGTTACACCAATATGCCCTTATTTATGGTTCTGCTACATCCAAAAAAGATTCAGCAGTGTTTTTTCGGCTTAACATTTTCATATGCTTTCAAGGATTAACAAATTTACCATTTTCATAAGTGCCTATTGGTGAAAAACAAACGAAAATCAGTTTAATATTTACTCAAGTTATCGGCGAATGCGGCGGATAAATTCGTTTACATTTAATGTTTAATTAATGTATTTTAATATATTTATTACGACAGGTAACTATTAAAGGAAATTTTGCTGTTTTAAGATAATAATTATCAAGGAATTACTAAATTTTATTTCTTTATGTAACCTATATATTTACAATCTAACTTAGTCCGTTTGTAAAATCATGAAATTATTAGAAAAGAAGTTTTAAAATTCCTATTGAAAAGTTTTAGCATAAAATTTAAACAGTTTACATTAAACCTATTTATAATGAATAGTAATAATAGTCTTATAAATGTATAATAATAAATATTACTTATCATCAGCCTAAACACATAGGTAACGTCCCACTGCTGGACACGGACCTTCATTATAACTAAGACAGTTTAGGCCTTAGTCCATCACTCTAGACTAATGCGATTTGGCAGACAATTATGACTGATATAAAAGCTTTATTCAACGATTATTTCTTCTTTAAAGTCTATATAAACTTTTAAGTAAATAAGTTATCAATAAGTTCTTCTAAAAGAAAACTTTAATGCAATTCAAAGCTTAGCGAAGCTTTAATGCAAAGCTTTTCAAGTAACATAAAACGTCATATGACAAGTACCTATACTTCACACTTTAAAAATATCTTACCCATATTATTTTGTTTACTTCACTACTTAGTTTCCTAAAGTTTCAACACAAAAACCTACGATAAACTAGGCACCCGCATTTAACATAAAGACTTTTAATAGCACCTAGTATTCCACCATAAAGGTCTTCATCTAAACAGTCTTCTAGAACAATCTAGAAAGATCTAGAGCATGTACTCACCAGCGCTCTCCACAGCCCCCGGGGAGACAGGCACGGGCTCGCACTCGCGATCCTCTCTCCTGCCGTCGAAGTCACTCACTCTGTTCACTTGCCGCTGCCCGTTCAGGCCCAGGATGGCGTCGATCGTGTGCCTCGGACCCTGGCTGGCACTGGGCACCTGGGTCAGACCCAGCCTTTTAACCGCGTCGAAAGACTGGTTCAGATGCATCTGTTGCGCGTGGAAGAACATGCCCATCCTGTTGAGAGTCTCCAGGTTCTGCTGGTGCTGCGAGAGGGTTATCGACTGGTCGGTGACATTGATGGAGGAATTGGAGTTGGGGCTGCTCATGTGTGATCGCGGGCTGTTGGTCTCCGAGCGGTCGGGCGAGTAGCGCTCGAGTGGCGCGTCCATCTCGGGCGGCGGCGCGCAGTGCACTGGCGTGGCGAGGGCGCGCGCCCGGCGAGGGGCGGAGCCTCTCCCAAAGTGCGAAATTTGGGGTCGCCAAGTGATTTTGTTTGCAAGAAGCGCCCTATTAGCATTTTCCCCGCGTTTCTTTGAACGCTATTGAGATGAACGGTTTTTTTTCTGTTTGATTGGGTCGATTGTGCCTGTCGCCTGCCGCTGTCGCCGGGCGGCTTGTTACATTGTTTGGGCCTGTTTGCATGTTGTGTGCTCAACAAACTATTGTATTGTGGGATTTGAATGTAGCGTTAGCATTTATGATGGAAAACTATCATATAAATATTAATATGCAATTTGGATGATCTAGGATATATTTTTAAAGGGTAAATGTAAATTGCGTTATAAAATCTAATGCCGCATTTTAAAGGCGCATTTGGCGCAATAGTTAAAGCGCGCGTGAACTCGACCCGGTCCCGCACAAACTTCCAATTAAGCCAACGCTAATAAACTCAATTGGAATTAATCACACTAATCAATACGCAGCCAATCAGATGCTTCCTGTCTCGCTCGCACGCCTCCCCGCAGACAGAGACGCACGACCACCGGACATCTGCCTGTTAACACACAAATTTAACCAAATCGGTTAACCCATAACCAAACAATAACAGCTTTTCCAACTGACCACTTTCGCAATCACTTATCATCGTAAAGTCTATTCTAAATCAATTTAAATTAAACGCTACACACTAGTATTTAAATTTGAAAATAAATTGCAGTTTAATAAAGAGATAAGCCACTACGCATCTAAAGCACCCAACGTCAATGTATCCCCATCCTTATCACACTGAGGAGGCTCTCGCTCGCGCTCATCTCAGGTGTAGCGACGGTTGCTAGGGGGCGGGGCGAGGTGTGACGTCACGCGGCGGCGGACCAATCAGAGCGCCCGTTAAGTTTTTTTCTTTGTACCCTCTTCTTGTATTGTCGTTGCAGTCGTTTTGTCGGCACAGATTGCGCGAGACAGAGCCGCCGGTCGGCCGACTTGCCATAACTGCCGTCACTTCGCACTCGGCTACTTGATTAGGCCTTTTATTGTTCAGCACGAATTTATTTTTTTACTTTAGGAATATAGGTTAATGTATGAGTATCCAGATTTCATTTTTGTTGGTAAGGATTTTTATAGGACATAAGTTATATACCTGCCCGATTGAAATATCGACTCGGTAGTCGCGTGTTCGAATCTTTTTTTCAAGCGACACACTGCTCAATTCTTTAAAAAAATCGAGCATTTAAACGGGTGTTAAATTATGCATATCTTAAAGTTGTTTAAAAATCTTAGGTTTATGTTGTCTAGAAACCTACTAATACCTACAGGCGTTTGAAACCAGAGACTAAGGTCTAAAAAAAACTAAGAGTTGTGCCCAGCGGCGGTGTCTGACTCTAAATATTTATGCAATATATCCTTGCGAATTTAGACAGTTGAATTTCATTGTGACACTAATTTCGCACATTCAAAATTCGCTCTAGGTACGAAAGGTAAACTAAAAGTAAAAAAAAAAAAAAATTAACGGATGTTTTGTTAACAGTAATAAATTATGATAAAACCTAATTAAGTAGAAAATACAGATATAAAATACTTTTTCTTACATTCAAACGAATAATTTTGTCCACCAACCTGCACTAGGGCAGCGTGAAGGACTAAGGCCAAAACCCTCCCAGTTGTAGAGTAGGCCCTAGGTAGGTAAACTATGCTTAATCTGAGAATCTAATCAAGTTTGATGCATTTATTGAAAAAAAAAATACCCAAATCATTCTTTAGACAAAGACAATAGATTTTTCATTTCATTTCAGACCATAAATTGATTGAGTGGCCGCCATAATGAAATAAACTCATTGAAAACAACTTAAAGCAATGAAGCTGATTGCACGGCGATGTGCTGAATTATTAACGAGAGCGTGACACAACCAAAACTATATGCAATATCGGTTTGTATTTCTGTACATCGTTTTTTCGTTCCACTGCTGGCGTTTTCTACAACTGAGCGCTTTATCACACCACGCTGGTCTAGTGCGGGTTGGCAAATCATATGTACGAAAGATGTTATTGACTTCACAGATTTTTTATAGAGAGGTCCTTTTCGGTACCTTGAGGGGAGCCGAAAGGGGTATATTGGGGTCTCTGCCCTTCCAACTCGGAGTGCGGAGCAATTGTCCGCTTAGCTGAGTTGGATCTCTAATCAAACTCTTACACCAGCACACCGACTAAATTTTATTGGTGATCATCTTTTGCGGTTTTACGACAACTTAGGGCGAGAATCGCTCTTAATTAGTTCTCTGGACAGCGCTGAGTTCAGACTAAGGCCTAGAGACTAGACTAAAGCACTTGTAAAAGTCTGTTAGACTTTAATATATAAACGAACCCACTCAATTCTAGAGGAGGTTTGTGCCCATCAGTAGGACGTATGATGATGAAAAATAAATTGTAACTCCATCAAAATCAAGTATAGAATCATGAGCAAAACGAGATCTAAACACTAGTTTTAGACTCATTACAAAAACACGCAATACCCCGTACCCAGTAGTTACTCGCACTAATTGTGGACTTTTCAATGCAAAGCAATACATTAGCCAAGGGTAATATTCAATCGCGCAGTTTTTGCTCAACACATTGTTTTAAATTGATTGGCTTGATCCCGAGATAACAACACAACTTCATTAGTTTTTATTGACGACACGCCGTCAGGAAATACTGACGGCGGACTGACAGTAAATATTGACTGAATTGGCTTCAAAGCTAATATTTCGGTATGTCAATATAACGTGGGACGGTATTTGTATAGCCTGAAAATATTATGCTGGGAGTTTGTGGATGATTTTTTTTTTATTTTCGGATTGATTTCGTAGAAAATTAATATAAAAACTAACAATAAAATCATAACGGGTCGGGCACTGGTCTCCTCTATAAATAAGAGGGTTTAGGCTATAGTCCACCACGCTGGCCTAGTGCGGGTTTGCGGACTACACACTTAAGAAATTCCAAGATTTTTTTAGATGCGCAGGTTTCATCACGATGTTTTTTTTCACCTTTAAAGAAAGTGATAATTCATTGTGAATACACACAAAACTTGGAAAAGTGAGAGGTGTGTGCCTGGGGTTTGAACCCGCATCCTCCGAGTTTCTAAACAAGCGCCTAAACCTCGAGGTCGACTTCAATCCCTACGAGAATATATACCAGCATAACAATAAGAAAGACATCTTCATCCAATCACAAGCAATCCTCCAAAAGCAACAAGCTCTGTGTATATTAATTTATTAACATCCAAACAGCCAGCCATCAAACGCAACGCACCGTGATACAATAACCAGCTCCGATGTAATAAAGGATTGTTAATTGCAAATTCATCGTTAAATTAAGCGAGTTTGCGTTCGAGATTGATTGGGCCACGGGCGGGGGAGGGGGGGGGGTTGCGGGAGGGGGGAAGCACACTAATCTACCGCGACCATACAATTTGCGAGTAGGGATGGGGTGTGTCGATTGTCACTGGAAAAGCGAAGGGCTATATGCTATGAATAAGAGTGGAATAAGACCGACAAAAATGGCGAGGATTGGGGGAGGCGTGTGCCCAGCAGTGGGTACGTGTGGGCTGAAAATTATGAAGTGATGAATCAGTGCATATACGCCACATTGCACGGGTCAGCTATACAATTGTTAGGGCTTCGTCCACCACGCTGGTAATAGCTACGGTGTTTACAAATCCATAGGCATTAAAATACCCGACAAAAATATATTTTTTGGCTTTTTCTAAAGAAACCGTGAAGGAAAACCTCGTGATGAAACCTGCACACCTAAGAGTTCTTAGGAATTTCTTAGGTGTGTAGTCCGCCAACCCGCAGTAGGCCAGCGTGGTGGACTATGGCCTAAACCCTCTCAATGGTAGAGGAGACCCGTGCTCAGCAGTGGGCGTATATGGGTTGATGAAGACGAAGAAGATCTATCGAGTGTTCCGTCACTACGGTCGGCATCTGACGGCCGCCGTAATTGTTGAATGAGGCAGCATTAAAGCGGCAATTAACAAACATTGATTGGTTTTGAACAGCCCCCCTCCCTCGCCGCCCGCGCACCTCACCCCCTCACCCCTCCACTGCCTGCGGTCCGGGGCTCATTCAAAGGGGTACAGAGTTCGATTGTTTAGATAAACCGATGGAATTAAAAGAGAGGTCAGTTTGTGTACGGGTGGTGGAAATATTGTTTGAGGTGTGACGTTTTTAGGTGGTGGTGGTTTAAATGGTGGTCTCATATTGTTATAAGTTTAAATAAATGAAAAAATCAAAATAGTGCATGATTTTCCATTAACAATCGTGAACAGGCTGCTGAAATAAATTTGGAAAATTATCATAGGATAATTTTTATATATTCTAAAATTTCGAGGATTGTTTTTCTTTCAATCTAACGAAGAAAAAAACACTATGGTTGTTGAATGAAAGAAAAAGAGACGAACAAAGATATGACGACTGATAGGAATGTTTGGCAAAATAAAACACACTACGCGGATTCCAAATAAAAAAACAGGACTGCGGAATCAGCTTTAATTTCATGTCCTAACAAATTAAAACCGAACAAATATTAAATGTATATATTTGTTGGGATAACTTCAACCTTTTTATTTTAACCAGGAATCTTTTTAACTCCTGCCTTAGTTTTCGATCACAGTCAGAATACACACTGTTTAGATATCTATACGTTTGTTACTCAGTTGCAAGTACATTGACAGTTGGTACTGCAAGTAAGAACGGATTGCAAGGGATGCGTTACATACAGCCTATCGCCGTCCACTGCTGAACGTAGGCCTCCTCAAGAAAGCGCCAACCATCCCGGGGTTACGCAGTCCTCATCCATCCGCCACCGTTCTCAAGTGGTCAGCCCATCGTGCTGCAGGTCGTCCCAGACTACGTCTACGTCTACGTCTGAGCGCGGTCTCCTCTCCAACACTTGTCTGCTCCACCGTCCGTCGGCAGAAGGGATGCGTTGTGATGAGTTAATTAATAGCCCAGAGTGCCCACTGCGGGATAATGGGGACGCCACGGGACGCCGGGGTACGGTGACGATGTATAGAGAATTTTTAGGAAAATTTGATTAGAAATACAGCATGTGATCTAGGTTGAAGACTTGTATCATCAAGATATAACTGTTGGGCATATCTTAAAAGTGCATGTTACATATAGTGAACGTTATTGATGCTGAAGCTGTAATATATATTGCTTAGCTTGAAAGCACTAGAAGCAATAGGAACTGAACAACAAAAACAAAAGTGGCAAAAATATTAGTTTTTTTTAGAATATCAATAAAAAAATCATGAATGAGAAAATTTTTAAACAAAACGGACTATAAACGTAAAATTTGAAAATGATTATAAAAATGTTTTATATATTTATTTTGCGCACTTCTAAACTCTTCTTGTTTATTTTCTAATTGCCAAATGTTACTGAACATAATATATTGACAAATTATACAAAAAATATGATTAAAAACAAACACCACAACCATTTTTAACTCCTTACTGAACCCAATCCTCTCCTCAAATAAAATCTTGATCTAACCCTACAACCCACGTTTCCCTCGGATTCCTCCTATTCCCTAAACCCATAGTCCCCATAACACTTCTGCTGTTGTCACGCTTTGATCTATCTGCGGGTCCAGCGCGCGCGGGTTACCCGACAACTCATTAATGGACACTAATTAAATAACTTCACAATACTCAGCCGATCTGCAGTCATGCTGTCTGTAATGTTATCGCGAGGTTTCTTGTAGATATATAAACCGTGATTGAAGACTAAAATAGGCAATGGTCACTGTGATTAAAAACACCTTGACTTTGAAAGAGTCCCGAGAAAAAATAAAAATAATACTTCTTCTTCTTCTTCATCAACCCATATACGCCCACTGCTGAGCACGGGTCTCCTCTACCATTGAGAGGGTTTAGGCCATAGTCCACCACGCTGGCCTAGTGCGGGTTGGCGGACTACACACCTTAGAAATTTCTAAGAAGTCTTAGGTGTGCAGGTTTTATCACGTTGTTTTCCTTCACCGTTAAAGCAAGTGATAATTCAATGTGAATACACACATAACTTCGAAAAGTCAGAGGTGTGTGCCTGGGGTTCGAACCTGCGACCGTCGAGATTCTCGACCGTGCGCCCAAACCTCAAGGCCATCACTGCTTAAATACGTTTTCATAAAAACCGACGAAGAATAATACGTTTTTCTAAGACCTACATACATTTAAAATCACGAGTCTCAAATTGATTTTTTTACTTGTTCTTACTTGTTTGTTTACTTTCAGATGTACGGGTTTCTTGTCTTTATGTTGTCTTCACGTTAAGTACGTCGTACTTCATTAGGAATAAACATAAATTTGAAAAATCAAACGTGTGCCTGGGGTTTGAGCTCGCGACCACCGAAATTCTCTAACGCGCACCTAAACCTTAAAATATACGATTTTTATCTACATATATATTATATAAGACTCACCAATCCAAATAAAAATCTATATATAACTACATATACTGTATGTAATCTACCTCCCTCGTGTAATATCATCATCGACTTGCCCTTTTCCCAAGTCTATTTGGGGTCGGCGCAGCATGTTTTTCCTTCCAAATATCTCTGTCAGCCGTCATGTCTTCAGTCAACCCTTTCTCTTTCATATCCCCTCTCACGCATTGCATCCATCTTTTCTTTGGCCTTCCTCTGCTAGCCCATCCTTCGACACTCATACTCATCACTTTTTTCCAACATACGTTTCATTCCTCCTCATAATATGACCATACCACGACAGACGGTTTCCTTTCAACTTATCTATCACCGGAGCTACTTTCAAACTTCCTCTAACATAGTCATTCCTCACTCTGTCCATTCGTGTCACCCCACACATCCATCGCAACATTCGCATTTCTGCTGCATGCAGTCGCCTTTCGTCCGTCTTCTTCGTAGCCCAACACTCTGATCCATACATGACGACAGGTCTTATGATGGACTTGTATATTTGGCCCTTCAATTTGAGGGGCATTTTTGGGTCACATATTGTGGCTGAGACCTGTCGCCACTTCATCTATCCTAAGTTGATCCTTTGACTACCTCCCTCATGTAATAATCTCTAACAATTCCTCCAAATGATAGCGTATATAATGAACTTTACCTCGTACTTTGAAGAACAAATTAATTGCACCGTCTAACATCAACAAGAAGCTGCAATGCAATCTCGAGACAATTACCGGGTAACGAGTGTACAGTATTGGTGGGCGGACGGCTCTGTCCGGCGGTGTCCGGTGGTGTCCGGCCGTGTCCGGCGGTGTCCGGATTGCACTGCTAACTCACTTACTCGCCCCTTGTGCAACGTCTTGTGATTACGTGCGGAAGGCGTAGAGTAGTTACCTACAGATGCAGCGATGTTGGAATTAAGTGTTTGAGGGATAATTTTAGTTGGGTAGAGTTCTGGAAATGAATTCCTCTCTTAAAAGTTATAATTGCCTTAAGGTTTAAGCATGGACAAGAAATTTGGCGGTTGTTACTTTAAACCACATTCCTGATTTCTCTGAATTATGTTACTAAAAAGTAATTTCTTAGGTGTGTATTCCGCCGACCCGCATCAGGGTAACGTCGTGGAAGGAACCATATCAGTACGAGGAGTTCCTTGCCTAGCAGTGGAAAATACATATTTGAATCGGTACTTCTATGGAAAAACGTTACAATTCTTCCTTAAAACGTTACATGCAAAATGGTTAAAATCCTTTATTATGGTATAATGATATTCTAATTTATTAGATCCCATTGCAGGGCATGGGCTTTCTCACCATTAAGTGGGTTTACATTTGTTACTTCACTTTGTTGTTCTTGGGTTTACATTTAAACAGTTAGTCTTCTATGGACTCCCGCTGGTACATATATAAACTGACGGAATTTTACAGCTAAACAATTTCATTTACAGCCTCTGCCCCGTACACATACTCTGCGTATAGTTATAGGAACGCAACTGGCGTGTAACTCGATTGCGAGCTGGAGATGGCCCACAGTGGACGGAGCCTCAATGCGTTTAGTTTGTGCGCCGCTGATTGGGGCCGATACAACCTGTGCACCGCCTTGATACACATACACAACACCTGGGCACTCGCGTATGCCTACTCAGCTGTACATTTATATGGCTGGATAAGTTTAGTAAATAACCAAGTAATACAGGGTGACCGTGAGCGGAAACTAGGGCAGGTAATAGCTAGGGTAATACCAACCCCCTGCAGTTAAAGAAAATTCCGACGAAAAATAACAATTTTGAAATCTGGGTATCTAAATAAAAACCATACATGCTTTTGCTAACAAACATCTTAATAACTGAGGTTAGATTATTATCAAGAAGACAATCAAAGGCGCAATATTCATTACTAACCAAAAAATTCACCTTATAGTGACTTTTTCATTTCCGTTCTTTAAGTATTTAATCTTCCTCAGCTTGTTAAGTCCGACTGCTGGGCACGGGCCTCCTCTATAACAGAGTGAGGGTTTAGGCCTCAGTCTACCACCCCGGCTTACACGCCTATAAATTTCTTAAGAAGGTAGAATTGTTATAAACCATAATCAAGATCTATTAAATGCGGTTTTTGTGCAAAATCATTAAAACGACCGCTCGTGCCCAGTTTTTACAACACAATGACTTGACTCGACTACAAATTGCAACCATTCACAGATAAGTATCTAAGTTTTAAATCAGCGTATTTTTAGAAGTCGTTGCTAATCCTCCCTGTACACGAATATGAGTTTGAACCTCTTCACGTTTAGAAATTTTCATACGAAAATTAGAACAAAAATATAATTTGTAATGTGTTTTGTTTTGGTATTTGAACATAAAGAATATAGATTTAAGTACAAGCTTTTGATAATGAGCCTGTAATACTTATTATTCGTGTTTTATAATTAAAGTAACGTTTAAAAACCAAAAGTTCTCAAAAACTTACAATAGGAATAACAATGATTCAATATTTTGACGTATTAACACTATTTTCGACCCCAAGAAAATATATCATAAAAAACTTGCACTTTCACCAAAAAGTGTGTAATTATGAACACCAATACTTACGTAATGCACCCATTTAACCCAAAAGTGGCACTTGAAAAAACGTCCAACATTTGCCCAAACATTGGCCCAATAAAAACAGCCAACGTCAAATATTCGCTTACTCATCCAATCCATCACGACGGATCATAATAACACTCTCACAAATTAATACCTGCCCATTCAAAAATAGAGTCAAAAAAATCCAACCAATTCAAATTGAACTTTCTTTATTAAAATCTTCGAAGATCAAGGGGTCTTTTCAATTTGGTCGTCTTTAACAAGGGCTTATTAGCGATGTTAATTTTTAGGCAGTTTGGGTGAAAAAAGTCGAATGGTATTTAGAGTGCTTTTAGAACAGCCATCGATATATTTACGTACAAACTGCTGGTTTTACGTTTTTTTTTCACGGTGCTGAACTTAGTATAATAATTGTTTGAGTGTCTTTTTGTACGTCAATTAATGTTTAATGTAAAATATAATTTCTACCGATTTGCGTGATAGGGTCAAAAATTAGGAGACCTACTTATCCTAATTACCTTATTAAGAACTTAACAAAAATATTAAAGTACTCAACTCTCTATTTTTTGTCTGTCTTGACAGAAATATGTGGGAGTTGGTATTTTTATTTCTTAAATTATCCAGTTATATAACATTGATTCATTAGACAGTATTTCCTTTAAATTCTTGAGGAATTTTAGTTTGAATTAAGTGGGTATTAAAATTGGCTTAGGGGAAAATATTCGAAACAGTTCGCGACACTGTTCAAATCTCCCATTATAATATGCCAAATTTCGGACGCCTAGAAAAATATAAATGGGTGTTCACTAAACAATTGTAGTCGGGTGTATAAATTAGTACACAATCAGTGACGGAGCATTACTATAAGGGATAATTAAACCAAGTGTGGATTTATATAGTTTTTACTTTAAATAATTTAATATCGAAAAAAATACTTAAAGGTTACAATTAGTAATAATTGTTTTTTGGGTAAAAGTAGCGTATGGATTAAAGCTAGACCCTCTTAGCCGTAGAGGAGGCCTATGACCAGCAGTGGGCCGTATATGGGGTGATGATGTTGAGATTTTGAAGGTAAATATCCTAACCCTACCATATAGCCTGTTTTATCGAAACGTCTCGAGTTTTATTACTAAGTGTGGGTCTCATTTGGTTATCCAATTACAAAATCATAAATAACTTTACGGAGTCCCAAAAAGTGCCCTAAAAGCGCATTGCCTTAAATAGAATTTCAAATATAACACTAGCCAAAACATTTTTACCTACCCATTTGATGGTAAGGCCGTAAATGAAATAAACAAATTATGAGCAGAAATATTAATGGTACATTCAATGCACACAGAATCCTTTTTGAATAATTCTTGCATAATGCCTCTTAAAGGATTTACAGTAATCTATCGCGAACAAATATACAAATATTGAGGCTAACAAAAGAACAACGATTTGCTACTTCGACGAAAGGATTATGTGAGTGAATGAAATTTAACATAGAATGAATGATGTACGAATCTCAACAGTGTTTGTCAATGGACTGCAAGTGGCAGTTTGGTAAATTTCTTTGAAATTATTGTATGTTTAATATTAGATGCATAATGCAAGATTAAGGACTGATACGTTGAAAAATCGTGTATGTTTTATACAAAAATATATTAGAAAACCTATGACTGAAATTCCTAAAATTTCATAATAAGTCCCATACGCGTCCCACTGCTGGGCACGGACCTCCTCTACAACTGAGAAGGTTTAGGCCTTTGTCCACCACGCTGGCCTCGTGCAATAAGACGAATAAAATAAAATCTCAATAAGACAAATATTTGTACATATTTTTCAAATATTCGTGTGATGAACACTTTTTATACGAACATATCACTTAATGGTAAATAAAATTAAGATGTCCTGATTTTATTTGACGGTTTATTGCGATTTGTGACTTTCTATTAAGAAATTTTTCGAACCATTAGGTACAGGATCTGCGATTGGCAAGAGAATGCCAATCGCAAATGGCAAGAGATTCGCCTTCTGTTTCGTAGGTCCAAAAATTTAATTAACGAACCATGACTGCTGAAGTGCCTCCCTGCCTACCTCAGAAAGGATAAGTCTCTAAAAAAATAGTATCAAGAAATAAGTTCAATTCCTCCTTCCAATACCGGTAGTATCTTACAAACTGCAAGACGAGCCACTGATAATGAAGATTCAAATGATAAGGACTGCAGGTGGAGCTATAAAGCCGGAGTAACATTGTTGCCTCGGCCGGGCAACAAGGCGACCTGGCGACACAGCGACACGGCGACATCTCGGCGTAATATTTTGAAAGCACCTACTAATTTGTACCCAATTGCTTAGTTTAAACAAGGTGCGTTCTACTTCTGTTGTGTGTCGTTTGGTAATGAAATATCTTTTTTATTTGGGTTTGTGATTTAATCGTGCTGATGGTAAAGGTAAGAAAATATTTTTCGGTGATTAAAATGATATTCTAAAATTACCGTGTTGTGTTTTGAAAATGGAACAAGATTGGTAAAAAATTGGTTTTTCTGATAAAAATTGAATTGCCAATATTACCCACGTTATAAGTTATTAGGTACACAAATATTTCTATCTAAATAAACTGAACAATGTCTCTTCATGGCATTATTTAGAAACCTTAACCATATTTCTACAAAAAGAGGTCTGTCTTAGAAACTGCCATATTGCTTTTTATTTTTCAAAGTAAATATGAACGTTAAATGAAAGATTACTTCATGCATTTACATGTGCTATATACAGCAAATATTGAAACACATTTTTGACTAGACATATGCAAAAGAGTATCAAGAATTAAAGACATAGTCTCAAAACCAACATAATATATTTTTAATCGAGTATAACACTCATTCTAATTTCAAGTTTCAAACCCGTACTATCTATCTATTAAAACAAAACCTCAAAAGCTATAACCTAACACCAATGCATTTTTACCGTACTGGCAGCCCACCGAACTCTAAGAACAACATAAAACAATAAAAAGCCTATTAACTTGGAACAATATAATCCCGCCCTTGTCCGGCGCGGGGGAGGTCGATTGGGGGGTAGGGGGAGGCTAGGTGGAGGGGGGGGGGGTATAATTACTCGCGCCTTGAGAGCCGGCCGGCAGTTATGAGGCGGCAATCGCATTATAATGGTACCTAGCTTTTAAATTTCTCATAGATTACTCTTAATTGAGAGTTTTCACTTTAATTTGTTGGGTAAATAAAACAAAAGACGTTTTGGGGGGTAAGCAGGAGCTATTGGAATTGTAACGGTTTTTCATGGAGTATCAAAAAATATGGGGGGTTCTAAGAATGATAGAAACCTTATTTGCGTAGGCTATTGGCCTTACCATTGACAACGACTGCTTATGAATATCAACATCATCAGCCCATATACGTCCCACTGCTGGGCACGGGCATTTTCCGCTATTAAGAGTGTTTAAGTCTCAATCCACGGGGGCCTAAATCGCGGGTTTGAACCCAAGGGACACACCTCTGACTTTACGAATTTATGTATGTACTAGCGACCCGCCCGGCTTCGCACGAGTGCAATGCTGATATTTAATGGATGTTATCATACATATAAACCTTCTTCTTCAATCACTCTATCTATTAAAAACCGCATTAAAATCCGTTGCGTAGTTTCAAAGATTTAAGCATATAAAGGGACATAGGGACAGAGAAAGCGACTTTGTTTTATACTATGTAGTGATTCATAATGAATTATCCCCTACTTTAACGGTGAAGGAAAACATCTTAAAAAAAGCAGCACACTTAAAAATTCTTAGAAATATCTAACTAGGTCACGTGATGAAAGACCTAAACCCTCTCAATTTTAGATGGGCTGCCGGCTGCTGAAGATGATATGATTATAATTGAACTCAAAAGTTTAAGTACATACATACAGCACTCGGTTCGTTAGTGGATGAGGGCCCGAGCTCAACTCACGCTGTTTTTATAGTTTACCAAACAAAATGGACGTTAAATTGAATCGTAACAGCACGAAATTGAATAATGCATCTAAATAATATCAAAATGTCATCAAAGAGAACAAAAACCTTTCAAACAGAACGGGTAGGGTTGGCCCTGTGTCGCGGATTGGACGGCTGTGTAATTATTTTACGGATTAGGCGGATAATTTTTTGAAAACTTTATAGTATTCGTATTAAAAAAACTAGTTTTGTATATATTGTTTATGGATCTATTTTTATATCTGATCAAAAAGATCATAGAAATTGTGTGTATACCATTTTAAAATATTAATTATGTACATTAAAAAAAATACTTGTATCTCTTAATACTGTAATCAGTGTTAAACACTTAAGTGTTCTAAAGTAGAAGTTTTTGTTCGACTGTTTACCATTTGTACGGTAAATACAAATGCTATAGATTCTTAAATAAATATTCCTCTCTGTCTGGGATAAGATGTAAACTAATTTTGGGGGTATCTTAATTAATAAGGTACACAGAGTTTGTGATGTATCTTTATTAAATCACTCTTGAACATCCCAGTTGTACTAGCACAAATATAATAAATTAATTATCACAATGCTCACAAAAGGTAGAGCCTAAAGATTTCTTCAACTTTACCGCCAACTTTTTCTTAATCTATTATATCATTCTCATGAGATTCTTACTGTCTACTTTCCACAAAAGGTCAAAAAGTTGACACATACGACAACTACACCACGAAAAAATTAATTGGCAAACTTTCCGAAAGTCCGTCACAGACAACATTGACAGCCCTACTTTATACTGCGCTATCTCTCTCCCCCGCGATACATCTGTCTCGCTCCCTCTAATCACATTAAGCACCCATTTTTGTAAGCGCTTCGAGCCCGATCCAATTTCAAACTCATTTGTTAGAGCATAAAACAATTATTAAAAAACGCCGGTGATTTGGCGCGAACGATATTTTTGTTTCGCCTTTACACTGCGCTTGACACGCGGCGTTGCCTGGAAACTTAAATACTATACCATCATTAGCTCCTCTAACATTGAAAGGGTCTAGGCCTTAGTCCACCACGCTGGCCTAGTGCGGGTTGGCGGACTACACACCTAAGAAATTTCTGAGACTTTTTGAGGTGTGCAGGTTTTATCATGATGTTTTCCGTCACAGTTAAGGCTAATGATATAATTCATTGTGAATACACACATTGCTTCAAAATTTTAGAGGTACGTGGTTCGAACTCGCGACCGCTGATATTCTCGACCGCGCGCTTAAACCACGAGGCTATCACTGCTGGAAATCATCATCACTCGTCTATTGATTCATGATGACCTAAAGAGATGTTGCCTCACGCTGTGTTTAAATCACAAATATATTACAAAAACCTGTGTATGCCGGCAATCTATTCCATAACTTAAGAAATATAAGTCTGTTTTTAATATGACACAATTAGAAAAATACCTTCAATAGCTTCACATAATTCGCAATGTTTTCTTTAGCAAATTCGTTATCTACAAGTCTCAATACTCACTTTATAATACCACTAGCTGTTGCCCGCGACTTCGTCCGCGTAGACTACAGGGTTGAGTTCAGAAAGAAAATAAGCTATAGTCTATTATACTCCTTAGAGTCCTATTTATGCCCATACCAAAAATCATACAAATCGGTCAAATCACGTGAAAGCGTAACGCGCCGGCCGGCGCCTTGTACATAATTGTTGTGCACTTGATGGTTATTTTAAAACTGCGATATCTTCTAAGTTACTCATTGAAATCAAATGATGTAAAGGGCAAATTTCTTTTAAATTAAATACTTATACTAAATAACGCAATTATTTGGATAAGGATTAATATAATCTTTATAAAAATACCTTCACAAACAATGCTTTATTTTATAACAAATTTAGTTAGCATAAAAGAGGTTATAGTGAAGCAACCCTAAAAGTTATACATATGCTACCGCTGACTTTTTTGTAGACATTATCAAGCTCTACAATTTTTCTCTAGGACTCAACTATATATCTTCCATGAGAAAGGCAGCGTTTGCAAAAAACGGTTTCGATCGCCCGTTTTTTCTCCGACTTACTTCACAGATCCTGCTACAACGAAAAAGTCTTATCATTTTTCGGAATAATATATAGCCTATGACACTCACAAAGAACGTAGCTTTCTATTGGTAAAAGAATTTTCAAAATCGGTTCAGTAAATCCCGAGTTTACTTTCTACAACGTCACAAACATACAAACATACAAACATTCAAACTCACAAACTTTACCTCTTTATAATATTAGTATAGACTAACATTTTCACTTAGCACTGAATCAAAGCATCAATTTGTAACAAGCAATTGCCGCGACGTAAAAGTCGTTTGATTGTGTAATGGTGCCGATACCATCTCGCCCTCCCCGCGGGGTTGTTGAAGAAACTACCCTCGACTGCGGCCCGGTGTTACGATTTAAGAACAAAAAGAAATCTTTGACGATAAGCAAAATTTGGCATTTTTGATCATTGGCAAGAAAATTGCAAGGACATTATTTAGTGGAGGCAAAACTTTGAGAAATGTAAAAAATGTTTATGACCTAATCGCACCGATTTTGACGATGTATTTTAAAAAGTACTGCAACGATTTTTATGAAGTTTCTGTTGCTTTCAGTTGTCTGTTGGAATATAAAAATAAATACTTTTTACAAAATGCTTATGTATACGCGGTACATACATATGTATATGTACATATATATCTAGTAACATTTTATTACAATTCTTGTCTGTTCGTCTATTTGTAGCGACTAATTTTGACGGGATTTTCACCGTTAGATAGCTTAAGTAATAAGTAGTAACTTAGGCTTTATATTATTTAAAGTAATATTATAAATTGAAAATGTTTTTTTTCATATGTTGGTAACGAGTAAACTCAAAAACTGCTTCAACTTCAACTTCAACAACCCATATACGCCCACTGCTGAGCTCGGGTCTCGTCTACCATTGAGAGGGTTTAGGCCATAGTCCACCACGCTGGCCTAGTGCGGGTTGGCGGACTACACACCTAAGAAATTCCTAAGAACTTTTTAGGTGTGCAGGTTTCATCACGATGTTTTCCTTCACCTTTAAAGCAAGTGATAATTCAATTTGAATACACATGTAACTTCGAAAAGTTAGAGATGTGTGCCTGGGGTTCGAACCCGCGACCGCCGAGATTCTTCTCGACCGCGCGCCTAAACCTCGAGGCCATCACTGCCTGCATTAAAAACTGCTTAATCAATTTTAATGTTATTTGATACAGACTAACGTATATAAGATCTTGGGAAATAATTTAAACTTTTCCCGTGGAAACAGCCGGAAAAATCAATATTTATCTGCCAACCGTCATTCTGATCTGCAAACAAATCACTATTTAATATAATTCGCCGAAACTAATTCAAGCGTTCATGACATTAAGTTGATAGCATCAGTTTGCCCGCCCGAGGACATAAGGTCCCCCACGCGGAGTCGAACCGCCACCCGCTGGCGGTCGCCGGCTTTAATCATACTGCAATTGTAACTACGTGTTTACACTGAGGGTCCTTATTACACGAAAAGTTGTTTGGGCGACAATTTATATGGCACTGGTACCTCTAAGGATAAAATTTGATCCTAAAAAAGATAGTATGTCTAGATTTACTGTGGTGTTTTTTGGTAGTCTTGTGAAATAATAGTCTTGTTTCTTGTACTGAGTATTTTCTACAATATATAATATATTAAGGTGATTATTATTGCAGTAAAATGTGAGTGGAAAGTCAATACATGAAAAGCATACAGTAATTACAAAAGGCTTCAATCTAATTTTTTATTTAGTAGCATATAATAAGTTGCGAAATCTGTGTAATTCCTCTGTTTATATCCTTGGAGATCATGAGATCATACAGTAGAATATAATAACTGTTAAAATCTGATTGTAGGAATGTACCTTTGTTTATCTATTTAGATGTTATCATTATCACCACGAGCCCTTACAACCCAGAAGTTTTAGATCTTAGTCCACTGACCTTGTGCCGGTTTGCATATATTCATTCAACAAATAAGGATTTTTTAAGTGCGCAAGTTTCCACACAATTTCCTTCTACATTAAACTACCTTATATTTCATTGTTAATACACACATAACTTTGAAATCTCAAAGGTGTGTGTATTTGAACCAGCCACTGCTAAGTTTCTCGACTTCACTCCTCGAGGCCATCAAAAGACCAATATACATACATAAAAATTTAAATATCAATAATTCACAACACATTTTTGTTTCTTCAAACCGGATTTCCATCAGCATCACACGAATACAAAGTGGTGTGAGTAAAAAAGCTAATATTTCCGTCGCCCCACCGTTTCATTCGGCGTCCCGCGGCGAAAACTGTGCGTTTCGTACATAATCACACGTTTAGCTGCCGACTGGCACGAACTGCATCATTATTTGTGCAGCCAATCTGATATTTGAGATAGCCAATTGTTATTTCAAACTCCAGCATTCAGTTTTGCTTTAAATTAATAATGATTTGTTATAATAAAGTTTACGAGCTTGTTAATGCTGTCAAGACTGATTCACGGTTTCGAGGTACAATCTAGAGGTCCCGGGTTAAGTTCCCGGGTCGGACAGAGTGCTGTGTGTGAATTCTGCTAATGTGACTGAAAAATGCAGTAAGCAATAGGTATTTACTAGCACCACAATGACATTACTATTTCAATTGTATAAGGTATTTAGAGTTGTGCAGATTTAAGATTTATGATTGTTCGATAAAACAATTAAAATCCAATCACAGCGTAACAGGCACTGAATCTAACTATAAATTTAAACTTTCTAATTAATGATGAATACTTATTTAATTTTTGCAAAATGAGGTGCAATTAATTTTAAGTTAAAGATTCAAACTGTACTTTTACAGTTTTAAAAAATACATATAGCCATAGGCAGAAACCGTTAATATTCCGACCTTTGTTATCATCAGCCAACATACGTCCTACTGCTGGCCACGTTTCTCCCAAAGCATTAAGAGGGTTTAGACCGTAGTCAACCACGCTAGCCTAGTGCGGGTTGCAAACTACACATCTAAGAAATAAATAAATAATAATAAATACACCCAACAGTCACATACATAGCTCTGACCCCACACTAAGATACGAGTCTTGTGTCGTGGGTATCAGAAATTACGAGAGACTTTTCAGTCTCACAAACACCCAGACCCGAAACAAATATTTGTGGTTCACACAAACATTTGTCTCGGAGCGGGGATCGAATCCTCGGCCTTTCGTGTCACAAGTCATTCGCTGTGTCGTATTGCCGCACCAACGCAGGGATGCGTGCGCCTCTAAGACGGCTTATGAAAAATTATAATACTTACTTCTCCAATATCGATATTTTCTCATTAATACTTAGCGAATTTAAAAAATCACTAACAAATACATTGTTAACATTAGAATTTTAGAATCGTAAAATTTGATTATATTGTCTAATTTATCCTTAATTTTTCCTTAATATAGCGCACATCTATTTGCAAAACGTTTATTTATATGTGATTCGTGGACAACGGTGTTAGTTGTACATTTAATTATAATTAATATATAATTGCACTGTTTAGTTTTAAGAAACTATGTATAACTGTTTGTTATCCCTCAATAAATAAAAAAAAAAAGCTGGTGTCTAGCCAATTGCACCACGAGGGCTGTCAAATTCATAACAACTTTTAAGTGTGCAATTTTCGATACGATGTTTTCCTTCACCGTTAAAGTGGTGATTCATTGTGAATACACATACTCGTATAGCTTTTTATGTCAGTGCTTTGTGGTTTAAACCCGCGAAGTCTAAGCTTTAAAGCCATCACAATTTATTCATAATTACTTAGACAGTATTTTTTAATAATCGCAACAATACAACATGTAGTAGCCAATTGCTCTACACAAATTGGTTAATTAAACCCTCTATCCCACAACGGTCAACCACTAAAATTGTCACGGCCCGCGCAAAAAGCTGAAAACGTTAAAAGCGTCAGTTGAGCGCCACAAAAAGTCCGCCAAAACTTTGACAATCTCAGTCCGCCGAACAACCACAATGCAACAAAACAAATCGTATTACATATCGCCCTCTCGCTCTGTGTATGTCTGTCTCGCTCTAGCAGCCTCCCCGCAGACTCGTTAGCGAAGAATAAACGCTGTAATACAATAAAACAGAAAATAGCATAAAAAGTATACATATGAGTTTGGCAACCATACAAATGCACTTCTAACAGCTCTATCACATTTACATAGAGTCGAGATTTGCGTGATGATATAAAAATATAAGTTGGTCTAGTGCGTCAAACATGACATTTGTTTGAGGCGTGCACCCAATATGTTGTGTGCGTCAAATGAAATTGTTATTTTTCTATTTTTAATTGCACTTTTTGTAGGGCGACGACAAACGAATCAAACTAACGAGATACATTTGTGAGAGGAATTGTACTAGTTGATCGAATTACTTAGCAAATATGTTATGCAGTATGCTTTCGTGTTTACTAATGCGCCTTGCGAAAAAAGTTTAACGGTATATTAATCTTCTTTATCATCCGCCCATAAAGGTAAATCTGAGCATGAAATTGCTACACTATTGAAAAGATTAGATCTTAGGCCAGATAGATATATTTATATACTTTCGTTTCAATTAGAAAATCCTTAGTAGGAGCATCGAACATAGAAATCTGTGTGGTAAATAGATTCGCTGCGCATTATGAGACTTAAATCATAGCTATATAGGAAATGTTTAGTTCAGAAAAACAAGCCTGCCATATAATTACGGGCGTGACTGATCGCAAAAAAATCATCATTACTTGACACAAAGTCAGTTACTTTTATCTTGTGACTTCTATTTTTCATAAATAAAATCCATTTCATTCATCTAAATTGTAACGTTTTAGATAATAAATGATAGTCTTCTAGACGCTGTACCGGTAATAAGAAACATGAAACCATCAGTTCAATTTAGGATTTACACAAATAATTTTCAAAAATAGGGAATTGTGTAGGAAATGAACTTGCGCCCTCCGAGAATTTGTCCAAAATTTTGACCTATTATTTTATTTTAAGAACGAAAATATATACAAAATATCACATTCATAGCGCCATTTCTGAACCTTTGAAACCAGCCTGTCAACTATACAAATATTTGTATCAACACTCTCAATGCCCTATTAATCCACGCACTCAACCGGGCCTATCCAAACATTGTGAAAACCGCAAAAAAACTTCCATTCAACCGCAAAACTAACAATGATACAACCCCGAACATAATCCGCAATGGTCACTTAACAAACAGCATACTTTAGCGGCAATGGTCAGCACAATAGCTTTCTTAGAATCGTCGGCACTTGAACGCAAAGAGCTACTGTTTGAAGGCGTTACTTGCTTTAAAGTATTTTATAGTTCGAGTGGCTTGTATAGAAATACGTGCTTTTATATCCACTGAATAAAATTGGTCGTTTGGAGGATAATGTCATGTGATTGTAGATTTAATTTCATATTTATATTGGTTTATCAAAATTAACTATTACCTATATAAGAAAACATTCGGTTTTAGTGACACAATCACTTGGACATCAGTTATATAAAAGGCCGTTGGTTTGACTCTAACACGATTTTTATAGTAAACCACGAGTATCTATTTCGGGTCTAAGTGTTTGTGAGAGCGAATTTTTTTTTTATCTTTTATATCCAGGATGAAAAAATTTTAAAATTTTGGTTTACAGATTTCCTTGCGATATTTTTTCCCCGCTAAAATACGTTAGAATTTATTATGAATACACACATAATTCCGAAAAACTGAAAAAGCTATCATGACTTATTTGCAATCGATGAAATCTGTATGTCTGTTTTATTTTTTCAAAAAACTAAGAGTTCCGTCCACCTGGCCAGTTATGCCCTATTCATTCTCCAAAGAATTAAGGCTATTGTAAATGTAATTTAGGAAACCAAGCAGTGGTTGACAATGCGTGGTTTCGCTACAGGCTGCGACAAAGACGCGATCTAATCGCAGATCAACATCATATAGAGTTACACAAATGTACCGACCGACGACTGAAACCAAACCGCAGGCTGCTGTTTTGAATCCATCTGTGTATTTTTTATTAGGTAAGGTATCAATCTCAGCTCGAACCAAATGTAGATTTTGTTAATCTGAAAAAAAATCCCTTCAGATTTAATTTTTTATTGTAGAATAATCGTTTAATACTATGCCCAGTCTTTCTTTATCTCCATGCAACAAAGTCATCAAATTAAATTAGTTAAGTAACGTGTGAACAGATTTTCTCCTTTGGAAAATATTCAATTATGTGGTTTTTTAATTATCCTTCTATGCTCAAATATTATGCTTATTTAACTTAATGTTTAATTAATGTAGAAAAAAGTTATCATCATTATTGGACATCAGCCCTTCAATGAAGTATCTCTGTTGAAAGACACTCAATAAGATTTGCTAGCAGAAAAGCATTCATCAACATAATCAAAAACCTTACTCCTAACAGTCAAACACCATAAATTACCTCGATCTAATTACCCTACCACACACAACAGCTGATCCAAGTCTTGCTTGATTCGTTCATAGCCCACTACTGTCGGCACCCACTCTCTGTATCTTATGTGCACATACTCGCAGGTGCTCCACTCAGGGGAGGAGGGGGCTCAGGGGCCAGGGGAGGCAGGGGGAGGTGCCTGAATTCGATTCCGGGCTATTGAAAAGTTTCAAGAGGCGAAAAGCTTCGACAAACGAAGCTAAGTGAATTTCGAGCCCTCGGAAATTTCAGGCGCGGATTTGGGATGATGGTTTTGTATGCATTGTGTTGTGTTTTGGTAGGTGTAACGCTAAAGTCTTTTGTAGTTTCTGATAGACACAGCACTTGATGTGATCACAAAAGAGGATAATCCGGACATAAATATATCCAAATCCTTTAGTAAACAGTATGAGCTAGTATTGTAGAGGAGACCCGTGCCCAGCAGTGGGACGTACATATATGGATGAGCTAGTAAGTATTTAAATGAGTTAGTACTACAAGGCAGCAGATAATAATTTTAAAAAGTACTCTCTTAGTAATGGTATTGTTCATTGTCAAGGATTTGCTTAAAAATATCAAATAGCTTCAACTTCCTCACCCTTTATAGTGGCTAAATATTATATGTTTCCATCTTCTCCCTTATACCTCTTCCTTGGTTAACTTTGTTGTGGGATCATGACAAATAAGGTTCCCTTAGATTTGCTGAGCATTATTGCTCGGCGCCAATACTGTGCGTGCTGTTGATCCTGGAGCACAGGAGTTACAGTGGCGGGTGTGTGGTGGGATAGAGACAAAAATAGATTTATTTTAATGGCATAATTGCCTTATATAAATATAACAATGGGCTAACTAAGTTCGCCTCTGTGCAGGCGGCTTGGTTCCAATTTTTATCAATCCCATTTCATTTCCCCTTACGAAAGTTTTCCTCCAATTTCGCGCTCTCGCCCGCGCACAATAGTGATGCGTTGTTCACTTATCGATACAGTGGACCAAAGGTAATTATTTATTTTTTACTATCCTAGAAGGCAGTGATGTATGTACATACTATCCTCTATAATATGTAATTATATATATTTATGTAAATGGACATAAGTCCCACTCTAAGGCATGGGCCGCCTATGTAACAAGAAGAGTGTAGGCCTTCGTTCATCATGCCGGCTTATTGTAGATTGGCGGTTTAATTACTATGAGAAGGAGCCTATCAATTAAGTACATTATTTTCCAGCAAAAAAACAATATGTGCTCTCCGAGCCACATTTCTTTATCTCATGCCTACATACTTGTGTAGCGCCAATAGATGTGTTTTTTTATTTTATCCTTTAAATTCAATATTTAATACCTCAATAAAGACAATATTGGTATTGCCAACGAGTTTGTCTTTTGTATGAATAAAATAAAAATAAATATATGCACAGTCACAAATATAATTATAATCCCACACTATGAAACATTTTTGTGCTGTGAGTATCAGAAACGACGAAACTTTTTGGTCTCACAAACACTCAGATCCGAAACTAATATTTGTGGATCACGCACCTCACGTCTCGGACCTCGGTGCGGGGATCAAATCCAAGGCCTCTCGTTTCGCAACTGGTGTCTAGAAACCTGGTTATGTCAAATATTTATATTTAAGTAGTAACGTGCGATAAGGCCACCATTTTTACTTTTTTATGTTCCTTTTTCTATGATTAAGAAGTGAACCATAATGTGTAAAATAACTAAAACATAATAATTTAAAATAAAATTGATGTATCGACAAAACTTGCCCATCCCTATAGTTTAAACACGAGAGTATTTCTCGGGAGACACGGACGTATCAGCCGATCGTTTCGCTGTTATTAAGCGGCCAAATTCGATTGCGGCCGCGTCGGGACAACACTTCCTTATTAACACACACACTTTTTCTGGCACCATTATACGTGCGAACGTGCTTTATTGGGTTACCAACATTCCTTGGTTTCCCACAAAGGCGTTGTGGGTAAGGTATATAAATATTTGGATGGCAGGTTTGATTCCTGGTGAATTTCGTCTTCATGTCGTATTTTACGTAGAACTCTACTTTTAATCAAGACAGCTTATATTATCTTCCTAAAATAATTATTATATTCTTATTGATAGTCGAAGACCGGTCTAACCCACATACATAAGACTTGACTATTAGAATGACCTATCAAAAAATGATAATCATAAGTCGAACCTATTATCCCATATCCCTGACAAACACAAAAACAAAGATGACTTAATCCAGTAATAAACTGTAGAAAATCAATTTAAACGAAAATTTCAACCCTTAGCAAAAAACCTGGCTGAAAAGCGATCAAACAATTAGCATGGGCACAAATAACCGGCGCTTTGTAATTGCTTCCTAAAAGGTTCGCAACAAAACTAATTAAAACTGAGTTTTGTAAAAATGGACCGGCAGTAATGGGGCTCGGAAAACTCCAATTGTTTCTAATCTAATGTATTGATGCGAAAAGTAAAGGATTTAAAAAGTAACCAAAAAATAAAAGGTGTGTTTTTTAAATGTCACCGTTACCTTTTGTAGCATATAGCAAATTTTATCGGCAGTTGAACTCAGATTTTGTATGAAAATCAGAAATATTACAACTCAATAATGCAATACCAATGCCAATACTTTAAATGTTCATAACATTTAAACTTAAATATAATTTAGATATTTAGTTTTACATTGTATTCATTACCGACAAAAATTTAAGAGTAAAGTTTAAGCTTCATGATGGACATTAAACAAGTTTTAGAAAAACGCCTGAAATTAGCAGAACGTCTTAGTAAAATAGTTTTTTCAATAGAATATATAGCACACGCAATCCTCATCATGTTCTTTTTCTAAATACATAAACAAATGCCTTAAAATTTCGAATCGAACCCAGGCATAGATCGCATGGTATATATTTGAGCCGCGAGACCACGAGGCAGTCATACTTTTACACGCTTTTTATTAGCTTCACTTGTATGTATGTTTGTAACCGACTTCTTCGGGCGCGATTTTGACCCACTTTAAACGACTAGATTTCGTTCAAACTTTGTAGATTTATCGAGGACCGATGACAATACACTAATTTGATAAAAAAACCGAACTAAAAAATAGAAATTAAATAATAGTTTAAAAAAAATAAAAAACACGCTTTTTATCGAAAACCGAAGTAAAAAAATAGAAAATAAGTTTTAATAAATTTGAATTAAGAATAGTATTAAAAAATTCAATAAATATAAATTAAAATTAGTGTAAATAAAAAAGTAATAATTTATTTTAAAAAAAGCGTGGAGTGCTTTTTAAGATATTATCAAAATGATAATCACTCTACTCACATCTGTCAATAAAATATTTATAACTATTGACACCATGGACCCCACGCTTTTTTTAAAATAAAATATTTTTTTTTATTCACACTAATTTTAATTTATATTTATTGAAAATTTTAATACTATTCTTAATTTAAATTTATTAAAACTTATTTTCTATTTTTTTAGTTCGGTTTTCGATAATTTCCACATAAAGGTGAATAATGCTACATTAAACAATTAATATTATTATTCTCTTAATACTTGGTTTCTCGTGTGTTTTGACACGCACATGTAAGTTTCCACGGGATCACCGCACAAGGCGTAATGCGGCGGATAATAGTCGGTTCCCGGCGGGGGACTGTCCCGAATACAGCGTGTTCACTTTGCACTATCACGAGTAGGGATACAAAACTTGGATACAATAATTTCGTGAAGAATATGGTGTTTTGGCAATTCTTGTGATATTGTGTAATTATATTTAGGTACAAATTTTTATTCGATTATTGGTACTCTTGAATATTTAGTGAAACTTAAAAGATCAACATATTTAGATAAATAACCTATTAAAATTAGACAAAAAATAATTTGTAAATCTTCTACTACGAGATCATTTTCTTAAAATAGCATTAAGTAATAAAATAAATTAGAAATACATACATATATGTACACTTTCAAGTACGCACGTTATTTTTCCAACCAAAGAAATGTGAGACACTTACAAAAAGCACCAGAATTAGCGGTTAAACAATTTCTTTATTTATAGTTTTTTACATATCTGTGATAGTTCTTATGAAGGTTTTAAATCTTCCATAAAAACTGTACTTAATTAAATTGTTCCGCGTACCATGTAACATCCTGTACCTTCACAGATTCGCTTCACATTGCGGCGTGTCGAAGCGTGAAACCGTTGTATTCACATCGAGAGCCCGTAATGAGCCGCATTATATCGTAAACACTCATTATCGCCCCTTAAACTGTTACTCGGGCGCGGGGCTACATAATGGACGATGGGATTATCATCGCGGGGTGTGATATGCCCAAAAATGAATAAAAAACGTTTAAATCTTCGAAAAAATCGTATCTGAGAATGCATATCCGGGTGTTAATTGTGGTATTTTAGGTTGCTTGCTTTAGTTTTTCTGCGTTAAGGAATGTATTAACTTAGCTCTCAAATTCTCCAATGGTTAAATAATAGTACCTAAAAATGTTCTCAAAGAAGTAGATTAGTGCTAGATACAGGTATACTGGATTTTCCCATTTTTATATAGATTGATATTGCTTAAATTGAGAACTATATTATTTTTCAACGTTAAATTGACTCAATCTTTATACAGGGTGTATTTAGACCGTGATCGAAAATCCCTGGCATTAAAGAAAATCCCGACAAAAAATAAAATTTTTGGGCTTTCCCATACAAACCGCATACATTTAACACCGATGGTTGTATGGAAAACGTCAAAATTTTTATTTTTTGCGGGGATTTTTAATATCGCCACTGAGTTTGTGATCGCCCTCGCTATTACCTGCCTCAGTTTTCGATCACGGTCTAAATACACCCTGTATAACAGCTTTCCAAATACACTAACATTTTGGTCTTTTAAATTGTTACAGCCATAACAAAATTTACTTTTACTTTGAAATTAGCTTTACTCTTTATTGTTCAAGATACAGACTGTTTCTATCCTAGGCCCTATTTTATGTCACACATTAATAGATTTGCAAAAGCTTAGATACTATTATAATGCATGGTGTTATAATCCCACCAAATAATGCCTTGTAATTCTGAGTCTCTCAGCGGGCGGTAACTAACACCACAACTCAATGAAATTATACGGATTTTGGGCTTAGCGTATGTTGGGGATTATGGACACGTTCTTTTCAAATTCAGGGGTAATTTATATTTTTTATAGCAGGGTAGTGATTGCTGCAGTCGCGGGTTCAAACCCCGCACACACCTCTGACGTTTTAAAGTATGTAAAACGTCATGATGAAACCAAAAGCTCTTTTTTTTAGACCCACATTTGGCTAGCGTGGTGGACTAATGCCTAAATCCTTTTAATCATAATATATAGGCTGATGATGATATTAGTATGAATAAGTAATGTAAGTATTTCCTATCTTTTGAACAACATTAAAAGATTTTAAAAAAGACTGTTAATCACGTCATAAAGTTGCGATAACTTATTTATATTTTAATGTCTAAATGTCGCACACTTCGATATTTACTATAACCATTTCTCTTGTCATCGAACAGCAGTTGAATATTTTAATATCCGCTGGTAAGGTTCCTGCGTCGCGATCTATTGCTGTAATATTATTATGAAATGCATGCACAAATGCACGTAGTTATTTTTCAAGGAAATTACAAGAATGTGTTCTCTCATTTATACCGATGTCTAAGTTACGAGAGATCCACATTTTTTGTATTATCAAGCAAGCGATAGAGCAACTGAATATTTATATTATGGCTATTTTCTAAAAGCAATGCATATTTATACAGCCATTTTTCGCCAAATATTATAATTTAAAAAATAATCTAAGGACATCTCGGTCGAAAACCCTTTTTGCAACAATATAGTCCTGTTGGACAGAGCTTTTTAAATCGGTAATGCAATTCTATTAGTAATCTATATAGTAAATGAATATACCTAACAGTCATATATCCATAGTTCTAACCCTACACATAAGTCCTTTGTAGTGATTATCAGAGACTACAAAGACTTTTCGATCTCAAAAACACTCAGACCCAAAACAAATAATAATGAATCACATAAACATTTGTCTCGGATCGAGGATCGAACCCGCGGCCTCCTCTTTCGCAAGCTGATATTTAACCATTAACCATACTACCAGTATTATTCAATATATATCTCATATTAACCCAATAATGCTAGTATTTTTCGATACACATTCCGCCATTCTCCTGTAACTATCCCCACACGCCTACACAATGAATGAGGATCGCTAATCAGTTTAGACTTCCCATTTCCACCGGTGCAGCGCCGTTTTGCACACCCCCCCCCTCCCTTCTGCACAGCCCCCTCCCTCACCCCCTCAGCACATCTGCAGTTCCTTTCCATTTCATTTCGTTAATTACCTTTAGAATTATGCATTTCCATCGGCGACAGAAGTCCGCAACGGATATACGATTTTAGCTGCCGATTTGCTTGCCTTCATATTTTTGTAAAGTTTTTTGCAATAGTCTATATTCATAAGCATATCCCAAGTAATGTGATAGTTCTGAGGTTTAAGCGCAAGGTTGAGAATTTCGTAGGTTACGGGTTTAAATCCCAGGCACACAACTTTAAATTTTCGGAGTTATGTTTATGATAATAAATTATCACATGCTTTAACGGCAGAGGAAAACGTCTTAGTCTAAGTCTGAAACCTAAAAGTTTTAGGATGTTTTCAGTGATGTAGTCTCTGTCTTGTAGCTATGAACATACCCGCAATAGGACAGCGTAACTGATGATGATAATGATTGGTATTGTATTATCTTAAGTCCATTATGGTATTAGTAATTGTAAGAAAATAATTTATATACCTAACAGCAACACAACCATTTATAATCATCACATAATCACATCACAACAATAATTTATATACCTAATACCTCTGACTTTTCGAAGTTATGTGTGTATTCACATTGAATTATCACTTGCTTTAAAGGTGAAGGAAAACATCGTGATGAAACCTGCACACCTAAAAAGTTCTTAGGAATTTCTTAGGTGTGTAGTCCGCCAACCCGCACTAGGCTAGCGTGGCGGACTATGGCCTAAACCCTCTCAATGGTAGAGGAGACCCGTGCTCAGCAGTGGGCGTATATGGGTTAATGAAGAAGAAAAAGAATAGCAACACACTAAATTCCGACCCAAACTTAAGATACAAGTCTTGAATTGTAGGTTATCTAAGATTATTTAATTTCAAAAAAAATATTACGCATCACACTAAAATTTGTCTCTGTTGACCTGGGTATCGAACTCGCACGTTCTGACATCTTTCCATATCAATACCGAAATGAAACAAAGTATCTAATTCTATGAATTTTGCTATTCTACCGTATCTACTCGAAGTCGGCGACTTGAAATATTTTTTGTATGTTTACACTATATCCATTTCCCATTATTAATATCACAAAACACGCGCCTATCTCAAGGGTCTTTTAAGTATTGTGCAAATCCCTACTGACTAAATAAACTAACCCTTATCACCTCTGTATAAGGTTGAAAATAACATTCAAAATCGGTAAACTAGCTAATATTTAATCCATTTGTATCCAAACCGCCAAACTGATCCGACAAACTTATATTTTGCGGATCATTTCAAATCCCACTCAAAAAAATTCTAAATGCTAAAGCTTTTTCGCCAGCAAAATTATGTTTGTAATTCTCGGATCTATTGTTGCTTGGTGTTATTTTTCACGCCGCATTTTTTTATTTTCAAGTACTTTTGTGCAATGTACGTCTGTAGAGCCAAAGGTGCCGAAATTTAAGAGGATTACACTTTTTCTGGAAGCACGCTCGAGATGCTAAGATACTTCTGTATAAATCCTTACAAAAAAGTTTGGATTAAAACTCATTACTCAACATTATTTAATTTTATTCAATTAAAAAATCATGAGCATTTTCCAAAATTCGCAAGAGATATGACGCTGAAATTTAATATAGCATATTATCCTATTTACCAGTTATGGTTCTTCCATGGAAGCTCAAAAACCCAGTTAGCCTCACAGAATTCCGAATTACAATATAATAATCTGTATTATACAAAAGGAATTTGACGTGTAAGTGAGAGTATTTTGGCCCGACTATAAAAAAATATGAACAGATGTCACGGTGTACGGCTTGTATGGAAATACCGCTTTTTACACATCAGCCGGTTACTCTAAGGTAATTTGTTCAACGCATCATTATTTACTAAGTTAATGTAGTTATTGAAACCAAATCACGATGCCAACTCGTTGCAGACACAACAAAACCGTTTGCAAACGGAATGACAACACGACCAGCCAAATCGCTCCTGAATAATCGGCCGGCAATTAAAACTGCTTATTTCCTTAATTCACAGCAATCGGCCAACTGAAGAGAGCCTGACTCGCACATTTGTACACGCCAACGCAATTTACACCTTGTGAACACCTCTTTAGATCACATTTTACTTTACCCTAGTCTATTCATTTCCTCTAAATGCTAGAATTGGCTGAAATGGACGTTAACGTGTTTGGAATAAGACACGTTTTGTGTTGTTAATGCGTGATGAGACGAAGTAAATGGGAAATTGTGAGCTAACTCGGCGATGTCGGTATAAAACAACTCTCTCTGATAATGAGAAAGAATGCTTAGAGTAGTGCGTTACAGAGACTAGATGTAAAGACTGTTTTTATTTTTTATGTTCTAATTCAAATAATAGTTACATATGGCGAAAAAACATTCGAAGGCAATTAGAGATTAGTCTGCGAAATCACAAATTTTAATGTAGTAGTCCCAGGTAATAGGCGAGCCTATTGCCGTTTTTAAGCTCATTTATAAACTCCATCCTCCTACTAAGATTTTCTTAATAGAAAAATATAATTTTACCCGACCTGGAAATCGACCCCGGAACCTTCAGACCGCAAGAAACATAATTCCTGAAGCGACGACGCAGTTTTTTCATTTTATTCGCGTATTTAAGTAAATGCTCTGACGATTTACAATTGAACCAAATAAGTGACACTATGATAATTATTTTAAAATACACATAATTTTATTTTTTAAATTACTTTCAATTTACAATCTCGATAGCAACGGGCACGTTTAAGCTACTGTGGTACCGACATAATTCATAACGTTGCTAATTAGACATAATTATATTTTTTTCATGGAATCTATTTTCTTCTTCTTTTCATCAACCTAAATACGTTCCACTGCTGGGCACGGGCCTCCTCTGCCATCGAGAGGGATTAGGCCTTGGTCCACCACGCTGGCCTAGTGCGGGTTGGCGGACTACACACCTAAGAAATTCTTAAAAACTTTTGAGATGTGCAGGTTTCATCACGATGTTTTCCTTCACCGTTAAAGCAAGTGATTATTCATTGTACATACATCTATTATGCCCTATTCGAGAATTTATTAGATACATTCTAAAAGCAGAATGAAATGAAATGAAATGAAATGAAATAATATTTATTGAATCCATAAAATGTCAAATACATCACTTAGATTCAGTCATTTCAAATTTTACCACCCTGTTCGGAAGGCAGTCATCACTAGAGAAGAACGGGCAAGAAACTCTAGTGTTGCTCTTTTCCAATCAAGAGATAGCTTACAATATTATTACAAGGACTTAATTTCCCGAATTCGAGCAGCTCATTGATACAATATCAGAATTTTGTGTTGCATATTAGAACAGCATAGTCATCTTAAATGGAGAGACTGTCATCTAACCGAGTTAAAATTTCATGAATGGAAATAAGCAAATTAGGCAGACCAGTCCACACAAACAGCACCCGTTCACGAGTATGACGCATGTGCCAGCCATCGGCCTCCTCAACCATTTCATAGGGAAGTGACCGACCCGGCACACGACGCCGCCGTAAGCACAGACGTTTCAGCGAGCATGACATACCTAATTGCTTATAGATTACTAAAACAATAATTACGTACGTACAGCCATGTCCATTAAAGTAAACTCAGCCAAACCTGGGATTACAGTAACATTTTAATTATGCCCAGGCTTCGTTATCCTCCATATATTCTGATATTGTATAGTAGGCTTTGTTACATAGTTGTTTCTTAGTAGTTTCTTTAAATGTATGATACTTCAAAGCCTTAATATGACTAGGGACTTTATTGTAGAAGTGTACACAGTAACCCTTAAAAGATTTGCTGATCTTGTGGAGCCTGGTCTTATAAGTTACTAATTTATCTTTATTGCGTGTATTTCTATCATGTATGTCAGAATACTTTTTAAATTTATTAATATTCTTATGGACATACATAAGATTTGCGTGTATATATTGAGATGCTACTGTCAAAATACCAATTTCCTTAAACTTTTCTCTTAGAGAATGTCTAGAGCTAAGTGTGTATATGCATCTTATTGCTCTTTTTTGTAGTAAAAATATGGTATTTATGTCAGCGGCACCACCCCAGAGTAGAATTCCATAACTCATCAAACTATGAAAGTAAGCAAAATACACTAACTTAGCTGTATCAATGTCTGTCAACTGACGTATTTTGCTCACTGCAAAGACTGCTGCACTCAGTTTTTGAGCTAATACCGTTATGTGGGGACCCCATTGAAGTTTGGGGTCTAATGTGATTCCCAAAAACTTAGTATTATCCACAAGGCTCAGCTTATCTCCATTCATTAAAATGTTGGCATTGGGAAATTTTACATTAGGTGTTATAAACCTAATACATTTAGTTTTTTGACTATTTAATAATAGGTTATTAACATTAAACCAATGCACGATTTTAGTGAGAGTGCAGTTTACATCGTCAAGAGTGGATTGATTCCGTTTTACTTTAAATACTAAAGAAGTGTCGTCAGCAAACAGCACTACATCACAGTCGTCCCTTATGTAATAAGGCAAGTCATTAATATAAATCAAAAAAAGAAAGGGTCCAAGAATCGAGCCTTGTGGAACTCCCATAGTAACAACAGACCCAGGAGATCTTTTTCCATTTACATCAACAACCTGGATTCTATTACTTAAATAAGATTTAAACAACTCTAATGCCATGTCGTTAACTCCATAATGGCTTAATTTCCTGATAAGAATGTCGTGGTGAACACAATCAAATGCTTTGGATAGATCACAAAATACTCCTAAAGCATCCTGTGAGACCTCCCAAGCTTCAAAAATATTATGGATGAGTTCCACACCAGCATCGGTTGTGGAGCGACCCCGAGTAAAACCGAACTGGTTGCAATGAAGCAATTTATTCTTTAAAAAGTAATTTTCAATTTGTAACAACATCAGTTTTTCGAATATCTTACTAATAGAAGGTAGAATCGATATAGGTCTAAAGTTAGTTGGGTCGTCTTTGCTACCTGATTTAAACAGTGGAATAATTTTACTTAATTTCATTTTATCAGGAAATATGCCACTATTAACACACGAGTTAAAAATTATAGCTAGCTGGGGTGCTAATACATGTATTACTGAGTGTAGGATTTTTGTAGAAATTCCCCAGAAGTCACATGTATTTTTTATGTTTATTAACTTAAACGTTTTTATAACATCTATACTATTAACACAATGGAATCTAAATGAATTCTCACTCCCAGGGACAGTTTTCTGTAGTAACTCACTAGCAACGGATGGAGAGGAGTTCAAGCTTCTAGTAATAGAAACTGGTATATCAGTAAAAAAAGTTTCAAATGCCCTAGCTACTTCAAGGTTAGATTTGATAGTATTATTATTTATATTTAAACTAAACTCGGTTTCTCGAGGTTTAGTCTTTCCAGTTTCTTTATTTATTACACTCCAAGTCATTTTTATGGTATTTTTAGCCTTTTTTATTTTATTACTTAGATATAAGGACTTGGCTCTTATGCAAACTAGTTTAAATATTCTAGAATATTTTTTCACATACTCTTTAAATTCTACACTGTGATTGTATGTTTTTTCATAGTACAGGTCATACAATCTCTTTCTACTTATGTGAATGCCTAATGTAGCCCAACTCTTAAAAGGAGTCTTTTTGCCAATAGAAACAGATCTGGGTGTGAAAATTGATTCAAACTCCTTACAAAATGTGTTGAACATGGAGTTGTACAATATATTAGGGTCGCTTCCAGTTACAATGTTACTAAACTTATTATTTAATTTAATTTTAAGTTTCTCTAACCGAGCCTTTGTTACCGGGACAACAGTCAGTTTCTCATTTGATGCGTCCTGGAATCCACTTTTAAATGTGACCAGTTGTCCACAGTGATCAGAGCCAATGTTGTTAATAATACATTTTTTGTGTGGCAGGATATCTGTAAAGACATTATCAATACAGGTAGCACTGGTGTTTGTTATTCTTGTTGGCTCTGAAAAAAGATTTGTTAAATTAAAAGATGAAAATAGAGATTTTAATTTCATAGCCACTGTAGAACTTTCTATTAAATTAACATTAAAATCTCCACAGACCAGCAATTTCTTATCAGATTTATTTAATTTTCTTAGTGCATCTTCAACCACTAATTCGAAATTATCATAAATTGAGGAGGGTGGCCTGTATACACATAAAACAATGAACTGCTCCAACTCAATACAAGACAGTTCTGCAGTTTGCTCCACAGAGAGGCTCACTATATCTTTGCGCTCTTTATGTTTAAGATGTTTATTGACTAATATAAGTGAGCCACCATGTACAGCATTTTTCCTGCAAAAGTTGCTACTAATAATATGATCTTTGAAGTTGAACATGAGCTGTTCAGTTCGTAGCCAATGTTCTGTAGCGCAAAGAATGTCAATTTCCTGACAACTCATGAACAACTCCAGTTGCAGCTCTTTACCTAGCATTCCTTGCATATTTTGATGTACTAGGTTTATGTACTTTATATTAACACTGTTGCAAGCATTACTCTGATTTACTAAAGGTGGAGTCAAATCTTGTAAAGGCATCATTTCTACTTGATTTATTTTATTCTTGTGTTTGAAAGTATTTTTAGTAATGTATGAAGTGCAAGAGGCTGGCTCTATTGTCTGTGACAGAAATTTAAAGAGTTGATATTTTTTGGAATAGATACAGATGTATCTTTCCATGTCATAACATTATTCTGCTCAATAGAAGCAGATGAGGCAGCTGTATTCTTAGCTTTGTCTAATATAAATGAACATAGCAACTTTGCTATTTGTCTCTTGCAATTATATGAATAATAATTATTGTGAATATTATACTTACTAAAGTAAGTATTTATGTCAATTATTGACACCTTACAATTATTTGTAAGGGTCTCTTTAGAAGTTTTATTTAACTTATACCTATAAGTTCTTTCCACTTGTGGCAAATTTTTCATATAAGGAAATGTAAACATTACAATTTGTTTAACATTAAGTGCAGTTAGTTTGTTAAGAATTTCTAAATGTTGGCTTTTGTTTACATTACCCCTATTAGCAATTAAAATTATTAATGTTGTATTTGGAATAAATGTATAATGAAATATTTTATTTAAAATTTGTATGTATGAAAGGCCCGGCATACAGTGATTTAAAACTGTTTGTCCTGTCTTGATATTTAACAATTGACCTAGTCCTTTCCCAACACTATCACTAAATATAACTATCTGACCATTACAATTAGCTTTTTCGTTTATAGTACTGTTATTGTTCTGCAGAATCAGTTGAATCTCTGCAGTAGGCTAGTCTGTGCCCGCAGTAGGAACAAATCAAGCGCTAATGATAACTGTAGATGCGAGCGCCAGTTTGTTGTCACCTGAACTTATCTGCCGGCCAATCGGAACGTAATCACTTCCATCTGGAACTGCAGATAGTAAGCTAGGAAACCTAGCTGTGTTTGGAAGTCTCAACGAGACGCCGAGGGTTCGATTCTACATTGAGACAAAAATATGTGTAATTTGTATTTGTTTTGGGTATTTTAATGTTGAATGTTTATGTTGCTGATATACGAAAATTATTACGAGAACCGGAATATTAGTATTGAAAAACTGACTGACAAATTAAAATTAAATAATCACAACAAATACAGGCTTGACTTAAAAAGCAACATATTTGCATGATTCTTACAATTTTGTCTTACAAATTTCTTTAACGTGAAGGAAAACATCTTGATGAAACCTGCACACCTAAAAGTTCTTAGAAATTTCTTAGGTTAGGTCTCACTCTCAATTGTAGAGCAGGCGTATATGGGCTGATAATCACTACATAGTATAAAACAAAGTCGCTTTCTGTGTCCCTACGTCCCTTTGTATGCTTAAATCTTTGAAACTACGCAACGGATTTTGATGCGATTTTTTTAATAGATAGAGTGATTGAAGAGAAAGGTTTATATGTATGATAACATCCATTAAATATCAGCATTGCACCCGTGCGAAGCCGGGGCGGGTCGCTAGTATAATATATTGATTAAATATTATATTGATGATTGTGACCAGCTCATTTATATCCCAGTGCTGGATACAGGCCTTCACTACAACTGAGAGGTTTTTGGTCGCAATCCACCACGCTAGCCTGGTGGGAGTTAGCAGATGCATCTTAGAATATTTAAAGTGTGCTAGTCGCGACAATATGTTTTTCGTCACCACTAAAGTGCGTAATAATTCACTGTGAATACACGCACCATTTCGAAAAGTCAGAGGCAGGAGATTGGGCTTTATACCTACAACCGCTGAGATTTTTGACTCGACCGCGCGCCTGAACCTCGAGAGCAACATTTATCATCAGCGCATATACGTCCCACTGCTGGGCACGGGCCTCCTCTACCATTTATAGGGTTTGATGGCATTTCATTGAATAAATTGATATCTTGGAATATAATGCATGTCAAAAATTAAATTCATTTGCAATGTATTCGTACCTAAGGAAAATTTATTTCGCCATTCCTTACGTATCGTATGTATTTTAATATTTAAACCACAGGTGACTCCATAAACAACATTTAATAATAGCTTACTGATATTTACAAAATCGGTGCAAAACTTTAGTCTTAAATCGACAGTAGTGACATCTTTTGTCGAGTAGTAAAATCATTTCCTGTACGTGTTACAAAAATATTTATCAAAAGAATTAAATAATTTATTAATTCGTTATAATAGTATAATTTAAGATAAATAAATAATAAATAAAAATATATTCCTAAACTTCAATAGGTCATCGGTAATTAAAAATTAATTTAAATGCTCTTCTTATCGCTTATACACTATTGTGATAAAAACGTTAATAAAAATTTATTTTAAGTATATTTCGTGCTAAATATTTATCCTTAATACGTAAACAAAAAAATTTGAGACAGAGTAAAACTAGTGTAACCATTAACAGCGCCATCTATGATCAAAATAGTTAACTACCAATGGTATCAATAAATGTTTGCTTATATATTATTAGTAATTATATTTCTATACAATCACATGTAAAGAAATAAATATTTTTAACAGCCATTATAAACACAATATAACTAAATAAATCTCCTTAAGTTTCCGTTGCTGTTCTTTTCTGTAAGTTGCTAATTTGTTGTTCTCTGATGAGTTCCGCTAGATGGCGCGCGGCGACGCTCATGTCTTCGTGTTTCACTTTGCTGAACGTGAGACGAATGTATTGACACGGTGTTGTGCTGTCGTACTGAAAAGCTTGGCCTGGGACCAGCATGAGGCCACGTTGGAAAGCCGTGTGGAATACCTGGAAAACGTTTTAGTAACTTTTAAACCGAACATTTGAATATGTACCTCATATTAGGAATATTTTTGCATGGCTTATAATTTGTTGGGGAGATTATTGCGACCTGGGATTTTAATTCTAGGCTTTTTTATCATTAGCCCCACATGAGAACAAAACAGGATCAACTCGACAAATATACAGACATTTTACAGACCATGATCGAAAACTAAGGCAGACATTAGTTACGGTGAGCCCATTGGCGTTATAAAAAATCCCGACAAAAATATAAAAAAAAATGACTATTTCCTAACAACCACGTACATTTTGTACATGAGGTGAAACGACAATTACTTATTTTATTTTTTGTCCTTTTTTATTTTGTATTTTATTTCATGGAGATTTTTTAATTGTTCTATCTCAGTGCCCAATCCTCACCATATCATAAACATCCTGTACGTCATTGACACGCATCCACAGGAAAAGCCCAGCGCTGGGCAGCGTCCAGTGGGCGAGCCCGGCCAGCGGCTGCAGCGCGGCGTGCAGGGCGTCGCGACGGCCGCGGTAGAACGAACGGGCGCCGTGCAGGTGGGATGCTAGCTCTTGCCGCTGGGTTAGTAGCTTGAGGAGTATTGCCTGTGGATAATATTCAATAATAATACGAGCTGTGATAGAATTAACGTCGTATAAACGGAACTACTGTATGCGATTTAACAGGTCCGGGGTTGATTTTGGTTCAGGAAAATTTAAATTCTCAATAGCAATATGAGTCTAGAAAATCCGGTAATACGCTGTTGGCTATTACGTAGAAATTAAAAACACAATTGGCAAAATGTGGGTTTAGGGGTAAATGTACTCGAGGATATTTGAACCCACATATTGTATTTAGTAGTTAGTAGACAGTACGGGCAGTCAACTTTAAACAGTCAGCCGTCTGTGCCTTTGAACTTTCGACCACCAAAATTCTCAACCGCAATCCTCAAACCATTCGTACTTAAACTTCCACATCAATACATCAAAACCCCAGCCTATCCAATACCTGTGACAGCGTGCAGCTATGCAGCAGCTCGGCCTGCGAGTGCAGCTGCAGCTGGTACAGCAGCGGAGTGGGCGCGGTGACCCACGCGCCGCGGAGACCAGCGCTCACCACCTTCGACACCGAGTCCAGGCGCAGCACGCGCCCGCACACGTCCAGCGAGAGGAACGACGGGACTGGGCTCTGGAAGGTACAGGAGTTTAGGACTTCAAAAATAACAACAACAACAACAAATACACCCAACAGTCACATACATAGTCCTGACCCCACACTAAGATACAAGTCTTGTGTCGTGGGTATCAGAAACTACGAGAGACTTTTCGGTCTCACAAACACCCAGACCCGAAACAAATATTTGTGGATCACACAAACATTTGTCTCGATGCGGGGATCGAACCCGCGGCCGCTCGTTTCGCAAGCTGGTGTTTAACCAACTGCGCCACGGGGCTGTCAAATGCAGTTGATAAAAAAATTATAAGGCGGTTCTGTCCCTAACATCATCAGGCCATATAGGTACGTCCAACTGGGCACGAGCCTTCTCGCAACAGAGAGTGTTTAGGCCTTAGTCCATAAAGCTGACCTAGTGGGCGGTTTTGTTTCAATTAATAAAAGACGACTTCTTATCAACAGACAGCTTATAATTGAGTGGTTAGACACATCCAATCGATTTTTGAGGGGCAAAAACCACGTGAAGGAATTACTGAGACTTATTTTCAAGGAATCTTTAATAATAAATCTTAGACATATAAAGCACGGTCTACTAAGGTCTTTCCAAATTCATGATATTCATAGGTTAACAAAAAAATAACTAGTTCCTTAAGGCATAGCACAGTTAGGGTTTGCAATCCCGCATTCCGCGTTCCCGCATTCCCGCGGGATCCCGCACATTTTTAAGTCCTGCGGAATTCCCGCAAATGTGCGGGAAATGTGCAAATGTGCGGGAATTCCGCGCGGAAATTTTATGACTCGGCAAGATAATTCAGCTACCACTGGCGGCCTATTAGCTCTATCCCAACAGTGTGGGCGCATCGGACGGTATGGATCAATCGATCGAACGGAATAAAAGATTGAAATGTGCGGCGGTTTGTTTATTCTGTTAGAAAAAAAGTGAGAGTTTCCAATTAAAGTGACACTTTACAACAGGCTAAGTTTTGTTCGTTTATTTATTGCACAATGTAATTAGCAGAAATCGATGCAGTAAATTATCGATAAAGTAAATAACTCAACAGTAGGTAACAATTAACCGGGTAACGGATGGATAAGAGTCCCTCAAGACCAGGATGGTTGACGCTTTTTTTGGAGAGGTCTACGTTCAGCGGTAAACGGCGATAGGCTTTGCGAGTCTGTCATGGCAAAGAAAGAGGCTGCAGAGAGGGATCGTGAAAAAGTCGATCCCACTCGTAGACGAAGAGGCCGACAAATTGGCGCTGTAACCTCTAATCGGTTTCGAGCAAGTTAAGACTTAAGAGAATGAATTTTTAGAAATTTATATGTGCAGAGCATATAAGCAAACCGCAAGAAGGATTACCGGAATGTGTTCTTCTCGAGATCCCGGTGACCTTTGCACGCGGTAACCGAGAACCATGGGGTTTTTAGTCGGTAAAAGTCCGACATATCCTGCTGGTTAGTGGTAGTTTTCCCCAGGCAAAAAAAAAGACGGCGATAGGCTGAGTATATAAATAACTGAATGGTAGTAACAATTATTTAGGTTAGGTTCATCATCATTATCAGCCTATAAACATTCCACGCCTAGGCACAGGTCGCCTTTACCATTGAGAGTATAGGTCTTAACCACCACGATGGTTTGCGAAATAGTTTGGTTTGGTTTTAGTTTGGTTTTGTGCAGGTTTCCTCACGATGTTTTCCTTTACCGTTAAATTGTGAATACACACACAGGTAACTTGGAAAAGTCAGTCGTGTGTGCTTGGGGTTTGGACCTGCAATCGTCCAGATACTCGACCGCGCCTATACCTCGAGGGTTTAATTGCTGTTTAGGTTACTATTTATTATTTAGGAATGTAGGAACGCGGAATACGGGATTGCAAACCCGCTACCTTACCTCATAAGAACTATGAAAAAGTACTTTTTCTATTAGATACATTTATGAATGTCTCTATTATTATTTTTTTAATATAGTATAACTAATGTACAGGTAATATAGATTTACTATATGCTTATTTTTGCATTTTAGAATCTTTGCGGGAATTCCCGCGGGATCCCGCGGGAAAGGCAAGTTTCCCGCAAATTTCCCGCGGGAAAAAAAAAGGTGCGGGATTGCAAACCCTAAGCACAGTGATAGTTACAACGCTATTGCAGCAGAATTAAAAAAACAATTTACCTCATCATAATTCAAAAACATATACGGATCGTCTTCCACAATCAAAAAGTCGTATCTGCAAGCCAATTCGTAGATCTTTCGTCTTCTTTCCTCTGGTATGACTGTCCCGGTCGGGTTACTGCCAGTGGGTATGACATATAACATTTTTGGCATCTTCAGACCTCGGGCCAATCGATCCGCTAGCACTGATTCCAGGGTTTCAGGGATGAGACCCTGGTCATCCTCTGGAATACCCAGGATTTCTGGTCGATAGGGTTTTAACTGAAATAGAAGTCATATTTATAGGCAAGGCTTTGTATTATCGAACGTTAGGCAGAGAAATTAACAGAAACATTTCGAGATTGTTCTCAAGTTCATTTATAGCGTTCTAATTGTCCTATATGGATGGATCCAAATTTAGTACAGCAATAAAAAAATTGCAACGAAAATTCTGATAACACTTTGTCAGCCTTGGAAACCAAAACCTAAGACTTCTGACTCGAACTAATCAATTTATTGCACGGTTACAACGAATTATTCTCTACCGTGACATACATAAGAGACAATAACTATCCCACGGTTTAAACCGCAAAGATTTAAACAGCTCCAATTGAACTTAGGACCAAAATACTTTATACACTTTTGTTGCTATCTATATATCTTTTATTTCCCCAAAAAGGTATATGTCATTTATATTTCTTTGTATAGTGAATGGATGAGGGCTGCACAACACCGGGATGGTTGACGCATACTTGGGGAGGCCTACGTTCAGCAAACGGCGATAGGCTATTTAAATAAAATTTCACAGATGGACTTACAGTACTATGCAGTCCCGTGTAAGCGTACTCAGTAGTGATGAGAGGATCTCCAGGCTCCAGCAGCAGTTCCACGCACTGGTAGATTCCGTGCTGGCCGCCGTTTATGACCATGATGTCTCGCGGGAGGGGGGGAGGCCGGTGCAAATCCTCTTGGAACTTGCGTAGCTCCGTCAGAAGTGAGGGGAGACTGGAAATATATGACAATTTGTTCAATAACTTTCTTAATGGTAGAGGAAGCCCGTACCCAGGAGTGAGATTTATATGGACTGATGATGATGATTGTTACAACTCCCTAATCGTCATGACTTTGAAAGTTAGGTGAATGGTTGTTAATGTTACTATAAAATGCAAACTTTAATTTTTCGAAGAGCTTCATACGTTTAATTTAAATAATTAACGTTGATAATTTATTTGCGATCCAAATGTGAAGGAAAAAGCTTGAACACTTAAAAGATTACCTAAAGAATCAATATTTAAAAGTGATTTATAATTAAAATTGTATCTAAGTGCTATCAAAATTAGCATGAATACAAATATGCGCTTGAACTTTCTTTAATTTGTGCTAAGTTGATTCAAGCCAGTAGCCAATTAATTGATAGTTTGTTCCGGCGATTATTTGAATTTATTCAAACAAAAAACTGCACTTCCTCACGAATCCCGAGGTTAGTGTGTCAATGTTACTGATAATTTAACGTTATATTATTGCAAGGTCACTACAAGCTTTTTATTTTAATGAGTATGATATTCACAATGGATTATCGCGTAACTTGGTTGTATAGAAAAACTTTATGACTAAAACCTACACATCTAAAAATTTCATACAAAGAATTTCCTTGTTGTTGGTCCCGTAACTCACAATAACACAAATAAATTATCACATGGTTTAACGGTGAAGGAAAACATCGAGATGAAGTCTGCACACCTAAAAATTCCTACGAACTTTGTAAGTGTGTAGTTCGCCAACACGCACTAGGTCAGCATGGTGGACTAAAGCCTAGCCCGAAACCATCTGAAAAATAGAGGAGAACTATTTCCACCAGTGGAATGTATATAGATTGATGATGGTTATGATGATGATGATGGCGGTGGTGATGGTGGTGGTGATGATGATGAACTTGCATTACTTTAGCTTGGTAGACTAAAACCTCTTAATAAGCTTGGCCTGTGCCTAGCAATGGAAATTATAATATATTCTATACATACCCCTGTGATGGCACATACTGCAGTGCAGCCGCCAAGTCTTTGCCCTCGAACAGCAGCCCCCCTCCCCCCTTCATCTCCATGGACAGGCGGCTAAAGGGGAACACCTCCTCGTTGGGCATGCCCTCAGCCAGGGATATCATACGCTTGCCCACCTTGTATGCCAGGGACGCTGGAACACAAAGTGTAATACTTTAAAGTTGATGCTGCTAATTGTAGACCACCTTCATCATCACATGAACATCGTCATCAACATCATTTTCATTATTATCATCATCATTTTTATTACCATAATCAACAACATTATCATTATCAGCCCTTATACGTCTTACTTCCGGGCACGGGGGTCCTTTGCAAATGAAAGGATTTAGGCCTTCTTTCTTAACACTGACCTAGAGCGCGTTGGCGAACTAAACAATGTGCTCTATATACGATATCTAAGGACGCATTTATCACTGTTTTAAAAAAGAGTAATTTAGAAGACGTAAAAAGAAACAAGGACTCTAAATTGAAATTGAAATTTACAATAACGATTAGTATATACTCGTATGTATGTACTTTTGTGTAATCAATGCAGTATGAGATCGATCCCTCGACATTTCAAAGAAATTAACCAACTACGCAACGAAACTTTAAAGGAAACTGTAAAAACATAGGGGTATCAGTAATTAAACTTGACAATGAAATCATTAACAAACACATCGATAATCGTTAATTAATCGCGATACAAGAATCGATATCGTAATCAGTGCGTATCTCGGATTAAAGCATGTCAGTTGTCGTGTTTCTTGTATCTGATAACGTTAGGATTACCTTGAAACATGTGTTTAGAGTATTAGAAAATATTTCTGATCAATAGATTAAACTTATTTAAGGAAGACATCGTAAGGAATAAATAAGATGTTCAAAAAGGAAATTCTAAAATACTTTCGTTTGCCAATCTCCATTAAGCAAGCTGATGGACTAAGACCATATATAGCAATTGTATATGAAGCCCCATATAAACTAATAATATGAATGTCAAAAATTATTTGCAATTTAAGCTCAATAGCTTTGTTGATAGTAATTCTGTCAAAAGTTGATTCAGAATTCAAGATAAAATTAACTTCTCGTTATAAAACTTAAATTGGTTGTTTTGGGAAATATTGCAACACATATGTAGTTCTATGTATATAGTTACCAAATAACCGTTATACCCATATAAGTTTAATCTTTAACATCGGATAACTTCTTAGTCCTTTAAGAATACACACTTAGAAGTAATTAAATAAATAAATACACACCCAACAGTCACATACATAGTCCTGACCCCACACTAAGATACGAGTCTTGTGTCGTGGGTATCAGACACTACGAGAGACTTTTCGGTCTCACAAACACCCAGACCCGAAACAAATATTTGTGGATCACACAAACATTTGTCTCGGTGCGGGGATCGAACCCGCGGCCGCTCGTTTCGCAAGCTGGTGTCTAGCCAACTGCGCCACGGGGCTGTGTTACGTTTATAAATATAAAAATTCCATATGAAGTCTATCAAGACTGTATGGTGAACAAAAGCCTAACCTCACTCAATTGTAGAAAAGGTTCGTGTTCAACATTAAGACATACATAATATGTACACAGGAAGATAAACCGAATGCTATGACGTGATTTAATAAATTTCGTGATTTAATTTCATTGGGAGGCGTTTTAAGCTTATCTAATGATACAATATCTATTGAACTGTAAAATCACTTGCTGTTCAATTATATCGATAATAATAATTATTCTGACGTAGCATTTTTATACAAATAACTTCCATTTCATTAGTATCATAAATGGAGGAAAATGTGTTTTTGGATTTGTAGGGTTGTGATGACAACTCCTCATGAAATGAAATCCTGAAGGGCCTCGAGGTTTAAATGAGTAGTCAAGGTCTAGGCAAGTTTAGATGGTCATAGGTTCAAACTCTCAGGCACAAACAACTTACTTTCTAAAGGTTGAATTTACCATAAATGATCACGTAGTTTGGGGGTAAAGACAAAAGCATCGTGAGGAAACTTGCACGCATCAGAGTTAAAGAAATCTTATGGCTAAGTAATCTAATAATCATAATTATTAGGCTTGCGTAATGGGCCAATGCTTCTCTACAGCTGACAGGAGATGAATAGGATTCATCAGTTTTAAAAGGTCCACCAGTGAAACCTATTCGGTTTAATATGATACAGACGAATGAATAACAGTTACAAGGTCTCATTTCTATTAATCTAAAAAACCAACTTGAACTAACAAAGATCAAGCAGTAATTGCAGGTTGAATACATAATTAGAAGATTTCAAAGTTCTATAACATTAGTAGACTTAGTAATAACTGACGTGGCCCTAAAACTTGAAGCCATTTGGACAAAGGGACAACCATATCTAAGAAAGCACGGTGCTGTCGAAAAAGAGGATAAAATTATAGAGCATCGACTTTCTTCTACTTACTAATCTGCCTGGTAATTGCCGGCTCTCGTTTCGCAGATCTTGAGCTGATGAATCTGGTGTAGTCTTCTTCGGTCAGGGGTTTGTAGTCTTTGTTCTCAACTGGTCCATCATTGTAAAACTTGAAGAACTGGTCCACATCAACATTGCTTGAATACGACTTTACACATGAAGGAGAAACTAAAAACCTTTTGAAAACTCTCCTATGCACTTGTACTATCATTTTGAATTTTTACGTCACTATGTTTAATGTTTATACCGTATTCACCTTTGCCAATATTTATAGTAGTTCCGATACCTTATCGCTTATTTACCCTTTCTCTTTGCACCTTATTTATATTCTTTTATATTAATTATCACTAATAAATTATATTTCTTCGCTTCAAAAACGTTTATAAGACGGAACGACGTGAAATCACTGTCAAATTTGAGCTTACACGGTTCACTTATCAAAGGATTACGCGATAAGATTTTTATGTGTTAAATCCTTTGTATATCTTTGATATTTCCCTATATATTATTCACAGTAGCACGGGTGAATTACGTTACAATTTTAACAACCATTACTCCTGGTTTATCACATTTTTAAGATGACATCTAAAAGCGTGCGAAAAATTAATTTAATCGAATATTTTCTTCGTATTTTTTCCTAATAGTTTAAAGAGACACATCTTAACTCTGTTATTGTCAGTGCAATATAAATATATAATAATATTGTGATCGTTCCGTCGACACCTGCTCTCTGCAAGTGACTCAGGTCACTGCCCAGATGTGATGTTACCTCCTCACAAATAAACGATAAAATGCATTCTTTATTTGACAATTATCTCGTGCGGATTATCGAGGACAAGTTTTAGCTGCCTTCCGCGTTTGGAACCTTACTAAATAAACTTACGCTTGTATCCACGTAATGTCTGGAAGAGATGTGTTTCCAATATTAAGATTCGGTTGTTTAATGTAAAACTGCTTAGATTTCGCAATAAGAATACCGTATTGACAATAAGCATTATCAATAAATGACCCTGGAGATCTTTTAATTGGATTAACGAGGTCCCTACAATAAAATCAGTGGCTTTTTGTTTGAATTATCACTACACAATAGAATTTTTAAGATAATCCTTGATGCGTTCCATTGCTGGGATCGGATCATTTTTACTAATAAAACTGTTAATCCTTAGTCCATTATATCAGTCGTAGTCACATCCATGATCCACCACGCGGCCTAGTGCGGCTTGGCGGACTACACACGTCAGACATTCGTAAGAACTTACATAAATATGAACTACCTAAGACATTTCCTGTGAACCCCAAGTAGTCAATTTTTAATTTAAATAAGTTATTTTAATAGGTACCATTGAAGGAAACAATAACTAATCCATCAACACTCAATACTTTAGACTTAGATGTGTGTCTGGGACTCAAACCCCCGTCTTTCAGTATGTGATTTCATTTGCCGAGGCCATTACTATCATGACAGGGTGTTAAAATGCGTACTGATAACGAAACGTCTCATTTTTATGTAATTTGCATGCAAACATCATAATATTTCACCTTCACATTGAGATACCACGAGACTGCATATACATATGATTCAGCAATAATTATATGCCATCATTTACACAGGTTTTTGTTATATAAGAATGAATTTGTCTTTTTTATAACTTCGGCATAATATTATGTCCAAATACTTTGCTCGGGATTACTGTTCATATAAAAGGGAATTTGTCTTAGTCCACCAAATTGGTTGTTGTTTGGACGAGGAGTGAAATGAAATGAAATGAAATGAAATAAATGAAATATGAAATGAAATGAAATAATATTTATTGAATCCATAAAATGTCAAATACATCACTTAGATTCAGTCATTTCAAAATTTACCACCCTGTTCGGAAGGCAGTCATCACTAGAGAAGAACGGGCAAGAAACTCTAGTGTTGCTCTTTTCCAATCAAGAGATAGTTTACAATACAGATACAAAGACTCAATTTCCCGAATTAGAGCAGCTCATTAATACAATATCAGAATTTTGTATATAAGAACAACATAGTCATCTTAAATGGAGACTCTGACATCTAACCAGGTTAAAATTTCATTAATGGAAATTTCATTAATGGAAATAAGCAAATCAGACAGACCAGTCCCCACAAACAGCACCCGTTCACGAGTATGACGCATGTGCCAGCCATCGGCCTCCTCAACCATTTCATAGGGAAGTGACCGACCCGGCACACGACGCCGCCGTAAGCACAGACATTTCTGCGAGCATGACATACCTGATTGCTTACAAGTTACTAAAATAATAATCAAGTATAATAATCAAGTATGTACAGCCATGTCCATTAAAGTAGACCCAGTCAAGCCCGGGATTACAATAACATTTTACTTATACCCAGGCTTCGTTATCTTCCATATATTCTGATATTGTATAGTAGGCTTTGTTACATAGATGTCTCTTAGTAATTTCTTTAAATTTATGATACTTTAAAGCCTTAATATGACTAGGGACTTTATTGTAGAAGTGTATACAGTAACCCTTAAAAGATTTGCTGATCTTGTGGAGCCTGGTTTTATAAGTTACTAACTTATTTTTATTACGAGTATTTCTATCGTGTATGTCAGAAAACTTTTTAAATTTATGAATATTCTTATGGACATACATAAGATTTGCGTGTATGTATTGCGATGCTACTGTCAAAATACCAATTTCCTTAAACTTTTCTCTTAGAGAATATCTAGAGCTAAGAGAATAAATACATCTGATGGCTCGTTTTTGTAGTAAAAATATGGTATTTATGTCAGCGGCACCACCCCATAGTAGAATTCCATAACTCATCAAACTATGAAAGTAAGCAAAATACACTAACCTAGCTGTATCAATGTCTGTCAACTGACGTATTTTGCTCACTGCAAAGACTGCTGCACTCAGCTTTTGAGCTAATACTGTTATGTGGGGACCCCATTGAAGTTTGGGGTCTAATGTGATTCCCAAAAACTTAGTATTATCCACAAGGCTCAGCTTATCTCCATTCATTAAAATGTCGGCATTGGCATATTTTACATTAGGTGTTATAAACCTAATACATTTAGTTTTTTTACTATTTAATAATAGGTTATTAATATTAAACCAATGCACGATTTTAGTGAGAGTGCAGTTTACATCGTCAAGAGTGGATTGATTGCGTTTAACTTTAAATACTAAAGAAGTGTCGTCAGCAAACAGCACTACATCACAATCGTCCCTTATATAATAAGGCAAGTCATTAATATAAATCAAAAAAAGAAAGGGTCCAAGAATCGAGCCTTGTGGAACTCCCATAGTAACAACAGACCCAGGAGATCTTTTTCCATTTACATCAACAACCTGGATTCTATTACTTAAATACGACTTAAACAACTCAAGTGCCATACCGTTAACTCCATAATGGCTTAGTTTCCCGATAAGAATGTCATGGTGAACACAATCAAATGCCTTGGATAGATCACAAAATACTCCTAAAGCATCCCGTGAGACCTCCCAAGCTTCAAAAATATTATGAATAAGTTCCACACCAGCATCGGTTGTGGAGCGACCCCGAGTAAAACCAAACTGGTTGCAATGAAGCAGTTTGTTTTTTGAGTGGTTTAAAAAACCCGTGAATCGAATTTAGGCCATCTCAATCACACCTTGCAATTGCTCCTAGTTGCTAATACACTTTTTATGATGTTTTGGTAAATTTATCATATTAATATTATTTTTCTGTACAAACCAAATGAAGCATAAAAAATATTGAGATCGTGTTTATGTGAACAGATAAAAACAGACAAGTATCATTGCGTCGAGGTCACATCCTTTTCTGAGATTTTGGCTGCCTCGTGGTCTTGCGGTACAAGTTTGTGATGTATGGAGTTCGTTTCCCGGGTCGGGCAAAGTGTTTTTGAATTTTTATATTAGAAAAATCTCAGTAGAATCTTGGAGTCTATAATTGGATCACCTCCAATTTCGTGGCACTGATAAATAACCGCCAAAAATGTGGTTTCAAAATCGCGTCTCTGCCTACTCTTTCGTAGAACACAGGCGTGAAGTTATACAGGTTTAATTAAACAAAAAAACAGATTATTCGGTAGAAACAGGTCAACAGGTTATAAGAATGTATACTTGACCGCTTTATCAGATCACACTCTACCTAAAATAAAAGTGTTTAATAGCTACCAAGATCATTATTATTTAATCTAACATTAGCTTGATTTGCAATCGAATTAGCTTGATCTTATTTAAATTTAGTCAATTTATACAAGACATGGTCTTGAGAATCCATTACACAAATGTAGTTGTAAACCTGATAAGGCTATAATTATTTTGCTACTTTTATTAGAAATCATTGTGTATTTGTTAGTCACAAGTTAAAGACCCCATATTTACTAGGTACGAGAATACATCATCAAGATACTAATGATAATTTTGAAAGGTTTATATGGGGGACGGCGCGTACGCAGTCCCCACTACCAAAAATTACGCGTCCGAGTTACCCACATTAGGGGTAATCGCAAGGGTCAACCCGTCCGCAGTGCAATGGACAGGCCTCGCCCTGGGGGAACCGCCTGCGTGATCACGGTGTCCCCTACGCCAGGTAAGTATGAGTTCCCGACCCACAGCCGCCGGTAGTCTATCAGCGGCGGAGAATCTTGACACCGCGATTCAGGAAAACGGCGCTCATTGAGAAGCGACATCTAGTGACCATAATATGAACAAAATCGTCCCCTCTTCCCAGTTGGCAAATGCCTTGTTCGTTACTAACTATGCTTTGTTCGACTAACTGATAATAATTTGACCATGGATTAGAGACGAAGATTCTACTGGCACTTTTAATTCGGTCAGAGACTCGCAAACCGTATCATACGTATTTTGAGCTCTCAGTTTTATTAACATAATTTATCGTAGTACAGAATAAGTATGTGAATATCGTGACACACGCACAATTTTTTAGATGTCGATAGGTGATAATAATAATGAACTCGGATCGAGTTTGTCGTCAGTAAACTATTAGAAGGGCGAGGGCTTTATTTGTGCGAGCAAACTTGTTTTGTAACAAAATAACAATTTCATTTATCCCTCGGATTGTTCAATCCATTATAGAAATATTAATGTTTGACCATACATTTCAGAAAGAAAGAAAAAAGCGATAGAGCGGGCAAGAACCGACTTTATTAATGGAAAATCGAAGGTGATCAAAGTGGTATTTAAGTAGAACATCGTTTACGAATTCTTCCGGATTGCTAGGCAATACACCAGTTTTACTAGCTGGGCCTTAGCAAACCTTCATACTAAATGCATCTGAATAATAGAGATACTATGGGAGATTTCAATGCATTCGAAACAAATAGATGGACCTAACAGACTGTACTAAATGGAAGCATTACTAGTGCAGCTATACGGAAAATAACGTAATTTAAATTTAATTTTATGATTATAGTATGGGTACTTATGTGTACAATGCCAATTTGCTTGATACAAAACTCTTGAGGTAATAACGAAACGCAAAAATGTGTCACTAACATAAATACTCATAAGACATAACAAAATAAAATAAGAGACTCATAAGGCCGATGACTAACTTGTTTTTTATATTTTAAAAACTTGGCGTAATTTGATCTTTGTGACCAAAAAGATATTACATTATGTTTTTATTCAAAAAATAAGACATGACAGCGTTAAAATATTCTGCCAATTGTGAAGTATTGTTGAAGTATTTTTACGCAGTTATGAGGCTAACACTAACCACACTTGTGTAAACAGTTTAATAATTGTTTTTTCTTCCTTTTGTAGTCGCTTTTTTTTAGATCACATAGATCATCTTGCTTTATAACGGCATTTGATTCATCATCATCATCATCATCAACAGTCCTTAATTGGTCCACTGCTGGACATAGGCCTCTCTTATGGCACGCCACTGGGCTCGATCTTCGGCTCTCCTCATCCAACCGCCTATTAATTGTATAAAATTATCTTAGTTATAATTGTAGGTATATTGACTCTACATATGGAAGAAAAATATCTATTATAATTAATCAATTGACCTATTACTAATTTTATTCCTTAAATCACTCAAACATATCCTAAATTAGAATTACAATAATATTTTACGAATGTGTTTTAAAAATAGTGTGTCAGAAGTAGCGAAATTACAGCTAACAAGTTGTCTTTAGTGTTGTTGTCAAACAAGGCATTTGGCACCAAGCCAACTAGGACAAGGGGCCAATTTTGTTCAAATAACAATCACTAGATGTCGCTTCTCAGTGAGCGCCGTTTTCCTGAATCGCGGTGTCAAGATTCTCCGCCGCTGATAGACTACCGGCGGCTGTGGGTCGGGAACTCATACTTACCTGGCGTAGGGGACACCGTGATCACGCAGGCGGTTCCCCCAGGGCGAGGCCTGTCCATTGCACTGCGGACGGGTTGACCCTTGCGATTACCCCTAATGTGGGTAACTCGGACGCGTAATTTTTGGTAGTGGGGACTGCGTACGCGCCGTCCCCCATATAATACCTCCAATCAATTTCCTACCAAACTTTGGATAAACAGGATCAACGGCCTGGCCACGGATAATAAGAAAGCCGTTGGACAAACGTTAAATAAAGGCCACATATTGTATAAAAAAAATATTTTTTTAATAAGAAAAAAAATACTTAACACAAAAATATTAAATTTAAAAAAATTGAATACCTACTTAAATTACTTTTTACTCTCATAGTTACCTCTTAAAAATACGTAGTTCTAAAGATAGTCTTTCAAAATAACTTCCAAAAACCACGATTAAATCTTAAAATATTTGCTTATAATTTATCAAACATATTATGATACAATAACTACAATTAGATTGTAACAACACATTTCACACACGTCACCTAAACCCCCTGTCGTTTCTGGGAGTAGTGGTGTGGCTGCCGGTCGACGAGCCCGCGACACTTGAACCAGGGAACAATCTAGAACAAAAACATCCAAACATAGGTACTTATTCTGTCAGATGCTAAAACGATATTTTAACACACTTTCATAAGAAACGTTTCTGTTGCCAGTCTTTGTTGTTAGCTATCTGGACGACTATCCCACTAAATTGACTGCCAAAAACCAGTAGTAAAATATTTTATTTATTTTTAATTTTTCATAAAGTATTACGTAAGTAAAAAAAGAGGGGCTTCCCTTCTTTGGAATTTTCTTCGTGACTTGTTGAATAACAAAATAAAATCAAAAGAATATGTATACTAATGCTTACTTTAGCACAAAAGGGGGGAGTACGGTGTTTGCTTAATTTGCAATACAAAGAGGTGGGGGGGGGGTTGAGTAACAATAAATATTGTTACGAATTCTTAAACGGCATCAAAACATTAATTATAAGTATGAACAAAACTAATCCTTCCACCAGCCCGACTCCCGAACACCAAACCAACCAGCCAACTCACTTGATGACCCGTCGGTACCGGTCGGCCATGTCGTCCGCGCCGCGCATCGGGTGCAGCTCGCTCGTGCGCAGCCCGAGGTACGGGGCGCCCGCACTTACTGCACTCACCAGCTGAAACACAACCAGGTTTACTAAGTTTAGTAAGAAAAATGACATTTCTTGTTGCTGAGGGAGATTCTTGCCGTTTCTTCTCCACAGCGATAACACGTTCCGAAGCGGCACTAGTTTTAAAAAATAGTATTAAAAATAATGTTAAAATGACGAGTCAAAGTACTTGTAAAAGTCAATTTGAATAAAAATGATTTGACTTTGACTTAGTACGCGATGGTTTCACACACTTATTTTGTAGTATCGCAGAGTAACGATTTACCAATAAAGGATGGATAAGGTTAATGAGAATTGGTTTCTTGTGTGTGATAAAAAAAATAGTTTAAATAATAGAAAACATGTTTTCATAGAAAGTCAAACCAAAAATATATAAAAATATTTGATTTAGGAATACGAGAAGTTTAAATAAAGAAAAAATGACTTTAGATTAAGAATAACTACTAATAACTAAGCTAATAAAATCGTGTTACAAAAATATCACAAGATCGATAGAACAAAAATATATAAATATTTGTTTTATCAACTCAGAAAAATAATCTATATGGACAAATATGAAATACATACATAATAAAGGGCCGTTTTAACTTATTTCTGAATAAAAAAAGGAAATTCAAGTTTTGGAGGCGCCGGGTATCGATCCCGGTACCTCTCGCATGCTAAGCGAGCGCTCTACCATCTGAGCTACGCCCCCTGTTGTTTCGCTTGCCGAAATAGTCGGCAGCATTACAATTTGTACCATTGAAATGCGTGTTACAAAACAACGTGTGCCTTTCACTTTAAACACACACAAAAAATACGAAATCAATTCACACATTATTATCATGTGACGTAGTCAATTAAGAAATATTATTAAAATTTGTATTAACACAAGTGCGCCGCAGTGATGGTATTTCCATAGAAATGCAAAATCCCATTTTGCCTTACAAAATTCCAGGTAATAATCTCAAATCTTTATTTAATAAAAACAATTTAACACAAAATTCAATTATCCTGAGCCCACAATAAACAATTATAAACATAGACATTACACAAATAACGTGTAACGCTTTTGGGCTTCTATAGAAGTAACAACACTATTGCATCATACAAAAACTCACCGATTCCTTGTTTTCTTCGAGTTCCGCCAACTTTTTGTTCAAATCATGCTTCAGGCTCTGCATCAGCACGAAGTCCTTCTCCAGAATTCCTTGTAAGCCTGCAATCATCATCATCAGCTCATATACGTCCCACTGCTGGGCACGGGCCTCCTCTACAGCTGAGAGGCTCTAGGCCCACATCCACTTCGTTCGACTAGTGCGGTTTACTGGACTATACACCTAATAAATTATTACATTTAATTACCATAGTTGTTTTTGTCATATTTTTTGTTACTTTTTACTTACAATTGATTTATAACAATTTTCATTCTTGTAACATCATGCCCACACTTTGTTTTCACAACCATTTTCTGGATTCTCTTTTGAAAAATGTAACAGCGATGCGAAAAATCTGATGTCACTCTTTATGGCTCATATAGCATATCAGAATTTCATTTTTATTTTATTTTATTCAATTTCCAATGAAGCATATTAATTGAAAATGTCCATTTACCAGCATTTTCCAGTAACGTGTCGAGATCGTGTGTGGACTGGAAGGTGTGTGCGGTGGGCTCCAACATACGCGGCGCGGGCGGCGGCGGCGGTCGCGGGGATGACTTAGCAGACGATGCTCCTGCGATTATTGAAGATTAATTTCATTTGTAACTATAAATTCTTCGGAAAATATATCATCAGGAAGTCCTTATGGCATTTCTTCCTTAATATATAGGGTGGTTGGAAACTAAGGCATGTAATAGCTAAGGTGTTCACAAACCCATTGGCATAAAAAACATTCCGACAAAAAATAAAAGCATTGACCTTTTTCTAACATATTATAATTTGTAATTATAATTTATTAAATGTATGTCCTTGTTAGGAAAAAGTAAATGTGTATGTAAATAAAGAGTCAATAATCTTGAAGCTAGAACTTGCAATCTGGAAGAAAAACTATACAGATGTATAACAACGCACTTACTAAATAAAGAGAGAACTATAAACCAAGCAGCTTTACCTTTATAAATATCTATGTATTCCTAGATAAGTTACCTAGAACAGTATCTCCAGGCAGGTCCCACAGGGAGGGCCGGCGAGGGCGCAGCGTGTCTCCGGGCGGCGGGAGGACGGCTCCCTCCCGCTCCCTCAGTGTGATGCAGCAGACGTAGTCACAGCACACAATAAGGATGTCACTCCGGTTGAACCGCTGGTAATCCCTGGAACAGCGTTTGTGGATAATTGAGTTGAGAAAAATGGTGGCGATAAAGATCCCTAAAGTGACGTGAAACGTGGTTTGGTTATTGAGTTGAGAAAAATGGTTGAAACGAATGTCTCTAAAATGGCGTAATAGATGTTTCAGTTACTTCAATATGTATGTTTTTTAGTTCTTGTTTCTTTTTCATTTTTTCTTTACAGGGATAACATGGACATCCGAAGCGGGACGGATTAAAATTAACGATCAAAAGAACTTGTAAAAGTCGATTTGTATAAAGAGTATTTAGTTTGATTTTGACTTTGACTATAGTTTGTGTCCAATATATAATACATATGAAAAACATAATATGCATTTATGGTCGATGTTCATTATTTAAAAGTTACAATATTCTGTAATTGAATACATTTTTCTTCAGGAGCAAATATTTGACTTTACAATTACAATCAAATCAATTCTAATACAGACGGATCATGTTCAGTCCTATCCTGGTGGTGCAGTTCGTTATCCGGCAGCAACATGAGTCCGCCCGTATCTCCGCGGTACACGCTGGACCCGCGCCGGGAACGGGACGGCTCCGGCGGATCGAGAGCGGGCTCACTACGCGCTGGACCTACGGGGCGCGTGGGATCTTGAGGGTAGTTAGTTTTACACCTAATCCACCATTTAGAAAGATGAAATAAGTTTTTTGTCAGGTCTTACTGATGTCAAATTTTCAGAAGGAATTAAAATTTGAAGTTAGGTGACAGACTATTGTAAATATATACCACGAATTGAAGCAAAATTAAAAACAATATATTAATAGCTAACCTGGGAAAATGCAATAGTTTCCGAACTCTACTTTCTTCCCTAAAACTCCCAAAAAGGGAAATTTTATCTTGATACTTTGCAGCAAACATTCTTCGTACATGTCCCAAATGTGCACCATCTGAACCAAAAACATTTTGTTTAAATAAAGAAAGTTTTGTTCAAGGAGCATCTATCTCTATACAAAAAAAAAAACAACCAAATCGCTCGAACAGTCTACATGTGAAAGCATAAAAGATATTAGCTTCTTTAGAAATCATATAATATTTTAAAGGAAGGAATTCTTAATCTTAATCTTATAGCACTTTTTTACAGTTTTCTTATTCAATAGTAATTATTCGTATATTTGATGATGATGTGATGCAATGATTGTGTCGAATATTACGTACTGATTTTACAAACTCTATTTTGACCGTCCTAAGTAAATTCTATTTATTCGTTCCACTAATCACTTACCTACAGCAATAAATCGATTAGCATTTGGGTCCCGAGCTGCCCAAGTAAATTTTTCAATACAATATCTATGTGCACACCAGAAATCAATCCATTCGATTCAATTTTTCTAATCTTAATTTCCTTTCCATAACATAATTACAGATTTCTTACACAATTATTACAAAAAGCGAGAACGATCTCCAAGCTGGGCACTGCAGCAACGTCCAGTACGTGTGCTCCCGCGGGCACGGCCAGACAGGCGAAGGGAGAAGGCTGCGTGTCCTCCCAGAGACGCACGGCGCCGTCGCACCCCCCCGTTACTAGCAGGTGGAGGGGAGGGACCGAGTGGAAGCAGGATAAGCCCTGGAATTGAGATAATGGGATAGAGAGCAAAGATTCTATAAACATTCATAACCTACTGCCTGTATTCTCCGAAGGGGAGGCTGAAGCGGATTTCTGCAAAGATATTTCACGAGGTATCAGTCCCATGTAATAGAGGGCGAGCCTTCTGCCGTTTTTCGGGCAAATTTCCAGACTCGGTGCTACTACTGAGAATTTCTTTATGGAAAATCCCAACAACACTGCCCGACTCGGGAATCGAATCCAGGGCCTCTAGATCTTGAGCCGCGACACCACAGAGGGTCGGGTACCACTTTGTATGGGAGAACCCTTTAAATATTTATTTATTCTGTTAAAATTCAAACTGTCTATCACCGTTTATGAAATATACCCTATCTCATGTACAATGTTATGGCAGTAAGACAGCGAAGTCTTACTAATAGGGACCCATTTACCCTTTACTGTACGAAGACCAAAAATAAAGTACCAGCCCAAACAATCAATTACCAGTAAACAATTTTACTCTCCAACATATTTTGTTACTCCCTCCACCAACAATCCCCCTTTCTCTCCAAACTCACCCTCTGCACTTGAAACACGTAGTCTCCGACCTTCCCGGGCACGTGTCTGGCGCGCACGCTGCTGCTGTCATGAGAGCAGGTGACCAGCACGTCGCCTCCTCGGAGGAAGGTCAGCCGCCTGATCGTACGGGAGTGGACGCGGCGCCAAGTTGAGGTGATCACGTGGGAGGTGTGCGGGGGAGATGATAGCTCCTGGGGTTAATGGATGGATGATTATATTAGTATACATAGGCTGATGATGATGATGGTGGTAGTGGTGATGGTGATTGTAGTGATGATAATTTTATAGGTGTGGAATGATATTAAAATTACTTTCAAACAAATTTTTACGTCATGTTTAAATAACTTGTAAAATATTTTAAGTTTGAATTGCCACTTCTAATAAGACTTGATTTATACTTGTTAGCAGAAATGAAAACTTGCTCTCACATTTCACCCATTATGATTCAAGTCTTACACAATAAGCTCGTCCATTTACCATTTTTCGGGTAAATTTCTGTACCTTGTGATGCTACAAAGCATTTACTAAAAAGAAAACCAAATATAATGCTCAAATTAAATCCGAATCCCTTCGATTTAACACCATTCCCTAAATCAGAAGAACCATCGAGGCCATAACCTAACTACTCTTTATAAAGTTACGCTATTTAGAAACCTTCATACCATCCAAAAGTAATAGTTGATGCTGTCAGCTGCTTTGGTGTAGAAGAACTGTAGTCTTGGTTGTTGGAATATCATTCTAATGACGTCACCCCTCTCAGTGCCGATGGCGAGCTCCGAAGTATCCCCCATGTGAGATGATGAGGAGTAGGCCAGGCACTGAAATAAAATTTCTTTCATTAGCATATACCTAACTCGAGAGAATGCGAGCTTAATTTGACCTTGAATTTTGTGTACTTTCCCCGAATATTTATATCAGGTATTAGTGAGAACAAAATTACTTGTAGATTCTGATGCCCATGAAATAAAACATACACCTTAGTCTGAAGGTAGAATTTTTTATAGAACTTACAATTCGTTATTCTTACATATACTCGTAATTGAAATATAATGAAGCAGTGATGCCTATGCCCGTGGTCGAGAATCTTTTCCAAGTTATGTGTGTATTCAAAAAAATTATCCCTTGCTTTGACGTAGAAGGAACACATTGTGATGGAACCTGAACACTTAAAATTTCTTAAGAATTACGTAATTTGGTAAACATGTGGGGGATTAGAGCCTAAAACACTCTTAATGATAGAGAGCGTGCCTAGTAGTGGGATGTATGAGGGCTGATGATGATGATGGAACTATAAAAAAAGAATAAGATAAGTACAGTAGGTATATTGGGCAGGCCGGTGATGCAGTAGAGTGGAGTGTGGGAGAGCGTGGTGGCGTCGTAGATGGTGAGGCTGCGGTCTGACGCAGAGAGCATTAGGTACTGCACGTCCTGAAATATTGAGATACAAGTTTTATTTATAAAAATATTAAAAAATTAATTGTACATGTATCCAGCAGTGATGGCCTCGAGGTTTGGGCGCGCGGTCGAGAATCTCGGCGGTCGTGGGTTCGAACCCCAGGCACACACCTCTGACTTTTCAAAGTTATGTGTGTATTCACATTGAATTATCACTAGCTTAAACGGTGAAGGAAAACATCGTGATGAAACCTGCACACCTAAGAGCTCTTAGGAATTTCTTAAGTGTGTAGTCCACCAACCCGCACTAGGCCAGCGTGGCGGACTATGGCCTAAACCCTCTCAATGGTAGAGGAGACCCGTGCTTAGCAGTGAGCGAATATGGGTTGATGAAGAATTGTACATGTATGATGTTACATAAAGACGTAATTCATGATACGCTTGGCTTAGGCCTAAAAGTACAAAATTAGAAGTGAGTGCGTACTTTAAGCAGAAAATGTAAAATCTCTGGCAATATAAGAAAATATTTATGGACGTTTAAATAGGGTCATTAGTATTATCCTATTTCAAAGGAATCTCATAAATCATATAACAAATGACTATCTTTGACGAATATTTACAAATACTGTAAAAAGTTGTTATAACAACTGTTCCCTCACTATTTATAAGAACGGTTACTATATATATTTTTTAAGAAATATTCGAAACTCACAGAAAGGTATATGGCATCCGTTATCCAACAGTTCTTTACGCGTCGGCGCAAACCAGTCCGATGGAAGAATATCTGAAATCAGACAGTATTCTTCTTATTGATGTGATATGGTCTCAAATTATTTCAATTTCTGTTCAATTCCTGTGAACTAGGACTGGAACGTACTGAAAGTGATTTTATTACCGGCAAAGTTGATTACCTCAACGCAATCAAACAAACAAAAAAGAGTAATAATAAAAATAAGTGTCAGGGAGCATCATAAAAAGTTCTCTGGTTCAAACTAAAGTCAATAGTTTACCTCATACGAGTGCAAGAGATGCATTTCTCCGTCATAGACCCCCACTCGGCCGCCCCTAGTCACGGCGACATAACAGAACGAATCGGGCTTCTCAATGCTCACTAATTTAACCACGTTCTCTCTCTGTAAACAATATAACCATCTTCTTCTTCTTCTTCATCAACCCATATACGCCCACTGCTGAGCACGGGTCTCCTCTACTATTGAGAGGGTTTAGGCCATAGGCCACCACGCTGGCCTAGTGCGGGTTGGCGGACCACACACCTAAGAAATTCCTAAGAACTTTTAGGTGTGCAGGTTTCATCACGATGTTTTCCTTCATCGTTAAAGCAAGTGATCATTCAATTTGAATACACACATAACTTCGAAAAGCCAGAGGTGTGTGCCTGGGGTTCGAACCCGCGACCGCAGAGATTCTCGACCGCGCGCCTAAACCTCGAGGCCATCACTGCTTTTCATACAACCATACAATAAGAAATATGTTACAAATTAATTCCTACAACATTTTTATGCTATAAACTTTGAGGTGTTGTAAGAATTAGGTTTGAGTAAACGAAGATAAATCTCTAGCTTCAAAGATGAATACCAATAAAAGAAGATTTATGAATCATTTGATTCTGTCTGCTATTTCGTCAACCACTATTTTTGACTAACCAACAGCTTTTGCTCGATTTAATTAACCTCGGTTATAACAGAGGTACTACTTGTTAAAAATATAAATCTATACAGAGAACAGAAAGCAATTTTTTGGGTCTGTTGCTTGAGCGTATACAAAATATATCCCTATCCGCGTCCGAAAATCGAACATTACCGTGACATATGACATAATTATAATTATAATCATCATCAACCTAAACCCATCCACTACAGAACAAAGCCCCCCGAAGCATATCAATATATCTTTACCTAAAAACAGACCAATATCCTCACTACTAAATGAAACTTACACAACCATCAGCTATTCCTCAACCCTACCTGACAATGCTCGATCCTCTGCACCCTGGGCTCTGCGATGGGCGTCCACGCCTCGGCCCTGGATCTGGTCTTCCTGGCGCCGGCAGCCACCAGCCTGCTCACCAGCTGCCGCCACCACACGCGCCCGCAGCCGAACGGATCCAGCAGGTGGAATAGCTTCTGGCCGTGAGTCGCATATTTGTGATGGCCTGGTGAAGATGAACATTAAATAATAATAAAAAAAAACAGTTTTTCACTGCTTTGCAATACAGTTTAAAGCTTGTAGTGCTCCAACTAACCCGCACTAGGCCAGCGTGGTGGACTAAGGCAAACCCTCTCAATAGTAGAGGAGGCCCGTGCCCAGCAGTGGGACGTATATGGGCTGATGAGAAAGAGAGTGCCCCAATTGTTGACGTCATTGTTGAAGTAATTTCTGGCATTTACTATTTTTTTCCGTTGATCTTTTAAGATAACCTGACCGTCTTGTATATTTGTTTGTTAATTTCATTATTAAATTGTACATACGTCTGGATCATTTTTTATTCTATTATAATTTATACAATGTCTTTAGTTATTAGCTCAGAACACTGACGAAATCAAGCGCACCTATACTAAACAATTATACTTTTTTTTTATATAAAATAGATTAATCTTTTAAACCTCACTCCTACCACCATTGATGAAAGAAGAATATATAGTATACATACCGAATATACTGTTGAGAGCGTTGACGAAGGCGGTCTCCTCCAGCCACAGCGAGTCGAGAGGTTCCGGGGCCGAGGGCGCAAACTCGATGCCCTCTTCCGCCGCCGCAGCTCGCATCACCGCCTCCACACGTCTGCACACCATCATCATCATCATCATCATCATCAACCTATCTTTGATGGACATAAGCCGTCCTCAAATATTATTCTGGTCAAAGAGTTTATAACTGCACAGTATCATCATCACCATGGCCATAATCGTCATCATTTTCACCAACACTATCACCATCACCATCTACTTCTTCATCATAGTCATCATCTTCATTACATTCATCACATTTTAATCTCAGACATATTTGCATATGGGTAAAAAATTTAAATTCGATTCTTTATTTTATTGGCTAACTTTAGTTTTAAATTATAATTTGACATTATAGTCTCGAAATAAACGCACTAATTTTACATAAAAAAATAATTTAATAGAATCTAATTCCTCTATTCTATCACTTTTTCCAATACCAATGTAGTATAAATATCATTCATGACCTATTAACGTCCTGATCGCGACTCCTCTCCTTATTCTTCCTGAAGCACCTCCGCAGCTTGCTGAGAACTGCTGGAGTCATCTTGTTCATCAGCTCTGTCGCCAGGGTCTCCTCTTCGTCATCTCTGTAACAACAATAACAATAGTTTTCTTGGAAGACACAGATGTCTGTGACCTATGTTTATCCGTATTAGTTTGAAAGCAAGCCTAATGCCTATATTATTTTCTTCGTCGTCAAATCTTTCCCCGTCTATGAAAGAAACTAGTCCTGCCGCGTGGACTTAGACCAGGGGGATAAGGACATAGTACATGAAGCAGAACGAATATGTTATATATACAAAAAAAACTAGTATAATCTTCTTCTTCTTCATCAACCCATATTCGCCCACTGCTGAGCACGGGTCTCCTCTACCATTGAGAGGGTTTAGGCCATAGTCCACCACGCTGGCCTAGTGCGGGTTGGCGGACAACACACCTAAGAAATTCCTAAGAACTCTTAGGTGTGCAGGTTTATCACGATGTTTTCCTTCACCGTTAAAGCAAGTGATAATTCAATTTGAATACACACATAACTTCAAAAAGTCAGAGGTGTGTGCCTGGGGTTTTAATCCGCGACCGCCGAGATTCTCGACCGTGCGCCCAAACCTCAAGGCCATCACTGCTTTGAGTATAATCACTGTGATTTAATTTTATATGTATCAAAATTTCCGAGAGAATAATAAAGTCTGATCCCCTGTAAGTCTAGTACGGCCTCTAAACAACCAAAATTTGGCGCAGTAGAATAAAGGGTACTTTTATTACGAAATGTTGGGTAAGTATTGGTATTTTATAAAAGGGTAGAAGTCACAGTAGCACAGACTCACAGACTTGTACACACAGCAAAGACTTGTAATCACCTATACAAGATTATTTTAGCCGGAAAATCGAAGTGTAAGAATAATATTTTAAAGTAGGTATCTTACCCAGATATACTTTCATCCGAAGCGCTGCGTACAGAATAACTCCTCTCCAATATCTCTGAACACTCATCATTTAATGATTTCTGGGATTTTATTGACATATTATTAAAAGAGGGTACGAATATACTTTAATCTCTAACACAATACTGTTTAATCGATGAACATTTTGTTGCTAAGAAATACTTGTCACACTGCCATCTATATTTAAAAAGCGGCACTACGTAAACCGCTAGCTAACTACTTACACTCTTGAAGTCTATAATGAAAAAGTTCAGTATACTTCTAATAGATGGCGTTACACAAATGAAATTAAGAATTTTGGTTATATTTACTTTTTTCAAGATTTCGATGATATCATTTACATTTTTTTTTAAATCGTTTTAGAATGTGTGGTTTGTAATAAATCAATATAAATACTACAAGTCAAAATTGAGTCATATTACTTAACAGGTAAAAAGTAAAGAATTAAGAATATTGATGAAAATTATCTATTCAAAAGTCTACCCTATAATCTTGGTATTAAAGTACTCTTAATACACCTTTAAATTATTTTTTTTGATATCAATAGGTAAAAACCAGACCAACTCATTTCATATTACACTCATGCAATCATCACTCGCTTCTCCTGTAAAACTTTTCATATAAATAAAACGCCACATTGAACATTGTCTATTTATTGTATGTATATATAATAATACTTATACAACTATAATAACATACTAAGTGGGCCATACATATTATGTATACAGGGGCTGTACCACAACGGGACATCCCAAAAATTAATAATTAAACTTTCTCAGTAACCTAATCGTATCCACTCAGTCCTTCGTTACTTCTCTACAAAGAAACCAACAACAGCTTTGGTTTACGAAATAATTAGGCCCCGCCGTACTAAACCATAACTTAAAGAAACGGACGGAAACATCAGATGTAAAGGATAAAAATAAAACAAAAACCGGGGCCTCGAAATAATAGGAACTATCGACCACTTCCAACTTAAACTTTAAAATAATGTTTTCAACTCGTTTCGTGTCAATGAGCAATGTTGCATTATTAAGTGAAAAATAGATTGCATAATTCAGGTTGATCAAATTGTACTAAATGTGGCAAAAACCAATTAACCCATTGTCACTTCATATAAATTGTAAAGAAGCTCTTTGGAGATTACAAGAAAAATTTTATGAAGAATCTACAGCAACCAAGACCCGAACTAGGCCAATAAATTAATCTATGATTTCTATTAAGTAATTATTATAGATTGATCTTAGAATCTCATACGGTACTGGTATTGTGATAATAATGAGGCGAAGTTACGCTTTATAGAGAGGTATTCAAAACCAGATTATAACATTTTTTTCACACGATGTAATCATATTATGTTAATCTACAAAGTATAACTTTAGTGAATCCTTGTTGGATTAAAACCGTCGATTTCTTTAGATAAGAACATTACATACAAATTCTGACCGAGAAATTACTTATATTTAAAAGTGAATTAATCAAGATAAAGTCACTAGAAATAGCAAGTTCACTGACAAGAAACGAGTTGAATGAAAAACGAACGCAGTGGTAGAGTTTCCGAACGCATCAACGAGTGATAATAACCTATCTATACATACACACTTTACATACATAACTATCGTATACTGCGCTGTGATCTCACTTCAATTGTAGTCGACTCATCGCATCGAACATAAGAAATATTCTAATATTAAACAGGGACAAGTTAACAAAAATGAAAAGTTTCGGCTCCGGGTTTTTGTTAGATCGAAAAGTCTCTCGTAGTTTCTAATACTCAAGACACAAGATTTGTATTGTGCTATAATAATATGTGTGAAATTTGGGTGTATTTATTTGTTAATATTATTATGTATTCAATATACATATGTGTTACTGCTCTATATAGAGTGATGTGTTATTTATAATATGCGATGTATACAGAACAATTATTAAATCTTTGTTATTTTCAGAATGATTCTATGGACATATTTTAGGATCAATAAATACACCTAACAGTCACATTCATATACACATCAGAAACTACGAAAGATTTTTCCGTCCCAATATTTTTTTGGATGTCAGCATTTTAGGCATAAGTATCTATCTTATATAAACGATGCGACGAAGCGACTAAATGATACAAATCACAACATCCACACTTCGCAATTACACAATAAGATTTGGCTCGAGTCGGTACAACTTAGACATTTTATATGCGTAGATAAATCCAAATGTTATTGTGGGCTCTCTGTTTCGTAAAATTATATGCTGTACATTTATAATGTAAAAAAATGCTTATTCATGGTATCGATAAAAATAACTAAATCGGTAAAAAAAATCTAAGAAAATTTGAAAGACAGTAAATTGTAGACTTAAATATTCCAAAATAGTTAAGTAAGCCTCTCTTTTTAAATAGCACTCCACAAAATATGATACTCAAATACAATTTAGCATGTAACTGAATCAATTATTCAGTGGGTTCAATCATTCCTATAAAAAGATTTTAAAGGAAATTTTATTTTTTTTCACAATACACTAAAAATTACATCAAATCAATCAAATACAAACAGATTTTAAATGCAATAAATTTCAATGCTGCTAGCTCAACTTCCCATCAACACAGAGCCCACAAGGCTACACCATTAAGACTACGATCAGTGGAATGTATCAACACTAGGGCAGGCGGCGCCTCTGGACGCGCGACACGTTGCCAATATTTACAGGCCCGGACACGACACCACGACTCGTGGCCGGTGGAAAGAATCGATTGAGTTCTAAAGATATTTAGTATTAGGGATGAAAAGGAAAAAAATAAGACATAGATGAGAATACCTTGCCGTATCTATTTTAATCTCCATCTATTTGGTTTCAGATTAAAGAGATTCGATTATATTGGGATCTATTAATGCAAGGGATTAAGATTTCACTAAATAAAAAATTAATACTGAAATACGAGTAATTCAAATTAATTGTTTAAAAAAGTGATAAAAATAACCTTTTTTTCGCCCTAGTTTAACTAAATATACTGTAGATAGATCTAATTAAGGAGTTTTAAATCCTTTTGATGTATTTCGAAAAAATCCACAATCAGCCGAACACATCCAAAACTTTCCATCGTCCACGAGCATTACATCAATAGCTATAATACTTTATTAAATACCTTAAACATAAACTATAATTTATTTATTGTACGATTGCGTATACATGGAGTACAGCTCACAATTTCATTGTAAAAAATGTCTTTAACCCGCGGGTGATGCAAATTTAGTTTGCAGTGGGGTCCCGATAGATGGCGGTATTCTGTCAGTAGACGGGGCTGTGCGCGTCGTAGTTGAGTTGCAGGTATGGCGGGATCGCGGCCGACAGTTCGGAGGCTCGTCGCCGGAGGGCCGCGATGCTGTGCCCGCGCCAGCCCTCCTCTTCGCCCTCTCCGCCACCTGGTGGACATCGTGATATAGTATACGGTCTTGTGTAAGAGGGAGGAGATATACAGTATAGCATTCGTTTTACTGCTGGATCATCTATAAGAGGTGTTAGTTCAGTGCCTTGGTCTTATGGGATTCAATAGATTAAATTTGTCGGGACTTTTTCAGATACTACTAATAATTTCCACATTGCACAACCTCTGTACCTACTCGTCTGTCTGTTTTCCGATTTGAAAGTATGTATTTGGTATGTCAAACTTAAAAGACATCTGTAATGTTCAAATGTAAATCGTTAAAATTAGCCGTCGTTTAGGTAAAACGTCTTTTGGGTTACAAATTTTTAAAGAGCTCAAATAAGTTCATTTAAATGTAAATACAATTTATAAATATTAAGACTTGGTTTATTCGTTTTTAAAAATAGCTTCATGAAGTCACATTGTAAATACTTAACCTCGACTGTATCAAATAAACGACCCAAAATAAATATTTAGAGACACATGTACATATAACAAACATTTATTTCTTAAAGTTCATTGAATTTGTTTCAAAATTACCTAAACTACTATCACCACAAACGTTAAAACATGTTACTAATATTCAAAAGGAATTTAAAAAACAGCACAAAGCCTGTAAATATACCATAGAAAGGGCTATAGACTCTTATATTACCTAAAACACAGAGTGGGATCATGCCTCAGTCTACCACACTGGCAGAAGTATACAAGCGAAATCTGATTCATTCATATCCATTATGCAGGTGTATTCAGACCGTGATCGAAGAATAAAGCAGGTGATTGCAGCTATGGTGATTACAAACCTCCTGGCGTAAAAGAAAATCCCGGCAAAAATTAACATCTTGAAGTTTTCCTAACAAGCATGAATTATGATTGAAAAAGGTTATTTTCTTTTTTGTCGGGATTTTTTAACATTGGTAGGTTTTTACATTCCCTTACCAGAAGCTACCGTTAATTCTGATCACGGTCTGATTACACTGTATATAGTCAAAAAAACAGTTTCATTAAATAAAAAGTATTTCTTTGGCTTTTGCTAAGTAGTAGAAGAGAGAAAAGCTGGCGATGATGATGATGATAATAATGAAGATGCTGAGTATTTACCTGAGGCGGTGGGCGAGGCGTTGTTGTTGGCGCAGTGCATGTGAGGCGGCGTGGGGGAGCCTTCCAGCGCGCCCGCCTGCTGCCCGCCCGCGATGTTGTTGCAGTACGACATCATCGTGTCGCCTGCAACACGCGCGAAACACGTTAGGGACAAAGTGACAGATCAGTTGGAAGTCGTCAGAGGGTTCTTACAAATATTCAAAATAATTTTGCAAATTTCTTTATTACATATGAAGAATGTGACCCAGTTTCCCATTTTCCATTATTTTTATCGTCACCGTTACTTTTACTTGTGTTAGTTTTCGGTCACGGTCTGTTTACAAACCGTATACAGGGGGGGTTAACAAAAGAGTTATCCACTTCCTTTCACAGCAATAAGAGATTTAAAAACTACTAACTGATGAAGCCAAATTTTAGTAACGCATCACCGTGAAATATATATATGTCCAAACCTACAGTTAACATTATCCTCCATATTAATGATGGTAACAAATAACCTTATAAGAAAATCGATGATATATCCCACGTGGTACAGGGTACTTACCGAGCGAGTTCAACGGGTAGTGTCCCTGGTAGGGCTGTCCGGACGCCACGGAGGAGATCGGGAGGGACGGGTTGAGGTCCGCGGCCAGCTGCGGCAGCCCTCCGGCGCCAAACCCTCCCATCGACACCCCGCCCTGGGACAACTGGCCCAGACCTGGAACAAATGTTGGGTTGGTAACATTTGATTTGGCAAGGAAGGAAAGGAAAGGCATTTGTGAAACACTGAGTATAGTATATGTCGATATTACAGTTACAAAATAGAAATTTAATATATTTGAGTCGTGAGAAAAATCCATTTAAATTTAAAGGCTAATGCAGTTTGACAGGCCAGTAGCGTAGTTGGCTAGCATGCGAAACGAGACGCCGCGGGTTGGATCCCGCACCGAGACGAATGTTTGTGTGATCCACAAATATTTGTTTCGGGTCTGGGTGTTTGTGAGAGTGAAAAGTCTCTCGTAGTCTCTGATACACGACACAAGACTCTTATTTTAATGTGGGGTCAGGACTATGTGTGTGACTGTTGGGTATACATATAGGCAACTTCTCCGCTTGACTAACCTGCGGGCATAGACCAGGGTCTGTCGGCGAAGACTCCCGGTGCGCACACGTCGCCGGCGCCGAACGGCGGCAGGCCGTGCGAGGGCAGCAGCGCGCCCGGCGAGCGGAACACGTTGGTGCTCTTCTTGCGCTTCTTCCACTTGGCGCGGCGGTTCTGGAACCACACCTGGAACAAGATCATCATCATCATCATCGTCAGCAATAACTATGTTTTTCTTATACTTTCCAGTCCATCCTACGGTTGTCTGGAAGAAATCGCATTCAGCCATGAGGCCGCCATTTGTTCCACTCTTTTTTATATTTATTTTATTCTAAATTCATGCATTCATGTTGTGGAGTCAGTATAACATCGTCAGCATTGTCATCGAACCTAATCTAGGTCAGATTTTAATATAAATATGAATAAAGATTACTGCACACAAAGCATCACGCAGAGTCACCCATTAGCACGCACCAAGACCAGTCGTTTTATTACCTCGCTGCTACCTCATCATACCTCACACGAGTACCATAGCTGCACCAGCATCGGTACACAACCCGACGTGATCACTTACATTGGTGACCCCGACGCTGTCCACTTACATTGGTGACCCCGACGTGATCCACTTATATTGGTGACCCCGACGTGATTAAAAGCAGCCTTCGCAGAGAAAATTACCCGACGATTGAAAGCAACCTTCGCGAGAAGAAAAACCAACGTTCGAAGCAACTTTGTGATAACTGCACTGCACAGCCTTATCAGCCTTCCACCAGCGGATCTCCCTGATTTGGCTTTCAAGAGGCATATAGTTATCCAAAGGAAAAATGAACCCAATCGCAGGTTGTGAGTACGCGAAACCTAAGTGCGGGCCAACGAACGGCAGTAACGTCGACATTGCAGCACTGAGTGTGTCCTCGAAGATCCCGGAATTTTGGACCGATATGCCCAGAGTGTGGTTCGCCCAGTTTGAAACAGTAATGGCTCCCCAAAAACAAGGTGACGAAACGAAGTACGGCCTCGTTCTCTCTAAGCTCGGCAAGGATGCAGTTAGGCAAGTAACTGACATCATAATCTCGCCCCCCGAGACGAATAAATACGACACCATCAAGAAAAGACTCCTAGAGGTTTACGAAGAGTCGGAGGAGCGTCAATTCCAGAAACTCGTCAGTGAAGTTGAGCTTGGGGACCAAAAACCGTCTCAGCTTTTAAGACGAATGAAAGAGTTGGCACGCAACAGTCAAATTACCGAAAAAACCCTTCACAACCTCTGGACGTCAAGACTACCGGACCACGTTCGAGCCGTATTAATGGTGAGTCAAGACCAAAACCTCGACAATCTCGCCGCAATAGCTGATAAAATTTTAGAAGGAAAGTCTGGCGAGGTGTCAGAGCTATCCAGCAGTCATCCACAGCTCATGATACAGCTATTGAATCAAATGAGCAAGCTCACCATGGAAGTCGCAGCCCTGAAGTCGAACACCTACAAAAACGGACACCGTCACCACAGCCGCAATCGAAGCCTGACTCGCCAAAGATCCCATTCGCGAACAAGAATAACGCCCGAAAGTTCCAAATGGTTATGCCGATATCACCTGCGCTATAAACATCGAGCTCGCAACTGTGAACAGCCATGCAATTGGAGAAAGCCGTCGGAAAACTAAAATCAGCGTTGACAGAGGCGGTCGTCAGCGCTGTCTTGCCCTCAAACCGCCTATGCGTTACCGACCGAAAAAGTGGGTATCGTTTCCTGGTTGACACGGGCGCTAACATCTCAGCTATACCGAGAAAAGGCAACAAACTCAAAACCGACGACACATATAAAATATACGCCGCAAACGGCACTCCAATAAAAACATACGGCGACAAAACGCTGACACTTAATTTAAACCTGAGACGACCGTACCGATGGACATTCATCGTCGCTGATATTACGCAACCGATACTGGGAGCCGACTTTTTAGAAAAACACAACATTTTGGTGGATATTAGAAACAAGCGTCTGATAGATGGTACTACTGGACTTCAACGAAACGCACAGTTGATGAAGTCAGACACACCAACACTTCGGACTGTCGACTTAGCCGAAGACTACGCAGACATTCTGGAAGAGTATCCCAATATTTTAAAGCCGCTCGACACACTATCACCACCAAAGCACAACGTGATTCACCACATCATCACCGAGGGACATCCTGTGTACTCCAAGCTGAGACCCTTGCCGGCCGACAAATACTTAAAAGTAAAGAAAGAAATAGAGGACATGATACAGACAGGCATATGCAGGCCCTCCAAGAGTCCTTGGGCTAGTCCATTATTAGTGACAAAAAAGAAAAATGGCGAATTACGACTATGCGGCGACTACAGAAGATTAAATGCCATCACTGTACCAGATAGATATCCGATCCCGAGAGTTTTAGACTTTACTTACTTATTGCCTGGAGCTACGATATATTCAAAAATTGACCTGAAACGAGCTTACAACCAGATACCGGTCAGAGACGTCGAAAAAACCGCAATAACCACCCCGTTCGGTCTATTCGAATTTACTAGAATGCCGTTCGGTTTACGAAACGCGGGCCAAACCTTCGTACGATTCCTGAACTCAGTATTAGCGGGATTGGACTTCATTTTTGTATACATCGATGACATACTGGTGAGGTCATCGTCACCCAGCGAACATCGTCAACATCTACATGAAGTGTTCAAGCGACTCAACGAGCATGGCATCGCAATCAATCGCGCTAAATGCGTATTTGGACAGCCGCAAATAGAATTTCTCGGATATTTGATCACTCCAGGGGGTATCAAACCTTTACCTGAAAAAGTTGAAGCAATCAAGAAATACCCCACTCCAGAAACGGTGCAAGAACTACGCAGATTTTTGGGCATGATAAATTTCTACCGGAACAACATACCACAAGCAGCCCAACATCAAGCTCTTCTGAACAAATATCTAATAGGCAAAGAAAAACGACAAGACTGAAATACAATGGACTCCTGAAGCGCTACAAGCATTCGATCAATGTAAAGCAAGTCTGAGCGACGCTGTTACATTGACGTCACCAAATCCGCATTCACCATTATCTCTCATGATAGATGCTTCGCAAACTTGTGTCGGCGCAGTTCTACAACAGTACGAAAACGACACTTGGAAGCCACTCGCATTTTTTTCAAAAGCATTGAGTGAAGCACAAACTAAATACAGCACATATGATCGAGAATTACTAGCAATCTACATGGCTGTAACGCATTTTCAACCTTATATCGAGGGACGAGAATTGATAATATACACCGATCATAAGCCATTATGTCACGCCTTCACTACGAAACAAGACAGTTCAAGTAAAAGAACATCACCAAGACGACTACGTCATCTAGAATTCATTGCGCAATTTACGACAGACATACGCCACCTCGCCGGTAACATGAACCCCATGGCCGATGCACTATCACGCGTTGAACAAATAGATTGTCCTACACCTGTCGATTGGAATGACATTGCAGATTTACAACGCAGCGACATTGAACTCCCTCAGCTGTTACCTAAAAGCAACCTCAGCTGGAAAAGTACGCAATTATCAGGAACAAGACAATTGTGGTGCGAAAATTCAAAAGCAAATTTACGACCGTACGTACCCAAGGCGCTTCGAAAACATGTCTTTGACTCCATGCACAACATTACGCATCCCGGAGTAAGATCATCCAAGAAAATGATCTCCGAACATTACTTCTGGCCAGGCATGAATACAGACGTTGGTACATGGGCGAAAACATGTGAGTCATGCCAGACAACTAAAATATACAGGCACAACTCTGCCCCAATCGGAAGTTTCACGCCAACATCACGTTTAGATCACGTGCACATAGACATCGTCGGTCCACTACCAGAATCCAACGGAAACAAATACATTATATCCATGATCGACAGAGCAACGAGATGGCCTGAAGCCGTACCAGTACCAGAAGTAACAGCAAAAATTGTAGCAGAAGTTCTCCTAAACACCTGGATATCAAGATTCGGATGCCCAACCACGATCACATCAGACCAAGGACGACAATTCGAGTCTGACTTATTTATCGCCTTAACCAAAACACTCGGTATTAAGAAGACCAGAACTACCAGTTACCATCCACAATCAAATGGATTAGTCGAACGTTGGCACAGATCTATGAAAACTGCACTAATCGCGCGTGGTAACACAACTAACTGGTCGAAGGAATTACCCCTAGTACTATTAGGGTTGCGAGGCGCTTTACGATTGAAAGAAAACATCAGCCCAGCGCAAATGTTATACGGAGAAAATATACGTCTACCTGGTATGTTTATCGAGCCGAAAACGCAAAATACATCACCAGAAGATTTCACACGGACACTGCAAAGGACTATGGCCAATCTAAGCCCGTTTAACAACAGCCACCACGCTACAAACCATAAACCATTCATCCACCCGGACATGAGAGACTGCGAATACGTCTACGTCAGAACAGATGCTGTGAAGAAGCCACTAACACCATCATATAAAGGACCATACAAAGTGATAGAGAAAACTGAAAAATATTATAAAATCCAAATGCCTGAAAAAACATCGGTAATAACAGTAGACAGATTAAAACCTGCCTACGTTTTAAATGAAGAAAAGGCAAATGAACCTTTGGCACAGTTAAGGAGCACGTGCAGCAAGAATGTCGACAACCGCAAGAGTGCTGAGCCTGCGGAATACAGCAAGTCTGCGCTGACAACAACACGATCGGGCCGCGTCATACGCCCGGTAGTACGTTTCGCAATAGATGCAAACAAAACAAGAAAATACTTTTGAATGTTATTATGTATACAATATTTAATTATGTATTTATTTATTTATTTTTCTAAAAAAAGGGGGAACTAATGTGGAGTCAGTATAACATCGTCAGCATTGTCATCGAACCTAATCTAGGTCAGATTTTAATATAAATATGAATAAAGATTACTGCACACAAAGCATCACGCAGAGTCACCCATTAGCACGCACCAAGACCAGTCGTTTTATTACCTCGCTGCTACCTCATCATACCTCACACGAGTACCATAGCTGCACCAGCATCGGTACACAACCCGACGTGATCACTTACATTGGTGACCCCGACGCTGTCCACTTACAATGTAATTCTGTATCTTTTGTGGTGTACAATAAAGTGTAATAAATAAAGTAACTACAACAAAATCATCATCATTGGCTTATATACAGAATGTATTCAAACCGTGATCGAAAACTAAGGTCGGCGATTAAAAAGCCATTTACGTTAAAAAAATCCGATAAAAAATTTATATTTTTACTGTGCCTATGGATGTGAGGGAAACATCAAATTTTTTATTTCACTTGTCGGGTTTTTTTTTAATGTAGATGGTTTTTTAATCACCGTTGGCAATAACCCTGTTTGTCCCACTGCAGGCGTGGATCTCCTTTACAATTGAGAGAGTTTAAGTGTGTAGGCGAACTACACACCTAAGAAATTACTAAGAACTTTTTAGGTAGGCAAGTTTCCTCACGATGTTTTATTTGACTGTTAATGTTCATGATGATAATTCAATGTTTAATCTTATGTGTATAAGATCGAAAAGACAGAGGTGTGTTCCTTGGGTTTGAATTCGCAACCGCGAACCTATTTACACATTACAAATGGAAGACGATTTCGTCAGTATACTTGCACTTTCGTAAATTAAATATGTGATAAATGACCGTGTTATATTTTCTTGAATTTGGATAGGTAATATTTTCAATTGTACTACCAAAATACACTGAGTTGTATCACCATACGGAGTTCAAAGATAATTCTAAATTCAAATCCCATTACCAGCCGCTGCACCATAAACAATATGTTTCAATCTCCCCCGACCTACCCACGATCCATCACAAGTCCATAATCTGCTCGGATTTGGCGAATCTTGGCGAGCGCTCGCAAATCGCGCCTCATTTGTCACCGCCGCGAGTTATTGATATGGGAAGGGGCCGCAAATACCTTGATTTATGTACGGTTCGACGGCTGACCGCCAGATATGTGGGAAGACTTATTGATTAGTATGGTATAGAGTTTCATATCGTTGGTATTGAGGAAAAGTTTTGAAGAAATTAGATATTTTATGAAACAGTGGGAGTACTTTTATTGAATCCCAAAAACCCAGTTTACCTTACAAAATTGTGAATAGTAACTTAAGAGTTCTTAGGAATTTCTTAGGTGTGTAGTCCGCCAACCCGCACTAGGCCAGCGTGGTGGACTATGGTCTAAACCTTCTCAATGGTAGAGGAGACCCGTGCTCAGCAGTGGGCGTATATGGGTTGATGGAGGAGGAGGAGAACTTAAACTTTAAATCTTTATTTAACAAAGGTAATTTCCTGACCCGAAATAAACAATTATACAATAGACATTATACAGCTTCTTTGGAAGTACCCATACTTTTTCGAAGTTAATAATTTTTAAAAATTAAAAAAAAATTGAATAAATAATTAAATTAATTAAATGTTATAAAAAGTACATTTAAAAATTAAAATATCCCTTATATTCAGCTACCTCGTAGTCCAGCAGCACTAGTGGTTGCAGGCAACCTAGAAGTCCTGTGTTCGATGACTGGTTTAGGCCAAGTGTTATTTAGATATTACACATTATGTGCACGAAAAGCATTTCGTTCCTATGACATGTTTCTCAAAACTAGTTAAAACACACTGCAAAACCTCTATGTTACATACAACTATGCCTACCCTTTCGAAGATAAAGACATGACTGTAAGACGTCTTCTAATGAAATACAGTGTGTGAAAGAGACATCAGTGCGAAAGGGACGGGTATAGTCATTTAGTAGCTGTCAACTGCAAGGCTTGGGTCGCGTCGGGCATTCAGTAAACGGTTTATATGTAGATATTGTATCGGTTTTAGAATACTGTCTATTGAAGGGTAAAGCGTTTTCAGGGTTTCAGTAAGGAAAACTGCGATGATTCTTTGGAAGATAGTTTAAGTTGTGTTTGGAATCATGGTCTATCGTTATTTGATTTCTGGTCTTAGATTTAAGAAATAATGGTTGTTTGATAACAATTCATTATGAATACATACATTTCTTTGAAAGGTCGGAGGTGTGTGCGTAGGGTGTGAGCTGGCAATATTTCCTAACGATAAATGGAATTATCACGAATGAAAAAAATGTTCCTACATATTTCTTAGATGTGTAGTCCACTAATGCGTGGTGTACTCGTACTCGTGGTGAAGGCACGGACTCAGCTGCAGATCTCATATAGGCTGATGACAATGATAGCTTTATATGTTAAGGAAGAGCCTCTGACTGCGGCTTCAAAGGTCGAGGGTTCGAACCCAGCAAAACAAAAAGACACAAAAGAATAAATAATTACTATTATTTTCCAGCTGAAAAAGTACAAAGCGTCAAAGGAAACTAAAATATTGTTACCTAATACATATCTATCCAAAGGGATACGAATACCCCCATCGACCATCAACATCGAATATTTGCCGAAGAGCATTAATTAGCGTCTAAAATTTCACTAGATGTTCTTATTTGATTTGGCAATCAGAACTGAAACACAGGTTGTGTTCGCGCGCTAATAACGTATCAAGGCTGTGTGGCCTACAAATACTTGGTACAGTGCGTCATGGTTTGTGTAACTTTTACCTAAATTTACGAGGAAAGGTTACTATAGAAGTGCAATCTTGACACTCCAATTACATGAAATTTACAGTTTCATCATCAGCCCATAAACGTCCCTCTCCTGGGCACGGGCCTCCTCTACCATTGAGAGGCTTCAGGCCATAGTCCAGCACGCTGGCCTAGTGCAGGTTGCCGGACTACACACTAAAGAAATTTCTAAGAATTTTAGTCAAAGTCAAAGTCAGTCAAGTCACCTATTGAAGAGTTACGAGCTGAATTCAACAACATATTGACCAAAGGAGCTCTTAATATTTTTTGGAGATGATTTTGTTGTTGGTTCTCGGGACAAAAATAATGTTAGAGGTTTAGTAACCTTTGGGTCTGTAATTGGTATTATAATAATTGATAAGTGGTTCGATTTTATTACAGTGTTTGCCCGTGCCCAGCAGCTGGACTTGTATGGACTGATGATGAAACTATAGAGTTCGCTAGTTGTGAAATGCTAAGGCGGGTACAATATTCTGGTATAAAAGTGTAAAGTCGTGTAGTATGGTTTGGCTCGTGAGGCGTTGGTTAGCGCACGCTGTTTGTATGTCGTGAGCGAGAAGCGGCCGAGCGTGCGCTTATGATGCGAGGCGCGAGTTATAGGAGCCAGCGGGAGCGGGGGCGGATGATAGGTGGAAGCGATCTGTTGGGTTATTGATTGGAGGAATTATTGGCATTGAAAATAAAAACGTTGTTTTCTTTTTACTTTCACAATAAGAACGGTTGTGGTTTTACTCACTAGCTTACAGTTAACGATTTTAAAGATAGTTATGATCATCATCCCTTGCGTTTTACTTAGCAATTGTTGAATATGACAAATAGATTTTATGTTTATGTAAAAAATTTCGTTTAAAGGTGTAAATATTATTTCATTTACGACATTAAATGACTTCTATGACATCTTTTTGATCATTCCTACAGTTTTAGTAAATTACTAGCACTACTTCAAAAGCCACAGAAAAAGCGCTAACATACATTATCTTATATTAGATACTGATACAATTTTTTCACTGCTATACACTTTGAAATTGTCATGTCATGTCATGTCAGCAGAAACAGGTCAGATGCGCGTGATAATTTTTTAGTGCACAAGTGGTTGCGCTGACACAAATGCCCTCTCTCGTCCGCTCACTCCTGCACCCGGTGGAGCGGGAACCGCTACGACCGGAGGAGATCAGGATGCAGTGTACAGGCCGGTGGCAACTCAAGACTCCTACCACCGCCCTAGGCTGTACACGGTGCCTCGCTGCCCTGCCGGATCCGCCAACTACAATCGCTTATCAGCTGTCGAGTTGCTTTCACCACCGGGACAGACTTTGTGCACATACGGGGAGTGACCGTAGGATGATAGACTCTTAGATGACATGAGCCCCTTTCTACCAGATTTAGCCCACGGGTCGACGTGGTTTACGGGGTGTGGCCGCTGCGTGCACACGCAGCTACTTGGAGCCACTGGTAGAGTGGGTCGCAAGGTCTGACTCCTCGTTTTTTTTGGAAAACCGACCAAAGAGCAAACCTCTCCTCAACCCACAACACCCCACTTTGAAATTAAGAGTTGTATGATTCTAGTGTTAGAAAAAATCGCAACAGCTTAAAAACCTAATGTGTAGCACTTACTAAAACACAACGAATAAAATTCTTATTTTGTAATGAAATTTAATTCTTATTTTAGTTATACTTAAACAAATATTATATTATATTATAGCAGTGATGGCCTCGAAGTTTAGGCGCGCGGTCGAAAGCTGGGCGGTCGCGGGTTCGAACCCCAGGCACACACCTCTAACTTTTCGAAGTTATGTGTGTATTCACATTGAATTATCACTTGCTTTAACGGTGAAGGAAAACATCGTGATAAAACCTGCACACCTAAAAAGTTCTTAGGAATTTCTTAGGTGTGTAGTCCGCCAATCCGCACTAGGCCAGCGTGCTAGACTATGGCCTAAACCCTCTCAATGGTAGAGGAGATCCGTGCTCAGCAGTGGGCGTATATGGGTTGTTGAACAAGAAGAAGAAACAAATATTTGCCATACAATATATCATCAAAATAAAATTCACTATAACCACCCCTTGGCCTACACAAACATTCTCCAAACTACTACTTTATTTATGAACCCGCGACCGCTCTTGCCTTGCCCCACGGCGCAGTGTGGGCGTTAACGCATTGAGCAAACATACAGCTCACGGTAGCGACGACTGTTGCCACCTCGACAACCCTGCCCGCCCCCCTCCTCAGCATTATACCAACCCCCCACAATCAGTGGCAACCCTAGCACGTGATACTGACAACCTTGAGAAGGCCAAGAATTTTAGAAGTGGTACAGTAAAATAGAGTACCCTTCATTGTAAACCATACTATTATGGTTGTACTCAACTATAACTGCACGTCTGTATTCCCAGAAAGGGTCGGCAAAGATGAATTCATGCATTTTCGTCACTAATGTTTGTGTCCCATATGATAGAGAGAGTCTATTATCATTTTTCAGCCACACAGCAATCCTGCTGCTACCGAAACTAATGGAAAAACCATGTCACATTGCGAAGTTTGGGAATCGAACTCAGGGCTTCTAGTTCACATGACACGTCCTATTGCCGAGAAACCTTGAGTCAGTCATAGATGAGTAATTTAATGCGTTTATTCTACTACAATGTAAAGATGGGTTGAAGACGTCTAGAAATTACTCTTTTTGAATGGTATAAAAGTTTGTCGAAAAGTTTTCTGAGAGTAACACATTATGTCCCGCCTCAAATCCTACGCTCATTGCACAGTTTACACAATTTAAAACACTGAAAATGCCTGCAACATTGCATTTTGCCAGCAAAACTTACTTAACAAATTTCCGAATTATTTATTTATTTAAACTTTATATACACGTATGTATAAAGGCGGACTTAATGCCGTAGGCATTCTCTGCCAGTCTACCTTTGGACGGTGCAGTGATGAAAACTGGTAGGTGTATACTATAGAAGTTATATAACCTTTAAGCTTTAATCCTGACTTCATAGTATTCAATTATAAATTAGACTTTACACAATTAACCTGTAACTTTTTTGGGCTTCTATGGAAGGATACAGTGTGAAATCAGACCGCGATCGGAAACTAAGGTAAGTAATGGCTACGGTGATTAAAAACGTAGTGGACAAAAGACAAAAAAGTAAAAAAAAATACGTTTTCCTGAAACCACACACATTTATACATACTATTTTTTATTTTTGTGGGCATTTTATCACCGTAGCTATTACATAGTTTCCGATCACGGTCTGAATACATTCTGTATGTATGTTCAACTTTGTAACTCTATATTCGAGATGTGTAGCAACACCGTTTAATTCCATGCATGTCGCGTCTGTACACTGAGTTGGCACTACACAAGCTTCGCTACAAAACTGTTTACTGTGTACTAAAAGTCGCTCGTGAGGAATTTCATGTACTGTATATTCGGCATTCATGTTTTAATGATTGTTTAGTCTTTGTGTAGCTTCGATTCCCGGGTTGGGTAAAAAATGATTATTATTTTTTTATTAAAAGGGAGTTCTTTGGAAATCAACACGTTACTCATTATGGTGGCTTAAAGAATATGCTGATAACTCCTGGTTAAAAGTTTGTGTTGAATTACAGTTGTATAACAAACTTACTTACGTAAGTTCGTATGTTTTGAAAAATAATTGAGTATTGGGTAAAAATGTTAAGAGAAATCGCTAGTTATACCCATTACCTATCTCTCTTGTTTTCACCCTTTCTCTTAAATACAGCCAAAAATGTAGTCGACTCTAAGATGCAAGTCTTGTGTCCTAAGTATCAGAAACTACAAGAGACTTTCGTGGCTCACAAAAACATTTGCCTCTATACGATAATCGAAGAATCGAGGTCCGGGACCTCGCTTTATATCAGTATCTAACCAACTACGTCACTTAAGCTGTCCGCACATAAATTTACTAGACTTTAGGCCATTAGACTTTACTTGAACAACAACCTTAAAATCAGCACCCACGTCGAAAAAAACGTCTTTAGTATTTGAACGTTGATTCAACCAATAAAGAACCTTTGAACAAATCTAAAAACCAATCCAACAGACTGATTGGCAAGTACCAGGCATCCATGAGCGCAAAGCAGTCGGCATTCCTCGCCTGTTCGGATCGTTCCATGTGCTACATAGCCTACATACATAGCCCACGCTCGATACACTGCCGCGCATGCGCACACTCGCCAGCCCGTAGTGTAGGCCACTTGTCGATGATTCAATGTCGATATGCAATTTTATATTTTTTATTTGTATTTATCACTTGCTTTAACGGTGAAGGAAAACATCGTGATGAAACCTGCACACCTAAAAGTTCTTAGGAATTTCTTAGGTGTGTAGTCCGCCAACCCGTACTAGGCTAGCGTGGTGGACTATGGCCTAAACCCTCTCAATGGTAGAGGAGACCTGAGCCCTGGAATAGGACGTATATGGGTTGATGATGATGCAAATTTCTTTTCGTTCAGTGACCGAGATTGTCGAAAGCTTAATTGGATTGTAATAATTGAGTTGTAAGTTACCGGTGTAGGAAGACATCATGATAAAACCAGGACAGGTAAAAAGTTAATAGGAAATTCTTTCGTGTGTAATCCTTGTATTAGTTATAGAGAAGGTCCGCGCTCTGCAGTGGGACGTATACAGGGTGTATTCGGACCATGGCCGGAAACTAAAGCAAATAATAGCTACGGTGATCACAAACCTATAGGCGATAGAGAAAGTCCCGACAAAAAATAAAAAATTTAAAACGAAATACAGATAGCATTTCGAAATCCATCACATTTGATCACTTAAAGTTTAAACGATTGTCTTGTTCGGTATAGGTATAGTCATAACCGCTTCTTGTCCGTTCACACTGTCGTAGACCACGTCTAAATATAATATACTCCCGTTTCGTAATATAATGTAAAGCATAACATGATAATAACATAGCCAGCCCCGTGGCGCAGTTGGCTTACCAACTTGTGAAACAAGAGGCCGCGGGTTCGATCCCCGCACCGAGACTAATGTTTGTATGATCCACAAATATTTGTTTCGAATATAGGTGTTTATAAGACCGAAAAGTCTCTCCTAGTTTCTAATACCCACGACAAGACTAGCAATTAATATGTGGTCAGAACTATGTTTGTGACTGTTGGGTGTATTTATTGGTAAAATGATTGACTTTCTTCTGACTAAATCGTTATTTCTGATGGTAAAGTACAAATACTTTTGACGACTAACCGTAGAACAAATCATGAAGATTGTTTTAAGTTTAATGATTGCGCTTGTAGAGATCAACATTGATTAAAGGTTAAACACGTCTGTTCAAAAGGTATAGTTGTTTTCCCTCACTGTTCGCTCTCTCTCTCTCGTGTTACGCAAAAGAGATTAAATTTATGCCGCTTCTCAAGCATATTTATAACAAAATCTCAATCAAAATTGGTTTTAATTATTAATCGACCTCAAGATCTTTTGATCAAACATCTTATCTACGCCAAAAAAAAAACAGACAGATTCCTACATTATAGAAATAATTAATACCACCAAGTCTGTACCCAGACGATCAAAAACACAAAAGTATCGACAATAAAGTTTTGTTATATCGTATTCCTTATTCCTGAGGCCCCGCCCCCTCGCCTCCCCCTCCCGCACACCCCACTACCCCCCGCCCCCGCATTACTTCCGGCCCAGAGCGTTTAATATGGCGATACTTCCGAAGCACGCGACATACGTATATGTATATTAAGGGGGATATTTTTTATTTATATCCAAAGAGGTTTCATACGGAGGTAATGTATTTATGTGTTCTTTTATTTTTATACGGCTTGTCTTAAGCGTTAAGGCCAGTAGCAATCGGTTTGAAGATTTTTAATTTTATGTTTGCCGATCTTGTTTTATTTCTCAATGTTATGATGAGAAATAATTAATTGAAATGAGATTAAATTGTTATAGAATATTGAAGATTTTTATGAAGAAGACAGTTAACTCCAGGGAAGTTCACTGGCAAGAATTTCTAGTATTGGGGCTTACAAATTTGGGCCATTCAAACGGCAGTAACAATCGATATAAAGTCGTTTCAGTCCCAGAAGCATCTTTTACTAGCTACATAAAATAAGATGCATTAAACATGGTTTGGTAAAAATATTTATAAAACAACGATAACTTAACTTTTAACGATATTAAATGCATAATACTTTTTCCCACAAATCACCAAACAACAGATTACTCAGTCACTTGTAAACTAAAAATCTCCATTTAAATTTTTCCAGAGCAAAGTTTTCTATTTCCATCCCGTTGTTCCATCGGAATTGAACTCCGACCGCGGCGAAACGTATTCATTAACAAAGATTCATTAATATTAATGTCGACTTGAGCACGACTTATAATTGTAAATCTAATTGTTTATTTATGAAACCGTGGTGAGTGGAAGAGTCAAGTACTAAATTCTATATATCTGTATAATATGTAAATCTTGAATTGAACTGAATACTAAGATTATTCATTTTTCATGGTGAATCGTGGTGGTAGATATACAGTTTTGTCCTATTCATTTAGGTATCTAGGTTTACATTTCTTTAGGTGTGTATATTATGTGATATTTACGTTAAATTATCAGTTATAACGCACTAATAACAGTAAAGGTAAAATTCCTTAAGAAAACTTGCATATCTACAGTTTAAATATTTTTAGACTGCCTCGTGGTCTCGCGGTACAAGTATGTGCCTTGCGATCCAGAGGTCCTGGGTTCGATAGCCGGGTCGGGCAGTATTATTGGGTTTTTCCATTCGGAAATTCTCAGTAGCACGGAGTCTAGAAATGTGCCCGGAAAACGGCAATAGGCTCGCCCCCTATTACGTGGGTCTGATACATAGCTGGCGAAATGTGGGTGCAGAAATGCACCTCTGCCTACCCCATCAGGGAATAAAGGCGTGAGTTTATGTATGTGTATGTATGTAAATATTTTTAAATGTGTATTCCGCCGACTCCCGTTAGGCCAGTGTGGTGGACTAAGGCCTCCTTTCAGTTGTAGAGAAGCCCCGTGTCCAGCAGGAGAACGTGTATTGTTCGATAAACATAGATAACTGTATTTTTTAAGAATTGTATATCTAGGTGATAAATATTCGGATTTTTATTTATTTATTTAACACTTTGTTGTTTGTACAAAAATAATAAAAAGAAACAAAACTAAAAAGAAGAAAACAAGAGGCGGCCTTAATTTTTAAGGATTTTTATAAAAATAACAACAGTCGCAAACATAGTTCTGACTCCACACTAGGATACGTGTCTTGTGTCGTGAGAATTGAAAATGACTAAAGTCTTTTGCGGTCTCACGAAACATATTTTTGGGTCACACAAAACATTTTTCTCGAATCGAACCCGCGGGCTCGCGTTTTGCAAATTGATATCCGATATTTATTCATTCATTCAGACCGCGGTTGGAAACTATGGCAGTTATAGATAAGGTTATTGCAAACCATCTGGCATTAAAGAAAATTCTGTCAAAAATAAAACTTTTGTCGTTTTCCATACAACCTTTGGTATTAAATATACGTGGTTTGCATAGAAAACGTATATACGCCAATGCACTTAATAAAACATTACACACAAGCCACTACCCGTAAATGCACCCCTATTTTAATTCATATCAGACGCCCGTCCGTCCATTACACAAACACAGTTTTGCGTTTTAGCCGAGTCTTGTCCCGACAGATACAAGTAAACCAAATTAAAACTCCCTCGGGATGCTATTGGGGGATACTTTCGTTCCCTGATCGAGAGGGCGCCACCGGCGAACTTTTCTTCATTATTAATCTTTGTATGCGTTGTTCGTAATGATTGATATGCAGGATGTATTCAGACCGTGATCGGAAACTTCGGCAGGTGATAGCTACGGTGATCACAAATCCATGCCTGTGTCGTGGGTATCAGACACTACGAGAGACTTTTTCGGTCTCACAAACACCCAGACCTGAAACAAATATTTGTGGATCACACAAACATTTGTCTCGGTGCGGGGATCGAACCCGCGGCCTCACATTTCGTAAGCTGGTGTCTAGCCAACTGCGCCACGGGGCTGTTAAAAATTTATTCTTTGTCTATATTTTCTTTAACGCCAGGAGGTTTGTTACCTACCTTAGTTTCCGATCACTTAACTCTTGGTTATACTTTCCCTAACCCGTGAAGCGGACCTGTATCCTCCATCACCGTCCGCTTACTATCATCAACACCACTTTCATCATCATAACCATCATCTTCTATAGGCTACCAAAGTGCTCAATCTGAAGTGGCCTGCATTCAGCGACTTCCATCTTGTAAGACAGTATCGCAGTATAAAAAACAACAAAACAACCATTAAAAAGTTTATTAACCGCACTATGTAATCTCTAGCTGGGGTAGTTGCTAATTATCAGCTCCCCCACACGATGTAATCCCGAATATATTGACTTTTAAATGTGCTAGTCACGCGTTAGCAGATGTCCATTATTAACGGGGATTATACGAAGCCGATATCGCAGTGTTTTGTACTCACAGTGTAACTGACCAGGTGGTTTGTAGTTTAGTTGGGTGAGTAATGGTCGTGGGTTTGATTGAAAAAGATAAAAAAGCATATTAGTATGAAAAGGTAAATTTGATTATTCTTTTTGGTGATTGGTTTTTGCTTGTTTTAGCTGCCAATAATTTGGATGTTAAGTCTATTGAAAAGGAATAAAATGATATTTATTGAATTTATGAAATGTCAAATACATCACTTTGATTCAGTCATTACAAAATTTACTTTGCTTCCAATCAAGATAATTTATAATATTGATAAACGGAAAGCTATATTGATAAGCTGCGTAAACGATCTCCAAAGCTTCATCTGTGTACACAAAGTTCATCAAAATCGGATTAGCGAATTAAGCGTGACAGCCTAACAAACAAACAGATCTACTTACATATTTCTAATAATAAGGATTACCATTTGATTTAAAAGAAAGTAGTGATCTATTTCGTATAAAAAAGTACATTACAAAAACGAGTTTGAGATGATACTTAACACCTTACAGAGGTCATAAAAATAATAGACAAATAAAACATTCATAAGCAAATCCCATAAACACTTTTGCCTATAAAAGATAATGTTGCCATACAAAAAATAACCCCAAAATTGTTCCATCGGCCGCATTATGGGGCTTTGCGCGTGATTTAGCATTATTCGCCGCCGTTTGCAATAAAATTGTATTGGGGATATGCGGAGTTAATTTGGCAACACCGGTGGGGTGTTTTAATAAGGTGTCGGAAAGGCCGGTTGCCGGAATGGCCGGTTGGCGGAGTGGCCGGACAGATTGGCCGGTACTCCCAGGTGGGTTGGTAATGGCACGCTAAGACGAGCATAAGTCATTTTCGAAAGTGTCCGGTAGAGAACGCACGATCATTATTCGTTGTAATAGCTTTTGGAAATAGAACGTTATTTTTGGTGGTTTTGTACTGACAAGCCGCATGTGATTTTAAGGGTGGGATAATAGATTGGTTGTTGTAGTTACTTTTACCAGTAGACGAATTATTGCAATGTATGTATGTGCCGTGTGATCTAGATGTATCGGTCTCGAATCCCGGGTCAGGCAAAGTGTTGTGATTTTCCGTTAGAAAACTCTCAGTAGCATCATAAAGTTTGGAGTCGTGCCTCAAAAACGAGTATAGGCTCTTCCTTTATCACGTGTAGTGAAATCCCAATTGGTGTATTTTGGGTACCCCTATACATCTAGGAGTAAATCTAAGAAACTACTGGTTCGAATTAAACATTATTTCTGTATTAAATAACCTATGTGTAGAAAATAAGCTATATACCATCACCCTACGACTAATATTGTAGGAATGATAAAGACTAAAATCATTGTTTTTGAAGTCTAACATCCAAAGTTTCGGTCAGCATCTAACACAAATATACTGAGGAAAGTTCTAGAAGTCTTATTCCCTATTCCCCGACGCTGTGCCGTCCGCTTCCCGCCCTAACTTATGAGCTAATAAATCTAAATACAGAGCGGACATGGTAATGCCGCGTAATGCGCCGACTACCCGCTTAATTACACGCAGTGTTACCACACTAACATATCGATAATACAATAAAATAAATAAAACATATTTGGGGTTGGAAATAACTGAGATTTTTTTGGGTGTGTGGTACTTAATGATGAATTCGTAGGCGTATTTTTAATAAATAAAGACATTGAAGGATAGAAAAAGCTGGGTAAAAATAATAATTTTTGTAACATTTTTGTAAACGTGAGGTAACAACTATGTAGTAAAGTAAATAAGCACAAAAGTCGGATTTTCTTTTGCAAGGTGATCTCTTATAGACAACCAAAGATGGAGATTCCTATTCAAAGAAATTAATGATTGTCACCAGTGCAGAGAGAGAAAAAAAAACGAGTAAGTTAAATTTATTAGGAGATACTTAAACAGAAACTTTAAAATTATTCGTTTGTCTGTCTTTTAATCAAAGTCATTTTCATCCTAATCCACTGATTTGTCATTTTTATTAATATGCGTAAATGTATTTTCTTATGATAGTGTAGAGTTCTCTTATCGAATCGTCCGTGGTAAGATTCGATAATTTTCTCTTCACGCTTACAAGCGTACGGCTACATATGAACGCAATCATTTCTAAAGCATTATATTTGCAAACTTAATAAACTTATGCCTTTTTGACAATTGGTGGGAGCTATAGAGGCAGATTTGATAAAAATATCTTTTTTAATCGCTTTCCATTACATTATTACAAAATTATGTAACAAAATGAATAAAATGTTATCTCTTTCTGCAGTGACAGTTAATTCATCGTATTAATATTTCAACATTCGGCCAGCGCAGAGAATTCAATTAACAGTATATTCCGAAAATACTTTTAAAATTTTAAAAATCGAGCACGGATGGAGCGAAATAAAAAAAACAAAATGTGTTTTCACTGGCACAAAACTAAAAAGGAAATATCGAATTAAAAAAGACTAGCGAATAATTAATGATGGAAAAAGACTTCTCGTGTAACCGAGCGGCGGGTCGCGGCCGTCTAATCGTCGAGAATTGCAAATGAGCTCGATTTATTTTTATCGATGTTCGCGTGTCGCGTCACTAGCGCCATACATCTTTTTAATAATGAAAGGATTTGGTAAACAGAGAGGGAATCACGGCCGCGCTCGTCACTAATTTATTTTTATTTTTATCGAGTCAGCAAATGCAGTTTTACATATTCAATGAGGAGGGTAATGATCATTTTAATCGAGTGATTTTCGTTTCTTCTTTTTTCGCTTATACCTCGCATTTAGGCGGTCATTGTTGGAAATAATTTATTTGCACTTTGAATTGTTTTGTAAATACGGTACATTTTTAGAAATCGAAATAAACCATTTTTTTTAATTTTAAATAGTATTGATTTCTACATTTTCTTAATATTAAGTAGGTGTATTATAACGTTAAAATAATAAATTGTGTAAAGACCTTTTTTACTGTATAAAACTTTACAATTCGTAACTTTCGTTTTCGAATATATCTCTGTACTCTGATAATTGTGTACCTACTATAGTATGGTACCGTATGACATTATTGTCAAATTACAAAAAAGGCGTCTTGGTAGAGTCTATGTGCCGATTATCTTGCTTCTTTAGTACCTACCTAATGTTAAATCCTGTGTCATGAAAAGCTTGTTTCATACTGTTCTGGCCTCGTTTATTGTCATATTTTACTTTTTTATTGTTAAAAATATTTTGTTGCCGTTATAATATCTGTTTATGATATGTACAAGTAACACATTTACCTATAGTACCATAAACATTTGTCAAGTTCTAATAGGTATTTGAGGAAGCTATAAGGGAACAGACGAAACTTCATAATTATAACCACCTATAGCTTTGTAGTTGGGTAAAAATGAGCCAATAATTAAAAAGCAGTGATGGCCTCGAGGTTTGGGCGCGCGGTCGAGAATCTCGACGGTCGCGGGTTCGAACCCCAGACACACAGCTCTGACTTTTCGAAGTTATGTGTGTATTCACGTTGAATTATCACTTGCTTTAACGGTGAAGGAAAACATCGTGATAAAACCTGCACACCTAAACAGTTATTAGGAATTTCTTAGGTGTGTAGTCCGCCAACCCGCACTAGGCTAGCGTGGCGGACTATGGCCTAAACCCTCTCAATGGTAGAGGAGACCCGTGCTCAGCAGTGGGCGTATATGGGTTGATAAAGAGAAGAAGAATTAAAAAACATGTTTCGTCACAAAGCGTTAGTCATTTGAACAAGAGCTTCTCACAACGCGGTTCAGAAATCGTGATGTTATTGTGACGTCACGTTTATGGCTGTGCTAAAATGTACAACGAACATTTATGATCGACCTGTAGAGAAACAGCTTTATACTCGTTATAAACACACCGTGATCGGAAACTGAGACGAGTAATGGTTCACAATGAATTATCACTTGCTTTAACGGTGAAGGAAAACATCGTGATGAAACCGGCACGCGTAAGAGTTCTTAGGAATTTCTTAGGTGTGTAGTCCGCCAACCCGCACTAGGCCAGCGTGGTGGACTATGGCCTACACCCTCTCAATGGTAGAGGAGACCCGTGCTCATCAGTGGGCGTATATGGGTTGATGAAGAAGAATGGTTACAAACACGTTGAGGATAAAGAAATTTTGACGAAAAATAAAAATTTCGACATTCTTTTAATAACCAATATTATAATATTTTCAATAATATTGCTGATTAACGTTCTTTTTCGTTCAGATATCCTAACTTTTAATGCTTAACTTTCTTATCCGGGAACGCACGACAAATTCAGAAAATAATTATTATTTTATAGGTACCTGCAACTACCTTCTTCTTCTTCTTCTTCATCAACCCATATACGCCCACTGCTGAGCACGGGTCTCCTCTACCATTGAGAGGGTTTTAGGCCATAGTCCACCACGCTGGCCTAGTGCGGATTGGCGGACTACACACCTAAGAAATTTCTAATAACTTTTTTAGGTGTGCAGGTTTTATCACCATGTTTTCCTTCACCGTTAAAGCAAGTGATAATTCAATTTGAATACACACATACCTAACTTCGAAAAGTCATAGGTGTGTGCCTGGGGTTCGAACCCGTGACCGCCGAAATTCTCGACCGCGTGCCTAAACCTCGAGGCCATCACTGCTTATGTCAATCAAAACTTTCGCGTTGAAAATGACATCATAAAGCCCACTAACGTATAACAGTCATAACCTTAAAAATCACTTTTTTATACAGGTTATATCCACGCTATAATAGAAAACTAAGGCACGTAATATTTACGGCGATTACAAATCCATTTGCGTTACAAATAATTTCAACAAATATAAAAAAAGACATACGTTTTCCTAACAACGACTTACCAAGTTGTTCGGTTTTTTTTTATTTTATAAAAAGTTTCAGAAAAAGGCAACAGCTTTTTTACGCCAATGAGTTTATAATCAACGTATCTATTACTTACCTGATTTAATCTTTGGTTAGTATAAAAGTCATATCAGTATAACAGTCAACAGCCCTAAAATCGCTTTTTTATATAGAACAGGTTCGACACCGGGCGAGGCAGGTTTGTACAAACATCGTGTGTTTGTTCACACGGCCAGTCGACGGCCGGCGCAGCAAATACTCCCGATATGGACATTACTACTAGCGATTTCATTTCGTACTTTTGTAGGTTATGTTTTTAAACACTGCCTTTTTTGAACATTAGTTAATTTTCGGAAAAATATGATTTTTTTGGTTCGTCGGCTTTTAAGTATTGTTATAATGTTGTGAATATTTTCGCAAAAAAGAAAGCTAAACTGAATAATATATTATGTGTTTCATAATTTGTACTTAAACCACTATTAACTACTAGGATATCATATCATAAAGAACGATTTACCCCTACATTTTCTTTTGAAATTCTGGTTTTATAATAGTTTAACTATTATATTTGAAACTATTTTCACAAACTTCTCGCATGTTTTGCAATATTTCCAAAAAATATAGTCTATGATCCAATTTCTAAATAATGTCATATTGTTTACTTAGAACCTGTAATTAAATAAGGAGACGCAAAACCGAGGGAACAATTTTGTTTTGGTCAAAGTATTTTTGCGTAAGATTCCAAAATAGGTGATAACAAAAGAGGTCTAACATATTTGTACATGGCTGAGTCCTAACGTCATTCCGTGAGGTTGGCACTAGTATGTGTCAGCGGTGCCACAACAAAGGCACAGAGCAAACACTAGTAACCTCTATACGCGGGAGGATATTTAAAAACCGAACTCAAATACATGCGTTACGCACAACAAATAACAAAAGCAGTAAGAATGTAGCGATGTGGCGCGAAGTGGCAGCCAGTGGGGCCAACAAAACGAACAAAACTCGCGCCAGCGATGTGTGGCCGGGTTGGCACTCACCGCTACCGTTTTTATGAACTCCTGGTAGTTTCATAGATTCATTGGCGATGATGTAGGATAACAAAAGTAGTTTTTTAAATGATACATAAAATAATAAATATCGTTTTATATTGAAGTTAGATTGTAGCTAATTATTTTTTTGCAAATCTGTGTATTTGCATTACCTGCTTCGATTGGCAGAGAAATAGAGTATGCCTAAAGCATTCATTACAATCTATATACGTAAAGTGAATATAAAAATATATTATCTGTATTAGTTGATGTAAGTAGTATGACTTATAATACTTTTCGCCAAATACGCTATGGCCTAAACCCTCTCAATGGTAGAGGAGACCCGTGCTCAGCAGTGGGCATATATGGGTTGATGAAGAAGAAGAAATACGCAATTACAAAAAAAGCAGTGATGACCTCGAGGTCTAGGCACGCGGTCAAGAGTCACGTCTGATTTTTCCAAATTATGTGTGTATTCACTATGAACTATCACTTGCTTTAATGGTGAAGGAAAACATCGGGAGTAAACCTGCACACCTAAAAGTTTTTATGAACTTCTTAGGCCTATATTCCGCTAACCCGTTCTAGGACAGCATGATGGACTAAGGCCTAAAAACAACTAAGTTATTTGTAGTTGTCTCAGTGTCCAGCAATGAAATATGACAGTTATAAATTATATTCCGCAACGAAGATTGTATAATCTTCTTTACTTTGCGCACTGAAAATAAACTTGTCAGCATTGTATAACTCTCAATATTTGCCATAAGCGACCAACAACGGGTCTGTATGTTCACGCCCACACACACAGTGGGCAGAGAAACTACATTATAAACATTAAACCCACAGGTTTGGAGATATTAACATTTTATTTTCAATTTTGTGTTTCTATTCCTTTAAGCCTTTACTTCATAAAGGTAAAATCAAAGTAAGAGCTGATTTCGACTTTAAAAATTTATTGACTTTTTGGATTAAAGTAGACGATTAACTTCGTGTTAATAAGATTATAAGATATTTCCGTTTTTTTTTTTTATTTTGTCCTTTGCAATTTAAATTTAGTAACGTCATTATAACATTTAAAATTAAGTCCTTTTTTTAAAATATAATATTGATTACTAATTGACTGCCTTATTTTTTCGCGGTAGTAGTGGTTTAGTGCGATCTAGAGATCCCAGATTCCATTCCCGGATCGAACAAATCTTACTAGTCGACATTTTTTTAGTTACTCATGAGACTTAAATCTGATAAAATGTGAATAACATGTCCTTACTCCTTCTAAAATAATGGCGTAATATTATGAATGTATGTGTGTGTTATAAAACTAAAGGTGTCAGACTGTTGTTTCTGGCTGCAAGTGATAAATCATGAATGTTAACAGTGTTTATAGCCGACGGAGTATCAGCAATTCTCACTGAACTATTAGCTTCCTATACTAGAACACACGGACACACGGTTTGAACAACTTATTAAAGGTTAGAAAGTACTTTAGAAACATTTTTATGGTATAAGCATAAGGTATGCAATATAGAGAAGATATCGAAATTTCAAATAATACAGATTCTGCATTGTAATCTCAGGCAATAATATAGTAGGTTCAAGGTGGTTAAAATAACTTTGTGAAAGTGGCCGAAAGATTTAGGTATACGTCATTTACGTACGTATCTTAGTGTCTATAGCTTTTAAAGGTTACTAGATTTGTTATTAACTAACCAATTATTTCTTAGTCGCATATTTTAAACATTTAACATAAATTACTATTGCATTCAACATGCCATATCACACTCAATATCACTTAAAACGAGAACTTAAAATCAAATTTAAAAGAAAAAAAACATCGATGTTTAAATTCATTTTTCTTAGCATTTTGAACATTTAACATATTAACATTAGCATATTATTTTCCTTTAAATTAAGTTTCACCATGCCAAATCACGCTATACTTAAAAAGGGAATAACCTATGAAAACGTTAAGAAGTATATCAAAAGCTGTGTCACCGGTTCGTCCGTGTGTCCCAGTGTTAACGAATTACAAATATTAGTGAGCGCGCGACACAAATTACGCCTAATGTCTAGTGTAAAGCGCAGGTTAACTGCAGACTAACCACTTGAACAAGTACGAGGGATTAGCGACACTCAAATGTGACGAGTCAATTCGAAACATTATCCGATGGTTATCAATTGGTTAATGAAAAAAAAATTACTTTAGATGACATTTTTTTGGTACTAAAGACCTAGTAGGTTTCGTTATAAGAATGTGCCGTTGTGCAGAGAGTTCCTGGGTTAGATTCTCGAGTCGAGAAAAGTGGTATTGGGGTTTAAGCTTTCGGCAATTATCAGTAACAGCAAAGGGCTAGTCCTCTATCACGTAGGACGACAGTAACGTCGGCAAAATGTGTTTGAAGAAATACATCTGTGTCTAGCCTTTTGGGGAATATAGACGTGAGTATGTGTTTGATAGGGAAAGGAGGTTTTTATTAATATAAAAATGCACCCAACAGTCAGATACATAGTTCTAACCCCACACTAAGTTACGAGACTTGTGTCGTGGGTATCAGAAACTACGAAAAACAACAAATTAAGGATAGTATATAAGTATTTTTTTATATTGTCCAGTCTTAAGTTATTGGAAACTTGATTTTTATTGGCAAAATAAACTGAGTCATCTTTCGCCACTCGGTACAATAAAACTGGCTTAGTTTTGGTACTTTTGTTAATAGAAACTTCATTAGGGTTAAAGAGTAAGTCATAGCACTTTTTAAATTAGGAAAAACTTATGCCAAAAAGTAATCACCATATAGACCCAACTAATGCAGACTTATAAATGCTTCTATCTCCCAAAAAAAAAACAACAAAAAAAAACCATTATCTTACAACGTAAAACATACCTTAATCCGCAAACGACAAGATTAAATTTCCATCACCACAGTCGATGCATTAAAGAATGTTATTAAAAATCAACAACAGCGAAGTGTGAAGTATAAAACGCTTGTATTTTCGACTGAGGAATAAAAGGTATAAACCAGTAGCGGACATGGGTAATAAAGCTATCCACTGCATAAAGGCTTGGAATTGAATAGACTACAGATATGGCTGTGAGTAGACCACCCTGGAATGTGGTCTATTGGCAAAACAAAACTTTAAAGTAGGAGGAAAAGAATAGAATGCATGAAAAAAAACTATTAGATTAAATATATATTTAAACTGCTTCGTACTAGAGGTTTCGGGAACGATTTCGGGTTGAGAAAGGTGTTATTGAGATTGCCCATTGGGAAATTCTCAGTAAAGGAACATAATTTTGAATAAGTCTTGACTGTTATATACCTGGCAGTGGCTATGTATGTAGGTATATTGAGTCTTACAAAAGAATTAAGAAGATTTTTATATGAATGTCGACGATGGAGGATAAATTAAGAAAAAATATGGACTATCGAGAGAAATCCTTATAATTACGAACCTAAGCCAAACTTGCGTCTATAAAAGGAACTTTCTTCAACATAAAATATTAGACCGACCGTTCCGATGTTTTAAACAATTATATTTGCCATTGACTGTACATATAACTGTCAGTTGTTTTTATTCATATTTCGAGCACACCTCATCAAAGCAAGGTTAGTACGAAATCCCAGCACATTACAAAACAACCACGAAACAGGTAGGTCATGCCGTCAAATGTATCGACCGAGTGCAACATTTATACAAAACGTGCGAAGAGGGTGGACCTGCCCCCCCCTCCCGCCAGCCCCCTCGTCCCTCACACCCGCTCCCCTCCCCCGGAGTCCGTAGCGAGTTTTTTCCCAATTCTTTTTATGATGTTATTGGAGCGGATGTAAGCTGTTGTTTGATCGGCTTTGTATCGCTTTTGTATCGTCGTGTTATCGTTCGACGTTTGATTGTGACTTTGCGAATGCCGCCATGTTGTTAACGGTCGGTTCGGATTCGAAATTTGAATGTGTTATTTGGGTTTGTGTTTGCGTAAGTTAAGGTTGTAAAACCATAAAAAATACTGTATCATAACGGCATTATTTTTGGTAAGAATGACAGCAGTATAGGCAATTTCGCCTTTTCGTTTTAGTTCTATAATATTCATTCACCAACTACAAAACTATAAATCCACTTATGGTTTTCTCATGATTTTTACTTTTACAACACTTCGTTTATCAAGCATCAAACCTCCAACTCGACTTGTGACTATTCCCTGATTTTTCTCCTATAACATTTCTTTCACCAACTACCAAAACTCCCCCTCAACTTGTGACTATTTGATCTCCTGGCACTGACCTGCACGCGGCTCTCCGTGAGCCCGATCCTCATGGCGATCTCCTCGCGCATGAAGATGTCGGGGTAGTGGGTCTTGCTGAAGCACCGCTCCAGCTCGTTCAGTTGCGCTGGCGTGAACCTGGCACGAAAACATGGTGGTCTTTAATCTAGATAAAATACACCCAACAGTCATCTACATAGGTCTGATCCCGCACTAAGCTATTGTGACACTACGTGATTTAGAATTACTTGTATCAATGTTGTATTATTGTGGTGTACAATAAAGAATATAAATAAATAAATAAGCTGTTTTGTGTCGTGGGTGGCTGACTACGTGAGACTTTTCGCTCTCATTAAATATTTATGGAGACGGCTTCTCATTTTGCTAGCTGAGGCCTAGCCAATTACGGCACAGGGTTGTCAATATACAGGGTGTGTTCATACCGTCATCGGAAACTAACTGGCGTTGAAAAAATCCCGAAAAAAGATAAAAATTTTGACGTTTTCCAAACAGGATTGTTTTAACGCCAACGAGTTTGTGATCACCGTAACTATTACCTGCCTATGTTTTCGATCACTATCTGAATACACAATATACTCAGCCCATCGCGCCCAAGAAAGAGTCAAAGGGATGGTTGAGCTGACTTGAGCAGCGCTCATCCAACCTGCCTCTAGTCGTCAAATGATCATGCTGCAGGTCGTCCTAAACTACATTAGCCTAAGCGCGGTCTTCGCTTTATCGTCTTTTTGTTTGAAACATTTGATGTTTTACCTTGTCCGATGCCTCTTCTGCTTGGCGGGTTTGTCTGTGTCTGACGCTGAGGAGGACATGCTGACGGGCACCGTGGCCATGTGCCCGCCGTGCTGCTGGTGGAGGCCGCCTGACACAACATCACATTAATAAACATACATTCTAAGGAAATAAATGTAAAGGGCTAAGGCCTTAACCCCCTCCAGTTGTAGAGGAGCCCCGTGTCCAGCAGTGGGCCGTATATGGACTGATTATAAAAAAATAAATAGGTACACCGAACAGTCACATAAATAGTTCTGACCCCACCACTAGGATAGAAGTCCTGTGTCGTGGGTAACAGAAACTACTAGAGACTTTACGGTCTAACGAACACCTACATCCGAAACAAACATTTGCGGATCACACAAACATTGGTCTCGGTGCGGGGATCGAACCCGCGGCCTCTCGTTTCGCAAGCTAGTATCTAGCCTGCTGCGCCACAAGACTGTCATGACATACTCATCAGAGATTGACAGAGGGGTATTTTCCCACCTAACAGATAAAAAAGACTAGAAATAAACAGAATTTCGTATGTGGTCGAGTGTAACAGTTTGTCTGTCATCTGTTTATTCGACTACGATAACACGACTAATGATTTTTAAAAATAAAAATGAAGTAATGTTATCGGTTGGGTAAAAAGAGGCTGTCTGTGGTAGCACTGTTTTTTTAAGTCCCCTTTTACTCCAATGTACATACCTTTTTTTTTTTTTTTTTGTTATCGAGGGGAAAGCTGTTTATGGCTCTACTTCCCGCCAGCCCGGGGGCGGTGGGGGGCGGGAAGCGTATGTCGGGGTCACCGGTCTTCCAGCCCGGCGCGCGGCGACGTCAGGTCCGCGCAGGTGTTAGTGCCGGGCTGGGTCCCTAACAAAATCCCTAAACCGGCATACCGACCAAAACCCCCCGGTGGCCATCACCGCGCCGAGTGGGGCGACCACGGAACGTGAGCGAGAAGCGCCCACCGTTATACCGCAGTCGCCCGGTGCGCCTCCGGAACGTAAACGTCCCGGCCTTCACGAATTTGAAGGGGGCGCAGTTGCACCCCCACTATCTTGATTTGGGCGCCCTGGTTGTGAATGGGCGCCCGCGACGTACACGGGCCACAGTGCCGCCGCCCCGCTCGGGGTCACTTTCAGTGAGGACGCGCCGCCCCCGCAGCGCGCCCAGCGACCCCTCCAATGTACATACCTACAGTTAAAATAAGAAGTAAACAATGAACAAAGCCAGAGTAGTGGACTAACGCCTAAACACTCCCAGTTGCAGCTAATGCTCGTGCTATACGGGGTGATAATGATTATGATGAAAATATATTATCATCATTAGCCCATACACGTCCCAACTGCTGGGCTCGGGTGTCTTCTACCATTGAATAGAATAAGCCTTAGTCCCCAACGCCGGCCTAGTGCTGACTGTAAAATATATGATTAAAATATTATTTGTGTTACTAAACCGGCCGTAAAAAAGCTTGCAATCAATATTGTGAATGTCATCAACATAAACTAAATACGAAGATGTTTAAAGGATATTTCGCGTGTGCGCGCCAAAACATCGTGACAACATCGTTTGTACAGTGACTAACTTACTAGTTACACTCTTTCAACTAAATTCCAGCAAATGACTAAAAAAACTGCTATAAACAATCTTCATACTCATCAGAGATTGACAGAGGGGTATTTCCCACAGATAAATAAGACATAGAAATGGACAGTATTTTGTATAAGAATGAGTGTCGCCGCTTGTCTCTCATTCATACTGCGATCACATGAATAATGATAAAAAATTCTTACGAAAATGAAGGGCTTCTATTGTTTGTCATACATTTATAAAAGTCTTTATTATACACGCAAGCCGAATTACTAAAAAGCGTATGTGTCAAACACTTAACAGTGTAATCGTAGGTTCGGCACGCTCGGCATGCTCACATTTCCTTTCTAGTCTTATTCAACTGTTCGTTGATATTTCCAAAGAAACATTGCTTATTAGTTTTTAGAAATGTCACAGAGGACAGGTCAATAGCCGTTAGAAATATTCTTAATCTAATTATTATTTAACATTACCAGCCCATATATGTAGCTCCTACAGCCCGTATGGGCACGGGCCTCCTTTACAAATAACGTATTTTAACGGTAAAGAAAAACACCGTGAGGAAACCTTATGAATTGATTTTTTTTCTCAGCTTAATGGTGAAATTTGTAGCTGTATAGTTACCCTGCAAGTGGTCGGGGCGTACGTTGTGCGCGATGTGGAGGCGCGCGCCGAGCGCATGGTGCGGCCGCTCCACGCCGCCCTTCAGCTCGTGCGGCTTGCTGTCCTCCGGGCACGACTCCTTGTGACCTGTGCAACCAACGTGTCAGGAGGAGGAATAAACAACACTCAGCCATGAGTCGATGGGATGAAACAATTCATCGCTCACAAGATAAGCGAAGGAAATCTAGTAATTGTTTGTTTGTCATCAGCCCATATACGTCCCACTGCTGGGAACGGGCCTCCTCTACCATTAAAAGGGTTAAGGCCTTAGTCCATTACACTGACCTAGTGCGGGTTGGCGGACTACATACCTAAGAAATTCCTAAAAACTTTTAGGTGTGCAAGTTTCATCATGATGTTTTCCTTCACCGTTAAAGCAAGTGATAATTCAATGTCAATACACACATATCTTCGAAAAGTCAGATGTGTGTGCCTGGGGTTTGAACCCGCGACGGCCGAGATTCTCGACCAAGCGCCTAAACCTCGAGGCAATCACTGCTTTTTAGCAAACTAGCAATTACGTTACAAGTAAGGAGCTTGTAATTAATCGTTGGTGTGCCTAAATCCTCTCTATGGTAGAGAAGGCCCGTGTCCAGCCGGAGGACAAAATAAATCGGCTGGTGATGATGACAACACATTATGTAATGTGTAGGGTGCATTCAGAGCGTGATCGGAAACTAATTTAGGTAATAGGACCGTGGTTAATAACCCATTGCCGTTAAATAAAATCGCGCCAAAAAATAAAAAAATAGGTTTTCCTAACAACCGTAGGTATAAAATGTATGTGGTTTTAAGAAAAGGTCTTTTTTGTTAGGATTTTCTTTAACGCCAGGGGGTTTTTAATCACCGTAGTTATTACCCGCCTTACTTTTCGATCCCGCTCTGAATACACTTGTATATCTATATCAAAAAGCAGTGATGGCCTCGAGGTTCAGGCGCAAGGCCAAGAATCAGGCACACGCCTTCCACTCTTCGGAGTTATACCAGTGGCGGTACTTCCATAGAAGCCCGAAAGCCCGACTTACCTTACATAGTTCCGAATAACGAACTTAACGATTGTTTATTTATAAAATAACGCTATAAACGTGAATGTGAGTACTTACCGGTAGGTATTTATTAGTCCTACGTACCAAAAAAAATATGCTGCTACTAAATAATCATTTGGGCTTGCCTTAGTTTGACACCCTAGGCACGCCACTGAGTTATACGTATTAAGGATGATTTATTACTTGCTTTAACTGTGAAGGAAAACATCGTGATGAAACGAACGATGATGTTTACAAAATTTAGACCTAATAACAGAATTATTGACGTTAAGAATTGAAGAGTTTGATGACCCACAGTAACCACGGAATTTTTTACACACAACTCAGACTATTTAGTGTTAATTAAAAAAAAAACTGCTTCATGAATTCATTGCTGAAGCAGTGATGGCCTCGAGGTTTGGGCGCGCGGTCGAGAATCTCGACGGTCGCGGGTTCGAACCCCAGGCACACACCTCTGACTTTTCGAAGTTATGTGTGTATTCACATTGAATTATCACTTGCTTTAACGGTGAAGGAAAACATCGTGATGAAACCTGCACACCTAAGAGGTCTTATGAATTTCTTAGGTGTGTAGTCCGCCAAACCGCACTAGGCCAGCGTGGTGGACTATGGCCTAAACCCTCTAAATGGTAGAGGAGACCCGTGCTCAGCAGTGGGCGAATATGGGTTGATGAAGAAGAAGAAGAAGAAAAAAAAAACTATCAAGAACAAACGTAAACTTTCGCAAAGAATATCCCAAGTTAGATCCATAACAAAAAAATCTTATCAAAAGTGAAGAAACGCTCTTCTCCTTGCTATCAAAATTCCCCTTAGATATTCCAGAGTCGTGCGTAAAATCCAGATTCGCCATTACAGCAAAGTGTTAACGTTTAGAATGGGCAAAGTTCGACGCCCAACCGCCTTTATTACCACGCTGATTTTCTATTAGCCCCTAAAAGTGTGGAGTATTCTTAACGCTGGCAATACTGCGTCTGCCGACGTAATAAGAAGTTTCTAGAAGGTTTTTGAAGTTCTAATTTCGTTTCTTCATGATGATAGTATAGATGGGGCCGGCGCAATTTTTAATTTTCGGCTCATTTTTTGGGATCACTGCATTTTCTAGGATAAAAATGTTTTATGTACTTCCCTAGGCCCTGAATATCTCAATCCTAAAAGTCACTCAAATCAGATCAGTTATTTAGGCGTAACATCGTAACAGATATAGAGAGTTAGTTTTAAAATAATATTGAGTGTGTATTGAAGAGTTATTTAATAAATCTGTGTAAGTAGAATCAAATTCTGAATCATTAATTGGGTTTTTTGGAAAATTGCCTATTAAGGTGGTGAAATAAGCATAAAAAGTGAGACGTGATTAATTTGGAGAGGGTATACCATAGAACAACAAAATATCTTTGCTCTATGGTAACGAAAACGAATGTGAAAATTAATAAAAAATAATAGGCTCTAAATAGACTGTCTTACTGTTTCTGATCTCTCCAGTCCATATAAGGATTGACTGAAAGAAAAAGCAGATAGATAGCGATGAGGTCATTTGTAACACAACATTCTTGAGTTGTGACTCTTAAACAATGTTGTTTGTTATTTATGGTGTACACTAAAGTATAATAAATAAATAGGCAAACTTATTATCAATACATTACCAATATTTTAAATATTATGTTTGTGATTTGTTTTCCGATAATCGCCTCCATTTAACGGAGATCAAGTATAATCAAGCCGTGGGTATTATTATGTTCCTCTACCTTTACCTTTAGTGAAAAGGGCTTGGATATAGCTATAACTTCCGTTACCATTTTATACTAGTCGTAGTCACTGCTAATGGCCGAAGTTTTAAGCAAACTACGAGTAAACATAATGTGGTAGAGACCCACTAATACATTAGTCATTTCGGATGGAACGATGAGTCAATGAGATCAAAGAATTCGTCACTTATGACGTAGATAAATGAAGAATCTACTGAACCTAGCAAATGAAGTGGTTTTAAAATTTCTTGTTTGTGGTAGTCCCAATCCGCACTAAGCTAGCGCGGTGGACTAAGCGAAGCTACACGCTCTCAATTGCAGAGAAGGCTCGTGTCTAGCTGTTGGACGTATATCGGCTCATGATGATGATTAAATCTCTCTATCTTCGTAGGTTTCGGGGTAAAATATGCGATGATGAGGTCTAGTTTCGGATGTAAAAATAGCAGGGTTTTTTGAATGGGAAATTCTCCATAGAAGTAAATAGTACATAATGTTATAGGCAATGTGTATAATCCGGGATTGTATAGAATGCCTAGGCATTGTACACATTGCCTAAAACGTTCAGGCAATGTGTATAATACGATTCATTTCATATTGCCTAGGTATTGTATAAAATGCCCGAAGTGCATCAGGCAATGTGTATAATGAACGACCACGGGAAGGAGGCGAGTGCTGAATTGATATGTGACTAATTTGATTGTTTGAAATACCAACCTTAAGTTTTGATTTTATTGAGGTACAGTCAAGTCCAAGTAGACCTTTACACTTGCCATTCGAATTTGTCCTAATAGCGTAGAAGATAACAGAGGTGGAAATGTCAAAATGTAAAGCTCTACGCGCACTTGACTGTACCTCATTTCTATTTCTAAGAGTAATTACTCTTAATAATAAATGGTAAATACCTAATATTTCTCACACTTGACTACACATTTTTAGTACCTACAAATGAAACCTCTACAAGAGTTTTATATTATTCAGAGCAGTGTTTGTGTTGAAGTTTGATAATGTTGATTTTGAATTTGAACCGTATAAACAAACTTTACCCTAGGTATTCTTTTAATAATATGTTATTACTTTCATAGCGTAACGCATAAGTTTTGTGTCGATTACTGAACATACGAGTATAAAGACTTTCTTATTGTTATTAAGTACCTACAAGTAGGTAGTAACTATATTGCAATTTTAATATTGCTCTATTTTAGTTTGTTCAAAGATGTTACCTAAGATTTTATTTCATTTCAAATTATAATTATGTTACCCACAGTTTATTGAAAGTGTTAATAAAAGCTTATTTTAAATGAAAACTGTTGGATTTTTTTGTATCATGATCAAATTTCCATAATCAGGTGGTAAGAAATGAACAGGACGACTTTCTGCACAAACCTTTATACTTGCTATTCGATTTTGTCAAATTGTGAAGCTCTACGTGCACTTGACTGTACGTTGTAAATGTAAATGTTTATCCGAAGGGAACTGCTATGTGAGAAACGCTGTCTACGCAAAAAACACGTTACATACATTACCTATGCGTCAACCGGCATTCTATACAATGCCTAGGTATTCCATACATTTCCTAGGTAAAGTGTAAAATAGTTTGAACATTCAATATCATTTCACACATTGCCTGGACGACCCCGGCATTCTATACAATACCTAGGAAATTATACACATTGCCTATAACACACACATATAACTCGCTAGTTATGACTTGGGATTTAAATTTAATTGGCAAGACTTAAAAGTAGGGATGCCCTTTAATTACACCTCTAACTTCCCCATTGTGTATAAAGGCTTGAATGTTTTAAAGTCATAGACGACATATTTACAGTCCTTATAATGTAAAAATAAATCCGCCAACCCGCACTAGGGGAGCGTGGTAGAAAAAGGTCTTAAGCATCTCAGTTGTAAAAGAAGCCCGTATTCAGCAGTGGAAGGTATAAGGTCTGATTGTGATATGTATAAAAAGATTTATCTTTCAACCCTGAGCAATAAATAACCTGAACACCTTTGAGAGATATATGGAGAGGGCATTGCGCCGTATTTCTTTACGAGATTAATCAATAATGAGGTAAGACATAGGTGAATAATTATTTACCTAGTGACAAGAAGACAGAATGACAAGAAGTTATTAAGATATTCCTTCGTAAATCGATAGTAAAAGGTTGACCTTTCTATACAAACACAAAGATTGATATGATTTTATGTTTCATCATTATTATCAGCTTATGTACATATATCCGACTGCAAGGCACGGGTCTCGCCTTAATCCACAACGCTGGCGACTCAATTCGAGTTGGCGGACTTCTTCTTCTTCTTCATCAACCCATATACGCCCACTGCTGAGCACGGGTCTCCTCTACAGGAGGAGTGCAGGTTTCATCACGATGTTTTCCTTCACCGTTAAAGCAAGTGATAATTCAATGTGAATACATACATGACTTCGAAAAGTCAGAGGTGTGTGCCTGGGGTTCGAACCCGCGATCGCCGAGATTCTCGACCGCGCGCCCAAACCTCGAGGCCATCACTGCTTTTAATATTTATTACTGAACCGATTTAGATGATTTTCTTTATGGACATAAATGGAACCCTGTGGGGTAGAACAAACTTAGTTTGGTTTTCAAAGCGGGTAGTAATTAAAAAAAGATAAATAAATCTAAACAACAAAAGTTAATTTTATTTCCATTTACATAAGACAAGAGTCTTGTAAAATTATAAATAAGCAGCAATATTTCGACTTTAAATGTAGCACCTTCAAATTTAATTACCCCTGAAAATTAATTCAAAAGCCCACAATTTTCACCTGAATTCAAATCCCATGATCCGTGAACGCGACTTGGCGAAACTTTGAATACAATACAGGCAGGTGGGAAGTGACTTCGAATAAAATCTTGGCAGATTCCGACCCGGCTTTGGAGGATTACCGCCGGCTCATAAACTGGATTTAATGGAATTGAACCCCGTAAAACGGAATCGTCGCCCCACGAGACACGCAGGGGAGAGGCTGAGGTGATATGTACATATGTTTGTTTTTGTGTGAATAAACGAGTTGATTTCATTTCATTTTTGTAATGACCAAAGATTGTTGAGCACAGCTTAATATTGACTGATGGAAATTAGTGTTAATGATTTGTACCAGGCTGAATTAAAACATTTTTTTGCAAAACTCAGGTATGATCACTACATACTATAAAACAAAGTCGCTTTCTCTGTCCCTGTGTCCCTTTGTATGCTTAAATCTTTGAAACTACGCAACGGATTTTGATGCGTTTTTTTTTAATAGATAGAGTGATTGAAGAGGAAGGTTTATATGTATGATAACATCCATTAAATATCAGCATTGCACCCGTGCGAAGCCGGGGCGCGTCGATACATTTATATACCGATACATTTATCAATACACCCTTTCTACGATCGTTGATTCACATCCCATGCTTGCATCTGCCTTTTTTACATTACATTACATACACGCACTATAAAGGAAGGCAAGTGACGAGTCATGCATATCCACTAACGCACAAGCTAGCGTCGTGGAACCCAACAGTGGGCCTTATTTAAACTGATTTTATCCTAACATAAATATCCTAACACGTTTCCCCAAAGAAAAGACTTGTTTTGTACGCTTTTACATACGTTTCAAACAAACTAAAAAATCTCTGAAGTATAACAAAACTTTGCAGGTTTATTACACTATATTAATGACTAAAATGAATGAGAATAAATCATTGACAAACCGTGGCGCAGTTGGCTTGAGTTGACACCAGCATGCGAAACGATAGGCCGCGGGTTCGATCCCCGCTCTAAGAAGAATGTTTTTGTAATCTACAAATATTTATTTCGGGTATGGGTGTTTGTGAGACCGAAAAGTCTTTCGTGGTTTCTGATATCCACGACACAAGTTCGTCTTGTAGTTTCTTAGTGTGGGTTCAGAGCTACGTATGTTACTGTTGGATGTATTTATTATTTATGAATGTTATCTCTTCAAAAATTACAGTTATAATTGTTGTAAGCCACTTGGCCCCGAATTTAAGGCGCAGAGTCATATAAAATCTAAGCGTTCGGAGATTTAAACCGTAGAAAAACACATTACAAGGAATTATAACTCGAAACTGAAAAATGGTTCACATATTTCCTGAGTTTTTTAAGCGCATAGACAGTTTCTTGAAATCCAGAAATTTCCGACGCCAGATCGCACTTGTAATGCGATTTCAATAAATTACTTCTCATACAGTTATAGTTACAAAAGTTGTTTCCCTGTGAGTCCGCTTAACTAAATTTATACTCTGCTTCACCGCATGTTACCATGTTATAAAGGTTTTCAGTATAGTAATATCGCCGCTTAATGGGTATATCTTTTTACATACATACATAATCTCACGCCTTGTATTCCCCAAACGGAATAGCAGAGGTGTATATTTGTACACCCACATTTCACCAGGTAATAGTTTCATCAGTTCCACGTAATAGGAGGCGAGTTTATAGCCGTTTTTTGGGCACATTCCCAGACTTCTATCATTACTTAAAATCTCCTAAATTTATTTCGGAACCTCGAAATTACACTGCACATATTTTCCTTTTCTACCTAAAACCGTTTTATTTATGTAGAATAGGAAAGTACTGCGAAATTTCATTTAATCAGCTGAAATATAATATTTCTAGATTTCTATTGTAGATTTTAAAGACTACATCTAACCTAAAATTATTTTTACCACCCCAGCCTACCTTTTTAAGCATACAAGCGTTATATTTTAAAATGAAACAACCGTACTATATTTGATGAGCCTCCGAGAAACGTGATTCCGTCCGGCGCGTTGGAGCAAACATTTGTGTGATCCGCAAATATTTGCCAAGGGCTGTTTGCCACAACTTGCGGATTCTCGCGTTATACATATTATACAAAATGTTAGGCATGTTGTTTGACTATTGGCTTTGTGTTGGTTGTATCAACTTGACGAATATTTGTGTTTTTGTTGCTGATACATTTCGGTCAGTGGTTGCGCGCTCAAATTTTACCTTTGAATTTTAGAAGCGATGTGTATGTAAAATGAATTATAATATCTTTAAAGGCAGTACTTCCATTAAAGTCCAAAGGCGTCATATGTAACCGTGTCTAGTAAATAATTTTTTATTGTGAGGGCAGGCTATTCTCATTTATATGTCAAGTTTATTTGACAAATAAAGATTTTGAGATTAGATTATCATTCGGAATTTAGTAGAGGAAGCTTGGCTTTTAGGTTTCTATGGAAATACCGCAAGTTTTTTAATGTACATAATAAGTTTTAGTCTGTCAACCCGTACTGATCACTAACTTGAAGATATTACGTCTATTTTATTAATTTCTTTTAAATAAGGTTGACAATATCGGCACTGTTCAAGACTATTTCAAGACATTCTTATTTTAATTAGATTACTAAAGAAATAGTATTATCATAAAAAAAATCTTATTAAATTACTAAACTAATTTGATATTGTAAATATGCGTTGTGATTTGAATATTTTGAACACAAAACCAAATAAAGAGGCAAAAAAATAAATAAATAAATAAATACACCCAACAGTCACATACATAGTCCTGACCCCACACTAAGATACGAGTCTTGTGTCGTGGATATCAGAAACTTCGAGAGACTTTTCGGTCTCACAAACACCCAGACCCGAAATAAATATTTGTGGATCACACAAACATTTGTCTCGGTGCGGGGATCGAACCCGCGGCCGCTCGTTTGGCAAGCTGGTGTCTAGCCAACTGCGCCACGGGGCTGTCATGAAATGAATAAATAATAAATATGAAATAAATGATTTTATTCAATGTATTTCTTCATTACTCTATGAGTATAAATGTTTGATTATAATTTAAACGTTTTAAATGATAAACCTAAACGTTTAAAAACGAATAAGATTTTGTTTATATTCACCTTAGAACTCTCTATTTTTAGTATCAGAACCAGTGTATTATTACTTTTTACTTCCTCATATTTAGAGCTTTATTTTTCTATAACTATCCTATAAGACAATAGATCAATTGTAGCTATAAATACATATTTCCTTATGAACATAGTTATTTCTACATTTACCTTATTTTTCCCGTGTTTCATATGGAAACGCAAACTAGATATCCCTCTAAATAACGACTTACTACCAATATTATAGAGAGGAAAGAATAGAACAAGTTATGTATGTTGACTTACCAGCTAAAGCTGTAGCCGTGAGGTTGTTGAGCATGGCCTCAAAAGGCCAGTAGCGGCCGACCCCTATGTCGACATCTTTCCGCACACCACTTCACAAGTCCCGAACCGAGCACCGAACCCACTAGCGCCCGCCGACCGGCGCCCGACGCATCGTCCGACAAACCTACCGTCCCACGCCACACAAAAAGGACGATTATACCGACAAAATCCGGCTTAATTTAAAATAATTAGCGTCGTATTAAAGGCAATTAGTTTTAATTACGAGCCGGCTCACAACTTATTTACACACTTAATTTTTGTTATAAAATTAATACAACCCGTTTAGTATCAATTTGTATATATTTGCAGTTTGATTGGTTCGCCCTTAAAATGATCGTTTAATGTGAAAACCGACTGGCGACTGCTACAAAAACGGATCTCGGCCGAGAGGGGCCTCGAAGCGAACCACACAGATATATATTTATCTCTTTCTACGACAAAGGCACCGCCCACGCGTCCCTCTCGCACTCTCCCCGAGCTTTGTAATGGTCGCTTACTTTTGTTTACGTTCGATATGAACAAACGAATAATCTATTATTTCATTCGTGCACGTATTATTGATACGGATCGGTGGCGGCATGCAGTATTTATGGGCTGATGTTGTTCGTTCCGTCTCGCTCTAACTCAATAGACGCTTATTACAGGCTCGATTTGCCATCTCTTTCTGGTTTGCAAGCCGGGTATCGAACGCGGCGGAAGAAAGCCTCGCGTGGACCAATGGCTGCGCTTGGAAATCACTTAGCTGTGTGGCGCGCGGGAGAGATATTGAAATATGATGTCGGCTCGCAGGGCGTTCCACTGTAATGGAAAAAACAAATAGAGGCGAGCTGTGTGACGGTAAATAAGGGCCCTCGAACTGGAAATATTTCAGGCGGCGGACGTCGCGGCCTGAGTGCGATTTCTTGTAAAAGCGCCTTTAATTTTCGGACGTTGCTGAATAAGGAATGCGGGGAAATGGCCACTTCTACCATACTTTTTGTTTGATCGCCGATCTGACTGAATGTAGCCATCGATTTGTACACATGGGATTTTTGGATTATAGGAATATTAATCCTGGTTTTAAATTTACCTATTGTAGCAGATTAAATTCCCTTTAATAATAAAAATAAGAAAATGTAATCACACGATAGATTTTTGAGAAAGAGAACCCATAATCAATTGCACAAGAATATTAATAATCATTTTTTAATATATATAAGCTTAGATGAGCTCGTTTTAATTATGAGCCTTAACAACTAAATAGATGTTAAGGAATTTTTATTTGAAGCAAAGATAGATGCGATACTTATTTTAAAAATATTGAATACTTGAAGCGTATTATTAAAAACATTAACCTAATTAATATTCAATATGACAAATAATACTACATATAATATAATATTTACACGCTAGTAAATAAATATACTAAAAGTATCTACCTGATTGTATTGTAAAGAACCATAAAATCAACATATTCGCATGTCATGGGCATTATATTTAACTTAATAGAAAGTTAGTTCATATTAGTGCATTTCTTTTTGCACATTGAAACACGGTAAAGCAAGAAATTTAATAATTTTTAATGCCTATAAGTTATCCAGACATCAGATATCAGGAAAAGTCATCTATGTATCTAAAACAAAACGACCAGTTTTAGAAAACAATTATTTGTCTTTGTGCAAACGTGACATGGATTACTCTGCTCAAGACATCGAAAATTTATTTTGTCTTAGACTCACCAAGTCACATAAACCAAAAAAAGTAGATTATTATCAATAATCAAATTTTACCTTTAACTTTTCCTGATATTTTACACATACTCATTACGGATATAGATTCTGAAAGGGTAGGCAGTGGTCAAATTTTTACGTTTTTTTTTTCTTAAATCTCCCAATAAGAAAACGAACCAATCACCGTTCCTCGAATACATTTCTAATTCTCTTGTTATTGCATTTTTATCTAACTGTTAAACCCAATACCTTTAAACCTAACCTGGGATCGAACCCAATACTCTCAGATCGTGTCATACACACCGAAACCCCAGGAACAAGTAAATACATATGTACAACATTCTTCTAAACTAACACAAATACTACAAAATGATATAGAAACTGTAATAAGCCTCCGCACGCAGCCTACGTGGACTACAAAAGAATTTAATATCCCAAACACTGCTTCCTGTTCCAGTGAAATTCCCCGCATTTTTCCTTCAATATTTTGATACAGCCTGCGTAGACAGGGTGCGCTATTATGAGGCTCTATATTGAGATAATTCTGGCTCTTTATTTTTGAAAAATATGTGGATTAACGAGAAATATAGATAGAAATTACTTAAATTTTCAGCAAGTTTCACCAGTTCAGTTGTTTTTCAGTCTAAAATATTAGACTACGAGTTGCTAATAAAGTTAACCTACGTCAAGGAAGTTGCCTGTAACTAATAAAGAAATAGTGTAGAGCAGAAACTCGAAAAAATGAACCACGGTTACGTTTTTTACGGTATTAATTTATACGAGAAAAGGACGATTCCACGATTTTTATACTTTTTCCTTGAGGTTAGCACTCTGTTGATATTAATTTCGAGAGGAACTTATAAAAGATCATATCAGATATTTTTCACTCATCGTAATAACAATGCCAATTCATTCTTTTCTCATCATCATCATCATCAGCCTAAACGCATCTACTATTGACATAGACCTCACCAAAAACTTCCAAACTCTCTTTTCACAGATAAATCCAAAATGTAAGCGTGACACTTTTCCTCACAAAAATAATTGTGAAATAAATTCAAAACAATTTATATCAAACTGTATAACAATTACACCGGCCCTGTGCACTCGTACTGTCTGCCGCCCCCCCTCCCCGCGGCCCTCGTACACCCCTCAGCCCCCGCGCTCGCCCTCAGCCAAGTGCGCTAGGAATTTAATTCAAATGCCATTTCATATTGTTAGCAGTATTCAGTTGGGATAGTACTTATTTGAAAAACATGGTAACGTTGGAAGAGGTAGAGGTACTCGTGTTTTTGAGTACTTTCAAGGTTTTTAATATGTGAAAATCGCAGTTATTAGGGTTTGAGAATAAGGGCGATATATGAAACTCCAATTTGCAACTGAGAATTTCTTTTTTAAAAAAGAAACAGTTACTCGCCAGAACATAACTAAGTGTAACCATACCAGGCCTTTTTATTTATTGTTTTTTTTTTTGTTCTCGGGGGGAAAGCTATTTATGGCTCTACTTCCCGCCAGCCCGGGGATCAAACCCGAAACATTGCGAGGTAAAGAAGTAATATACCATAAATTTTGAAAGGATTGAGTGTGCATTCTCATTTTGTCTTTAATTCAATTCATTTTACCAATTTAATTTTTGCCATTAGGGAATTCTCAATAGTAGCATGGAGTCATAGAAATTTGCCTGAAAAACAACAATTCGCTCATCCCCTACTACGTGCGACTTAAGACATATTTGGCGAGATGGATATAGTAACGCATTTTTATCTTTATGGGTAGAAACTTAGGGTTGTATTTCGTTTGACGATCTTGGGTAGTTGCGTGTTGATGTTACTTTGGTGGATCCTTAATTCAGAGACGTTAGATAAACTTTCCAGCTTCAGTATTAAAAATCCTGTAAGTCAATTCCCTTTTTAATCTGGGCTGTAACTTAATTATAGATTCGGTTTAATCTTAGTAACCAAGTAACCTAGATTTGTGATAGCATTATGATGATTTTTGCATCCTTTGCAATTGAGAAGATTTTTGTTTTAGTCCACCTACGTAATTTATTATCAGCTTTAGCATAACGCTATGATAAATAGGAACAGCCAATTGATTAGCCCTTTGGCGATGTGGTAAATACACATACATATCTATAGATATATGCAAAATTTTGTCTCTAGAACTAGCCGTTTGAAATTGAGTCGAAGACGGACGAGCAGACATAATTGAACTATAAGGATTTCCAAACATGATTTAAGGCACCTGAATAATGCGTCTAAAAAGGAAAAAAGTATTTTTAAGAACTTCGCTTGCGTGTCCTACATAAACGGTTATTTTAAAATATTCTTGGACTACTATGTATATTACTCTATTGACTCAAGTCTATATCATCTTCATATAAGTAATATCTTGTACGAAGATATATTCAAGTCATATATCTAAACCAGCCCGAGTTCCCACACAAGTCTCAGCGGAACATTAATAACTAACAGTATATACTAAACATCCAATTAGTAGGAGACAGTCGGCATGCCGGCCGCTACGCCGTAGCGCCGTAGCGCTCTACACTCGTAGGGGTGCTACGACTAATTAATTCCAGGGACTAGTATATTATATTATGTATGTCATTTAGGGGATGATATTGATTTTGTGTATAACAAGATATATTTTGAATAATTATTTTATTCTAGGTACTGTTTGTTTCAGCCATGATACATTAAGGAAAATACATATTTCCTTGAACTTGTATCAAAATATCGGAGTGAGATTTATTGTCTTCTTTCTCACAGTAGCGATGGTCTCCGGGTAATGTGATTGTGACTCTCAGCGATCGCAGCTTCAAACCCATACACCTATGACTTTTCGAAGCAGTGTGTGTATCGACAATGGGCTATTACTTGCTTTAACGATTAAGGAGAACATCATGAGGAAACCTGCACACCTAAAAGTTCTTAGGAAGCAATTAGGAATGTAATCCCCCAACCTATCCTAGCCAGCGTAGGAGACTATGGCCTAAAGCCTTTCAGTTATTGAGGAGGTCCACAGTCAGCACTAGGACGTATACATATTATATGGACTAATGATGATGATTTCAACCACAATCCTTTAAAGATTTCTAGTTCAACTTTCAGTCTGATACTTTATTAATTCCTCTTTAAACTAATATCATAAATACAAACGGTTTTAACGTCTCCTTGCAATAAAACAACTCAAAAAATATTACACAACCTTTAATATTAAAACTTTTAATACAGCCACATATAGGACCTTGAGCAAAGCATAATTTTTTCTCAAACTACCCTCCGACAAACACCCACCCTAATATATAATTTACTCATATACTCCTATTCAATATACAATTAGTTCTGTTCATGACATGACATCGAGTGTACGATGTCACGCACGAGTGCTGCGGGGGTGCGGTGCGGGGTGGTGCGCGCGAGGGGGGAGCGGGAGGAGGGGGTATGTCGTGCGGTTTATCGGCGGCGCGCGTCCGACCGTGCCCGTGTAATTGCAACATATTGCAGTTTGCCGCGTTTGGGCGTCCAACTGGGTTCAATAGTTGTGGATGGTGTGAGTTAAAGAACTGCAGTGTTATGAGATATTTATTATTGGAAAGAAGCTAGTGAGCCACCTAATGTAAAGTTATCAACACCGCCCATGCGTTGCCGGCACTTGAGGAAAATGTAGGCTGTTTTCTTAAAGGTCCCTAGATCGTATCCATCAGGATATACCGCCGATGATATTAAGTACTGTTTGCCTCGAAATTAATACCCCGGCGTCGACAATGAAAGAACTCTTACTTTAACAGAGAAGGAAAACATCGTAATAAGATCTGCAGAACCGCAAGTTCATAGTAAGTTTTAAGTGTGTAGTCCGCTAACCTGCACATACCAGGGTGGCGGAGTAAGGAGTGCTCAGCAGTGGGATGTATGTGGGCTGATGATGATGATGATTTTGAGATATTAAGTAAAGATTGCCTTGAGATTTATAGGGAGATTTATATTATAGGCGTCGAGAATCTTATGGGCCATTGGTTTAAACCCTAGGCAAACACCTGAGACCTTTCTTAATTATGTTACATCATCGAAAAATTACTTATTTTGACGATGAAGAAAAACATCGTAAGGACTCCTGCAGAAATTAAAGTTTTCATCCTGGTAAAATATTAAGCTTCTGTGACGGTACCAAAAACAAAACTGTACATTAATTTTTATACAATTTTTATACAATATACCTATATTGCACCCCCTTTCATATTTCTCGATATCACTACATAGTATAAAACTAAGTCGCTTTCTCTGTCCCTATGTCCCTTTGTAAGCTTAAATCTTTGAAACTACGCAACGGATTTTGATGCGGTTTTTAATAGATAGAGTGATTGAAGAGGAAGGTTAATATGTATGTTAACATCCATTAAATATCAGCATTGCACCCGTGCGAAGCCGGGGCGGGTCGCTAGTGAAAACTAATTCAAATCGTTTAAGTACTTTTAAACTGATTGAGTGTAAACGTACACAACAGTTCTTCAGAATATTAGTATCAATTCAATATGTTTAACTCAAATGTTTAATGTATTTGGTTGTATGGAAAACTTTAAAAATCCGATTATGCAACGTTACAACCATAAATATTCAATATCTATCAGGAAAAAGTCATCTTTTGTCATGATTTTAATGTCACAGGTTTTGTAATCACCGTGTCTATTACCTACCCCAGTTTTGAATCTCAGTCTTTATACACCTGTCTATATACAAACATGAAAAGTCTCGAAAGACAGCTAGTTTACCACCCTTTCCGCCTCTACCTCGGTACCGCGTTACACTCAATAGAAACGCAAAAATGTAATTTAGCAGCGCACAAAAGGCCTGGAATGCACCGGCGCCGAATTTCAACCAAATTAATACGCGAGTGTGGAGCGCTTCATATCAAGTCTCTAACAGACACAAGAACTCATAAAAATCCTATTTATTAACTAGCTTTTGATCGTCCCTTCGCTTGAATTTTAAAATTGAAAAACAGGGGTCGAAATATAGGTACATGTCTAATACTTATTTATTTTGCATCACAATAAAAACAACATTGGTATAAGTAATTCTAATTGACGTAGTGTCACAAATGGCGGCCTTATTGCTGTCAACGATTTCTTCCAGGCAACCGTCAAATGGACTGGAGGGATCGAAGGAAAATACTATAAACGATGTTGGACCTCACGGTCGAGAAACTCAGTGATCGTGGGTTCAAATAAGTTAGTCCATCACGCTGGCTTAAGAAGTTCTTAAAAAAAATAGGTTACACATACACATAACTTCGAAAATTCAGAGGTGTGTACCTGGGGTTTGAACCTGCGACCACCGAGATATTTGACCGTGCGTCTAAATCTCCAGTCCATCACACTTTACGGAAGTATGTAAGTAAAGCTAAAGGCAATCATAACATCCATATTTCTGTCTCTTTCTAACTCGTAAGTCTGTCTCGTTCTCCCTCGTTAATTAAGCTTTAAGTAAAGATGCGTTATCGTTAATCAGTCGCCGTTACAGTGGAGAGGCTAAGTGAAGGGATTGATTGTTTACTTAATTCTAACTTAATTGGTGAGTCATGACTGGTGATGGTTACGGACATTACTTAGAGAAGTTAAATACTTTTATGAAATTATAAGGGGGTAAGCAGAGATATATTTCTATATCTATGTATTTATCTACATCTGTATTTTATATACAGTTTCGGGTGTATAAATAAATTTACTTTACTTTCTTTAACGGTGAAAGAAAACGTCGTGACGAAACCTGCATACCTAAATGTTCTTACAATTTCTTAAATATGTAGTCCGCCAACCCGCACTAGGCCAGCGTGGTGGACTAAGGCCTAAGCCCACACAATGGTAGAGGAAGCCCGTGTCTAGCAGTAAGACGTTATGGGCTAAAGATGACGATTACAAAAAACTTTACAAATTTAATATATTCAAAATTGAACCTGCGATCCTTAAGCAGTAGTTTAGTTTAACAAAAAATCAAAATGACGATTCAAAAGAACTTGTGACAGTCTATTTGATTAAAGATTAATTCTAATTGAACTTTGACTTACTATAAAACATATCAACTTCGATCAAATACATATCAATTTCTAAATGAATGAAAATAATTTTTGTGCTTTGAATAACTTTCAATGATGAATTAAAATACGTTTCTTTTTTAGGTTTTTGACCCGAGACATATTTAATTCAATGCATTAGCATGCATCTGGTTCGGTGGTGCACCATAAAACCCACACGTAAACAAACAATAAAGCAACAAAACACCATTAATACAGCGGAGGCGCTAAGCGATGATTTTTAATAAAAAAATATACACCCTTCGCCTAATATCTGATATACCTAAGGGGCAAAAAAAAATTAACGCCGAAAAGACTTATCAACCATACACTATTCAATTAAAACTCAACTTTAAGACCCTTAAATTAGAGTCTAAATATCAACGAAAACATTTCAAAAGACCCTAAAGATTTGCATAAAATAATTTAGAATGGGAAATTGTACTTTAAGCAAGTGTATTTAAAAGTTATTTTGCTGTAGCTTTGTATAGTTGTGGAGCCAAAAAATTGTCTGCGTGGGGCATCGCATTCTAGCGTAACCGCTTTGGTAGTTTATTATACGTTAATACGCACCTTAACTCGGGGAGATCATTGTACACGGTCGGCCAAAATAGAGTGCTATAAATATTTTTAAGAATTTCATTTTTGCTTATATTGCAACAGAAAATGTAAATTTTAGGAAGATTTAAACGTTAAAGAACTGATCATATTATTGATATGAGCTTTTAAAGAATATTAAAAAGATTTTGCATTCAGTTGTTCTTCTTCTTCATCAACCCATATACGCCCACTGCTGAGCACGGGTCTCCTCTACCATTGAGAGGGTTTATGCCGTAGTCCGCCACGCTGGCCTAGTGCGGGTTGGCGGACTACACACCTACGAAATTCCTAAGAACTTTTAGGTGTGCAGGTTTCATCACGATGTTTTCCTTCACCGTTAAAGCAAGTGATAATTCAATTTGAATACACACATAACTTCGAAAAGTCAGAGATGTGTGCCTGGGGTTCGAACCCGCGACCGCCGAGTTTCTCGACCGCGCGCCTAAACCTCGAGGCCATCACTGCTTTTTTTCAGTTGTTAGTCACTTTTAACTTTAATGATGTGTGTAAATGATGATTTCGGGAAGTCATTTTCATAATATTGGTAAACAAAATTACTAATTATTTAGCCGTGGAAAATACACACCGTGATAGATTTTTTATATGTTTATGTTTTTGAAAAGCTTTAAATTATAAACTTACATTCTTACTTGAAATTCAAATTGAGTATGTTTACGACGAAACAAATATTTGCTAATCACATTCATTTCCTTTTCTTTTTTTACATATCGTTAAAAGTGCTATAATATTATTGCCAACGTGATAAACAAACCATCATTTCATTTCAAACCTGGCATAAAGTGTTTATCGTCCCCTTCCCCCGGCCGGCACTGCACGTTCGCCCCACAATGCCGGCATTATTATAAACTTACACGGTTTTTAACTTGGCCTCACTCCGCGAGTCACCTACAGTTAATTCAACGGTGAATATTGATGGCACACAAATGTGAGCGATCTCGTTAATAATAAATCATTTTGCCGGAATGAACTTTGCATGCATTTACTTTTCTTTTATAATTTGTAGATTATTGTTAATTTATTATCTGATGAATAAAGCTCAAACTATTTTTTCTGGAACTTAAAATAAAGTTACATTTGTTTTGGATCTGCGTGTTAGTGAAACCGTAACGTCTCTCGTAGTTTCTGATATCTACGACACAAAACTTGCATTCTAGTGTGGGGTCAGAACTATGTGTTAGATATATTTTCTTAACGGTATGTTTGTAATCCCCATTGATTTGCAAGTAAGTTCTGTAACATTTTTAATATTGATAATTGTTTAACTGTTGGGCATAGGCCCCCTCTACATTTGGGAGGGACAACGAAGACGAATACATTATAATTTACTATGAATGCACACATAATTTAAACTCAGAGGCACATACATAGAAGTGACTAGTGTCTAGAAGTTGCACGCTTGAGAACTAAACCTATGACAATAAAGGATTTTCCCAACCTACCTGCAACTTTCATGGACCAAGTCATATTTAAGTAACATATATCTGTATATCCAGATTATTAACCGCTCATTCGCAAAGCCGGGGAAAAAATGGAGCTACAAAAATAGCGCGAGGTAGAGCCTACGGCAGCGAGAGAATATTTTGTTCCGAAATGAATACTTCTTCCGCCAACGTTTAAATCGCTGGCCGTATAAACTTTACCGCCTAGAGATACGACACGACTTGGTTTTATCGATATTTTTTCAGTTAAATAATGTAGTAGTATTATATGCGATATAAGGACCTTAAAGAAAAGAGCCTATATTTTCCACAAAGGCTAGAAATGCACCGATAATACCTCTGGTATTTAAAGGTGTAAGCAGTGATGGCCTCGAGGTTAGGCGATCGAGTATCTCCGCGGTCGCGGGTTCAAACCTCAGAAAAACCTCTAATGTTTAGGTTATCTGTGAATTCACAATTAATTATCACTTGCTTTAACGATGAAGGAAAACATCTACTTATATGGAACCTGGACACCTTAAAATTACTATTAATTAACCCGCAGTAGGCCATCGTGGTGGGTTTAGGTCTAAGCCCTATTAATGGTAGAGGAGGCCCGTGCCCAGAAGTAGAACGTATATGAGCTGATGATGATGATAAAAGTCCCAGAGCCGACCCGTGCCAAGTACCAGGACGTAAATGGGCCGATGGTGACGTTGATGATGAAATAAACCTCCCAAATTCCCCCTCATCGACACCACCGTGCCTACATCCCTACCCCGCCCGGCATGAGAGCTAAGCCCTGTTCGCGCTCCCTCGGGAACTAATATATTGTTATTTGTTACTGAAATACCTACAGCGAGATACACAGCACTCGTGCTATACATACACACATATAGTATATGTGTGTCGGATGCGGTTGCGTCACTCTAGTGCATTTTCAGAAGTTCGTGTTTGAATAATTAGGGAAGTACTTTGTTGCGGAAATTTGAGTGTTATTTTGATCATCTACATACATACAAATATCTATATGTCGTATTACTATCTTGATAATCTTCAAACGTTGTATAAAAAACAATGAATTACTTTAACGACGAGAGGAAACCTGCACAGCTATAAGTTCCTAAGAATTTCTTAAGTCTGTAGTCCGCCAACCCGCACTAGGTCAGCGTGGACCACTAAGGCCTTTGCCCGGTCATAATGGTCCAGGGACGGGTATAATGATATGTCCTGCTGCTGGGAATAGGCTACTTAAACTATATAACTGAAGTAAACAGATTTCCTTAACATTTTTACCTTCACTACGATACTTCGTTGAAAAGTAAGAAGTATCTGCCCGAGACTAGAAGCCGCACCCACTAAAACTTAACCGCACCCTTTTAAGTCTAAGTCGCCACGACCCACCTACGTAGTATTATTATTAAACAAATGAAAATAAAATTATAATTCTGTATTGGTTAATTAACATTTCGTTCAGCTAGTATACCTATTAGTTCTTTTAATCACACTAAAAGGAAGCTATACATGCGAGAGGATGTTCAGTCTCAAAAACACTCAAATCCAAAACAAATAGACTATACAAACATTTGTTTCAATGCGGATATCGTACCCAAAAATGAGTTTCGCAAGCCTGCCATTTTATTCGCAACATCTCATCTATAACTCAACTCGGCTATAAAAACACAATAAATTAAAAGTAAAAAGCATAAATAAAAAATAAATCCTTGTGATCTCACAGCAAAAATGTGGGGAATCGCGCGCTGTTCGTAAGCCTGGAGATGTAAAGCCATCGCAGGCGCCGCCCGAATACAAACAGCCGGTAACTAACCCCAACCAAACATATTTTACACAGTATTAACCGGCTGATTTATAAAACTGCCTCGCGGACCAACTGTGGGCGGGTGAGGAGCCTCCGCAATTCGCCGGGTATTCAGGATTACGCGGCCGAGCGGATAATGTTCTTAAATCCTTACGCAGCTTTATGTAGGACGTTTGTCGACAAAAACAACGGATTTTGGCGTGAAAAATTGGGAAATGTTTAATATTTTGTATTTAACAAACGGGACAGTTGGGCAGTATATGCGTCATGCTTTTTTGAGAACCCGGAAAGTTTTAAACATAATATTTATTCGAGTTATATTTGTGCATGCTTCCATCCCTAACCACAAATATGTTTCTAAACTTAAGATGCACTATCTTCTAAGCAACATATAAGGAAAAAAACATACTTCTGTTAATCAGGAATGCTCCTAGATTTCGTTGTAATAAAGAATTTTTGAATGAAAAAAAAAACGGGCCGAATTTTTCCTGAACCAGAAACATAAACTAAGAGCCATTTATAGAACGGATAACCTTATACTTTTTCAATGTAAATAGTTAATCAAACATTATTTTTTGTTCCAAAGCTAAAGGTTACATACATAGTCCTGATCCCACAACAGGATACAATTTCTGTTTAGTACATATCAGAAACTAAGAGACTTCGGTCTCACAAATATTTGTAGATCACACAAACATTTGTCTCGGTGCGAGGATCAATCACGCGGCATTTCGTTTTGAAACTATTAGATACATAAATAGATAGATGATTTTTTTTGACAACCATCTTTTAAAAGAATTACCTACATAATAATGATCAATACAAAGTTGAATAATAATAGGAGGTTTGGGCACGCGGTCGAGAATCTCGCCGGTCGCGGGTTCGAACCCCAGGCACACACCTCTGACTTTTCGAAGTTATGTGTGTATTCACATTGAATTATCACTTGCTTTAACGGTGAAGGAAAACATCGTGATGAAACCTGCACACCTAAAAGTTCTTAGAAATTTCTTAGGTGTGTAGTCCACCAACCCGCACTAGGCCAGCGTGGTGGACTACGGCCTAAAACCCTCTCAATGGTAGAGGAGACCCGTGCTCAGTAGTGGGCGTATATGGGTTGATGAAGAAGAAGAATCGCCGGAAGCGAACTTTCCCAGACAAGCTAGACTAATATCTAGCTAACTGGACCACAGGGCTGTGAATTATGCATTCATCATTTTATACATTCAATAAACCCTTCCAACAACACTATTCTAAAAATCAATTCTATTCCTCCCATCAAAAGAACAATTACATGTCCCATTCGTACAATCCAATAATAAGCATTACGTCACGAGGTATCTCATCTGTCGGTACCGTTTATGTGGATGACTGACAGATAGGTCACGTGTCGGGCGCAGGTGGGGCGTCTGATGCCACGCGCCTGTCCTAGTGGGATACACGCTGGATACGCTGACAAGTGTGGGAATCGGAAAGTATATATTATTAGTTATTACCATCTATATATTAATTTTAAAGCAGTGATGACCTCGAGGTTCAGGCGCGCGGTCGAGAATCTCGGCGGGTGCAAACTCCAGGGACACACCTCTGACTTTTCGAAGTAATGTGTGTATTCACAATGAATTATCGCTTGCTTTAACGGTGAAGGAAAACATCGTGAGGAAACCTGCACACCTAAAAGTTCTTAAGAATTTCTTAGGTGTGTAGTCCGCCAACCCGTACTAGACCAGCGTGGTGGACTAAGGCCTAAACCGTCTCAATGGTAGAGGAGACCCGTGCCCAGCACGTAGTCTGTTGAAGTTCGGTAGTGGAAGACCACGACTAGGCAAACTTAGTGTAGGACGCTCTCTGGCTAGGTGGGGTGACGATATCCGCAAGGCAGGAACAGTTGAATGAGGAAGACCGAAGATCGAGCCCAGTGGCGTGCCGTAAAAGGGGCCTTTGTCCAGCAGTGGGCGTAAGAAAGGTTAATGATGATGATAAAAGAATTCTATTGAAAAAGCTCAAAACATATTGAGGAAGATTAATAAAACACAGTAGACAGTTGCGGAAGGAATGAATGATTTTATTTTATATCACAATGACGTTTCAACCAGTGGTTTACATATCTGTTACTAGATGTCGTTAGTATACTCATATTAAATTATTTTGATATAACTTATAATTTTAACAGCACCACTTATCAAAATAATCTAAACATTGCACTGATTTAGTTTGACCAAAAAAAAAAAATTATCTATTTATATTTAAACAATATTTTCCAAACCTAGTTTTTTAACAAGATAGTTATGCTTAGCAGAAGTTAGGCTTTTTGTAAAAATATCTGCGGGCATCTCAGATGTTGACAAATAAACTATTTTTACAAGATTATTAGAGACCGCATCTCGAATAAAATGATAGCGCACATCTATGTGCTTTGTGCGTTTATGAAACAGGGGATTTTCTGTCAACTTTTGAGCTCCCTGGTTATCATTGTAAATTAATACAGGATACTCAACATTAAGAATTTCCAATAACAATTTTTTTAAATATATAGCTTCTTTACATGCTTCTGCAATAGCTATGTACTCAGCTTCGGTACTAGACAATGCAACAGTTTGTTGTTTTCTGCATTCATAAGATATTACACAACCTGATAATTTAAAACAAAGTCCTGTGTAGGATCTTCTATCTAAAGTATTTGAAGCCCAATCGGCATCAACAAAGCCTTCTAAATTACAATTATCCTTTTTAAACATTAAACCATAAGACTTAGTTTTTTGTAAATATTTCAAGATTCTTTTGGCATGATGCCAATGAACTGAACTGAAACAATCATTAAATTGACTTAGATAACTAACACTATATGAGATATCTGGACGTGTTAAAACTGATAAATACATAAGACTGCCTATAAGCTGTTGATAAGGAAAGTTTTTATCAACACATTCAGCTTTTTCTAACTTTAAGTTACATTCCATGGGAGTATCTTTAGTATTACAATTTTTCATATGAAATTTCTCTAAAATATGATTCACAAATTGTTCCTGATCTATAGATATAGAGTTATCTTCATACATTTTTACTCTCATACCTAAACAATTCTTTAATTGCCCTAGGTCTTTTATTTTAAAATTAGACATAAGTTTAGCCTTTAACATATCAGTCATTTCTTTACTATCAGAAAAAATAAAAAAATCATCAACAAAAACAGCAATAATAGTTTGTTGTTTTTTACATTTTTTACTATAAAGGCATGGCTCTGATTTTGACTTCACATAGCCCATTTCAATCAAACAATCATTAATTCTTATATTCCATGCTCTTGCAGACTGTTTAAGTCCATAAATAGCTTTGTTTAATTTAAGCACACAATTACTTGGACATTTTAAGCTAAGTGGTGCTTGCATGTAAACATTTTCATTTAAGATACCATTTAAAAATGCCGTTACTACATCAAGATGTGTAATTTCGAAATTAAATTTAGCACTTAGCGCAAACAAGAATCTAAGGGTGGAGTACCTAAGCACTGGTGCATAAGTCTCTTTGAAATCCACACCCTGTTGTTGAGTGAAACCCTTAGCCACTAGCCTAGCCCTATACCTGATACTATTATCGCTCTCAAATTTTTTCTTGAATACCCATCGACACTGCACCACTCGGTCTGCTTCTTTCCGATCCACGATGTCCCATGCTTTGTTCTGCTCAAACGCCTGAAGTTCCTCTTGCATAGCCCGTTGCCAGTTTTCTCTGTCCGGACCCTCTGTTGCATCTTTATAAGTTATTTCATCAGCACACAACTCTGACAGATTATCTGAAACACAAAGATTAGAATAACCAAACCTGTCGGGCGCTCTCCTGGAACGTTTTTCTGGTAACTTTGAGGCTCCAGCACTGTCCATGTGATCAAATTCTTCTTCAGACAATGTGCGATATGAATCATCTTCGGAACTCTCAATGTCTGAATCTAATACATATGTAGGATCCTCCTGTCCTTGAATAGTTTCATCAAATAATTCTGTGGAATTTTCTTGTTTAGACAATGGATTTGTGTTGCTTATTTCAACCTGGGTAATGCTATCACTGCTCTCCATTATGATTACATCCCTACTTGTACATATTTTTTTAGTTTCAGGATTGTACAGTCTGTATCCTTTAATGTTTTCAGAATATCCCACAAGAATGTATTTCACAGCTTTCTTATCCCATTTTAATCTATTAGCTTTGGGAACATGCATCATTGCTGGACTACCAAAGACTCTGATGTGACCAAGATCGGGTTTACATCCAGTCCACATCTCAATTGGCGTTATTTGGCCTAAACCTGAGGCTGGCGATCTATTTTTGAGATATACTGCCGTATTGACTGCCTCGGCCCACAGTTCCTTTTCCATCTTTGCATCAAAAAGTAGACATCTAGCACGTTCAACAATGGTTCTGTTGAAACGCTCACAGAGACCATTCTGCTCCGGGGTATAGGGGTTCGTCTTCTGATGAATAATTCCAGACTCTTTCAAGTACTTTTCCATCATATCTGAACAGAACTCCCCTCCGTTGTCGGTTCTCAATGTCTTGATTTTTGTTCCTTTTTGATTTCTAACCATACTATGAAATTCCTTGAAATGCTGTAAAACCTGATTTTTCTCCTTTAAAAAATATACAAATGCCATTCTACTAGCATCATCCACGAACAATAGAAAATATCTTGCCTGTCCAACTGATCGAACCTCCATCGGTCCACACAGATCCGAATGAACCAAGTCTAGCACTTTGTTTCTTCTATGTGGGGCTTGTTTAAAGGGTAAACGAGCCTGTTTTCCCTCACAGCATACTTCGCAATTGGATTTCTGAATATCAGCTTTTGTATCATATGATACTCCTTCTACAGCACCATTTTTCATCTTCTGTAGGTCATTACTATTTACATGGCCTAACCTTCTATGCCATTGTACCACTTCTGCAGATTTAACAGCTGCTGCCAACACTTTCTTTGACTTCAATGTATTTAATTTATACACACCATTTTGCAATGTTGCTTTTCCAATAAGCTCATTCTGTCGATTACGGATGTAACAAACCTCTTTTGTGAAAGTAACTTTGTTTCCATTTGCTATCAACTGGCTTACTGATAACAAGTTAGTTGTTAGGTTAGGTATGTATAAAATGTTGTTTACACTGATGTCAAACTGAGAATTGTTTACTTTTGTAGTGATCCTTGTGTCTCCGGTGCATAACACTGGCACAGTCATTTTATTAGCAACAATAATTTCCTTTGTATCGTGCAATTCTCGAACTCGCAATAAGTTTTCTTTGTTAGACGTCATATGGGCGCTTGCACCCGAATCTATATACCAATCGTCATTACTGAATTCACTATTGAAAAAAGCGGCACTAAAAGCATTTACTGACTTTTCTTTTAATTCTGGGCACTGGTTTTTGTAATGACCAGTTTTTTTGCACTTGTAGCATTTTATAACCTTTTTGACAGTTGACGTTGACTTATTGTTGTCACTGCTGTGTCTACCAACTTTACCTTTTGATTTTGACCATAGTGCAACTTCACTCTCAGTGTTACCAACCTCAGAACTCATGTCAAGCAATTTCGTTTTGATGACATCAGAATTAATGGCGATCCCTGAATGCTCTATTGCCATGATCATCGGTGCAAATTTTTCTGGAAGTCCCGCCAATAACAAAGACCCGATCCACTCTTCATTGATTTCGAAACCTGTTCCCTTTAATCTTTGTGCAGTTTCCACTATTAGGCTGACATAGCTCGTCATGGTTTCACAATTTTCTAGTCTAATTGAAATTAACGTTCTCAACAAACTGATTTTTCTAGTAAAACCACTGTCATCAAATAACATTTGCAGTTTTTTCCACAAGCTTGCCACTTTAGTTTCGTTCTTGATATGCACATATAGTTTAGGATCAATCGTCATAACGAGTTTTGCCTTCGCTTTCTTGTCCTCGGCTTCACTAAAATCGTCAGGAATGGCGTCTATGTCAATACCTTCCAACACGAGGAAATTTCTTGCAGCAAAAGCCCAATCGTCGTAATTCTCGCGTCCTTTGAGTTTTGGCACATTAACTATATAACTTCCCGACGACATTTTTAACACTTTTGACTAATTCACGATACAATTATTGTACTTTTCGATAAAATGCGTTACTGGGCGCATAACCTAATAAAACACAGTAGACAGTTGCGGAAGGAATGAATGATTTTATTTTATATCACAATGACGTTTCAACCAGTGGTTTACATATCTGTTACTAGATGTCGTTAGTATACTCATATTAAATTATTTTGATATAACTTATAATTTTAACAAAGATTCCTTAAGTGGCGACTGAATTCCTTACCCGACTTGGTATTACTAGAACCTCACAACTTTTTACGACAGAAGTACTAAGTTACCAACCTTTTTTCATAAATTATACTTGACTCATGGTCTTATTGACTTAAACCTTTTTTTAATTTACCCTAAATGAAATGTCTTGTCATACTGACAAGCGAAACCCAATTGAATATTGACCCTTCATTCCGTGTGCAATTGTGTGTATAATAATGAACATAGACCCGTGGCTCATCCCGTCGGGTGCAGCGAGTGTGCGAGGGCGCGAGGCAGGTGATGGCGTCGGCACACTCCAGTGTACTCCTCTTGGGACCGAAGTATTTCGCCTTTATACAATTTTAAAAAAAATGTTAACAGACCGTGATTATAAAATAAGACAAGTAATAGTTACGATGATTATAAATACTTTGATGCTAAAGAAACTCGCGAAAAAAATTAAAATGTTTTTCCTAAGCACTATAAATGTATAAGCAGTGATGGCCTCGAGGTTTAGGCGCGCGGTCGAGAATCTCGGCGGTCGCGGGTTCGAACCCCAGGCACACACCTCTGACTTTTCGAAGTTATGCGTGTATTCAAATTGAATTATCACTTGCTTTAACGATGAAGGAAAACATCGTGATGAAACCTGCACACCTAAAAAGTTCTTAGGAATTTCTTAGGTGTGTAGTCCGCCAACCCGCACTAGGCCAGCGTGGTGGACTATGGCCTAAACCCTCTCAATGGTAGAGGAGACCCGTGCTCAGCAGTGGGCGTATATGGGTTGATGAAGAAGAAAAAGAAGAAGAACTATAAATGTTAATTGTATAAAGTGATTATAAAACGTCGATTTTTTCTTTGTAATTTTTTTAACTATTACAACACATTCTGTTTGTAAATACCGCAACTATTTCGTGTCTTAGTTTCTGATCACGGTTCAAGTTTCTATAGACCGTACTATACTTAGCGTCAGTTGGAATAATGAACATAATTATTTGATCTTAATTTTTAAAACTATGCTTTACGCGTATGTTTCTCTTTAAAATTGCGTTTACTAAAATCGATAATCGTTAGAAGGTATGTCAAGATCTCCAACATTCATAAATTCATTAAACTTATGCATTTCATGTAACCATGCAAACATGTATTAAATTTTTACTAAAATACAAACGCCTGAATTTACACAATAACAAACGTTAATTTTTACGCCGAAACGTAAAGATTATATGTATAAAACAGAAATAAAAAGGTGCATCCAAAAACAAGGTGCCTATAAAACAGGATCAGTTTGAACTTTGTTCAAATACTGCGGACGTAAACAGAACGCATCGAAATATCACAATTCAAAGGTGCATTTAATTGAGAGTTGATTGATGTTTATTGCAATAGGGGTTACTATACAATTTGACCTCTCGCATCCATTTTATTTACCATCCATTCACCTGTCTATCGGCCTTATTGCTATACAGATAAGGGTAATGTTAGCTCAACATTAAACAGTTTAAAGGTAAAAATAGCTAGTGTATGTTAGCCCCGAATGAAGCGTCGAATTCTCGTGAGAACACAGTTTAATCAAAGTACAATGTTGCAAATGATCCAATTTCGTTTGTCTGTTATCTGGTATTATTAAATTTCGAAAAGGTATGCTTTGATCGCGTTTCATTGAAATGTTTATTAATTTTTACGTTTTATTTATATGTGTGCTGGGGAGTGTACTGTTTTTTCCTAACTTCAATTTGAGGAATTGTTTGCGCCTTTTGAGCCATAAGTTTTGTGATTAGATAGTAATATTTTAGCTGTAAAAGTAGTGATAGTCTTGAGGTTTCAGCACGTGGCCAACAATCTCGACGGTTGCAAGTGACCCCAGAAACACACCTCTGAATATTCAAAGTAATGCCCGTATATTGTCAATGATTTATTAAAGACTGATGGTAATGATGATGATTATAAATTCAGTATAGAACTTTACCCCTAAGCGCAGTTAGCTAGACTCTTACTTTTAAAATAAAAGAACGTTAGTTTCAACTCCATAATTGGTTGGTGTCAGGCAGGCGGCCGGCCGTAAAAAATCTGCCAAAACTCTTATGCAGCATGATTTGTCCTTCCTTCCTGCGTGGAAGGACGAAACATGCTGCGCCGACCCCAAATAAGAATTGGGAGCAGGGCAGGAGAATGATGATTTCAACTCCATAATGAGACAAATGGTTAATGTGATCGAAAAATATTAGTTTCAGCTCTGGGTGTTTGTGAGAATAAGAAGCTTCTAGTAGTATCGATGCTACGTGGATATTGGAATGTCTACGACACAATGAATGTAAGACCAGAATTGTGTGTGTGTGTATTTACTACATACATACATATAGGAAGTTATAGTCATCATGATTCGATTTCCATTAATGAAAAGCAATATATTAACTTCATAGTGTTCACCTGTAGTGTATTACAACCATAAAAGGAACAGAACACTTATTTACAGTAGCACCTATCTTCACCTTATTCATCAACCCATATACGCCCACTGCTGAGCACGGGTCTCCTCTACCATTGAGAGGGTTTAGGTCATAGTCCACCACGCTGGCCTAGTGCGGGTTGGCGGACTACACACCTAAGAAATTCCTAAGAAGTTTTAAATGTGTAGGTTTCATCACGATGTTTTCCTTCACCGTTAAAGCAAGTGATAATTCAATTTGAATACACACATAACTTCTAAAAGTCAGAGGTGTGTGTCTGGGGTTCGAACCCGCGACCGCCGAGATTCTCGACAGCACGCCTAACCCTCGAGTACCTATATCAACCCAAAATCCGGCTATTAAGCATGGGCCTAACAATAGACAAACCTTAAACCACGTACTTCTAACCCAATTTTAATACTACCAACCTAACAACTGCTATTCTCAATTCAATTTAACATTTACCAACCTAACAATGATTGGCACCTTTAAAAAAACAAATAAAGGCGTTGCCAGAGTATGCGTGCGACCCGCCCGGGGGCTCCACCGACGCCCGCTGAGTTAATGACCTTGCAAACATTCTGCTACAATAATAAATAGATATTAGAAGATTAACGCTGTCAGCGCGCGCGTGCGAGACACACGACCACCCATTGTGTGGAGGCACCGGTATGAATTTTTAGTTTACATTGATCGCCCAGTGCGCAAATTAAATCTTGTAATCGCCGCCAGTGACTGCGTAATGGAAAGCAAACATAGCAATAAAGTTTAATGTTGGGGATGGAGCTGTCATTATGTGATTAGCGGATCTGTTTGATTATTTATTTAATTTTGTACCGAGATATAAATTATTGAGTACAATTTTAAGGTACTGGCTCGATTCCCAGGTTTAAGAATTATTGGTCCCAGTCGTCATCAAATTGTCAGTATTGAGAATTTAAATATACCTAGTAGGCAGCAAAAGGCTTGGCTTTTGTTACATTATTGCTTTAGTTGAGGTAATCTTTAGGAAGGGAACTACTATGTCCAGCAGTGAACGTCTTTTGGCTGATGACATCGATTAGAGAAATCTGGAATGCAAGTTTTCTCACGATGTTTTCCTTCACCGTTTAAGTACGCGATAATTTATTTTGACAAGTTTTATAATCTGTATATTTAGTGAAACCTATGTCAAACACTCGCTTTTATGCTCACAAAACCCTTGAAATGCTCACGAATTTGCTCACAATCCAATGAATTCTGTTTTAGCGTTAGTATCCGACAAACAGACAGACAAACAGTGTCTTTGTGCCGACGGTAGCGAGAGGCATTGAATTAATTCATACTTCATTAAGTTGGAAACATACGGACAGATTTTGGGTATATAAACGTCGGTTTTGTTTTTCTATAAGAAATAACAATGCCATTGCTAGACAAAGGCATATAGCCTACATATTTATTGTAGTACGTTCTTTCTACTTTCATTCCATAAAATTTAATTGGGTATCAAAAAGGGTCATAGTTCTTTAATGCAGTTTTACTATAAATACTGTACTAAAATTACCACCTGGAAAATGATATCCCCTGAATAAAACATAAATTCACCCGACAGTTACATACATAGTTTTGATCCCGCGCTAAAATACAAGTCCTGTGTCGCGGGTATTAGAAACTACGAGAGACTTTTCGCTCTCAAAAACACCTAGACATTTGTGAAACACACAAATAGTTAGGGATCGAACCCGCGGTTTGCCGATTTCCAAGCTACTATCAAACTGCGCCAAAGCGTTGTCATTATAATATGTCTGTTGAACATACTTACCAACGGTATTAAACCCGCTACGTTTCTTATCGTGATAATTCTCCGTATGTTTCCATAATATCAAAGCTAGTACAGTGGAGCAGTGCGAGTGGTCTAGTGGCCCGCGGCCAGCCCCAGGCCACTTGGCGTTTCGGCTCGAGACCACTCCACAACATCCAATATCCGATGTAGGTACTGTGGTAGTATATCTAGTATATCACACTATTTTCATAACAAAACTAATACATGTTTGTAGTTTTGAAATCGCGCTTTATACTTTTGTCGTAAATTAATAGGAGATACTTTTTGCTCTAACATACAGATCTCAAACATTGTATTATTATCAGCGCGTGGTAAAAACAAAGATCGTACCTATATATTAATGAAGAGAAAAAGTAAGTTGATCATAAAGTTGTAGAAGAATACGCAAATATTTTTTACTTTTAGAGCATACTAGCTTTTGTCCGCGTCTCCGTCCGCGTAGACTCTAGGGTTAAGTGCAAAGAGACTTTTGCATTTATAACATGTTTATCCCACGGGATTATATTTTCCAGGATAAAATTATCCCATGTTAATTCTGTGAACCCTACGTACCTCTATACCAAAAATCATTCAAATCGGTTTGGTAGATCCAGAAATACCCATTCCCGCGGGAATACTACATTTTCCGGGATAAAAAGTATCCTATGTCCTTTCCTGATGTATAAGCTATATTATTGCAAAGTTTCATTAAAATCCATTCAGTAGTTTTTACGTGAAAGCGTAACAGACAGACAGACAGACAGACAGACAGACAGACAGAGTTACTTTCGCATTTATAATATTAGTATGGATATGCATTGTTTTGGAATAGGTGTTTTTTGAAAGCGGATTTTGTTTTTAATTATAAATTTGGGCATAAATTTGTTTGTTTGCGAGTGTTTTTTTTCTTTAACAACTTTTTGTACAAAACAACACAAATTATAAAATATTCCTCAAAGCCTCAAAGCCATTTCTTAACCATTATACAATATCTTATCAATCTAAAAATCTTATCTGGTGAGAAGTTCCCGCCATAAAACCAATAATTTCCGTCGAGAAGCGGTTTACATACAATGCACCGCACTTCATTTGTCTTAGGAACTTCTTAATTCTCTTTTTTCACATCGACCTCCCGCGATTTAGGCCGCCTGTATACTATTGATACGATGAACCAGTCAAAGCTTGAATCAAAACTGGTCAATTTGAACAAGACTTAACTCTTTAAGGTTGAAGAAATAAGCACAATAGTTTTATAATGGCAGGACAAAATTATATCAGCGCACCTGATTAATGAAAAATAGTATAATTTACAATAATTTGAGCATAAGTAAGCGAATAACATAAATTGTCTTGTACAACTGTCTCGTCAAATTGTCACGTACTTTTATGTTGAAGGAAATCATTGTTAGGACAACCTTAACAGCTAAAAAATGAGTTTTTAGCGAACTGCTCACCTTCGCCAATCCGCAATAGGCCAATTTAGTCCTGGACCCTCTCAGTTGATAGACAATTATTCAACATTTTGCAACGAAAATTTCCACAAAATCTTTTATATCTATATCATTTAAATATGCAACTATTGAACAGTTCTAGGCAAGCAAGACAACCATTGCCGAAAATTACTAAATTCCCATTGCAATTTGAAAGGGCTATTTAGATGACTGTTAACACAATTTTATTACAAACCTAGATATAATAATACCATAAACATATCTCAAGTGATAATGGTTGTCAGTGGGCCATTTAAACCTAATTTGCAAATGATTATAAGAAGCTTGTAAAATGATTGATATTGAAATTTATACGAGGGATATAAATGTGCTAATATTATCCATACATTTGCACTCTACCACAACATTACCAGATTATTATACGTATTTTGTAGTATTTAAATACATTTTTCTAGTACATATTAACTAGAAAACCAATTAACAATAGAATGAATACAGACATACTTTTGATTGCGTCATGGTCTGACGGCTCGTATACAGGTCCTAGATTATTGATTGGCATTTGTCATTTTCACGATTTTACGAAAAATACAATGTTTAATCGTAAGAATCTAACAACCAAAATCAACTAACACAAAAGAACATCTTAAAAAATTAAAATAGTTTAAAAAAATTACAGAAAGATATTCACTACACCTATAACTTTTCGTAAACAAAACCTCTTTGCTCTACCGTTTACAACAGGCCCATAGACAAAAATTCGAAATTCAAAAAAAATTAAATTAGGAACGGGGCATAAATGAGGCTGCGCTACCGGAAGCGGGGGGGAAGCGCGGCGGGACGGGAGTGGTGTGTCGGCACAGCGCTGGCGCACGGTAGCACCGAGCTGATACGTCAATTAGCGGGCAAATGTCAGAATGTCGATGTGAACTACACACACACACGGATACAGGGGGATGTTTTATGTTGTTGATGTTTTATAGGCGATGAATTTATGTTGTTTTTCTTTGTCAAAATAATCTTAGTAAAAAATAGATTTTTAGGTGTGTTTTGAAGTGACCATTTGAAAGTTTGTTGAAATTGTTACCGTGATGAATGAATTTTTGAGCAATAGCAATGTTTTTTAAATTGTCATTTTGTCAATTGTCGCGGTAAATGTCATGTTTACTTGAAAAAAGTAGCAACTTACCCGGTACAAAATTGTCAGAAAGACCGCGTTATAATGTGTACAAATAAATACATACATATACATATGTATATTATACTTCATTTTCTAGAATATTTGCACGAATAATCTAATATCCAAATTAGTTTCTCATCCATTGCAGCCCATATGCCTAATCAAAGCTATTCATTTATTTCCAAATTCCAATTTCACGTTGATTTCAAATAGATTAGAATTTAAACATTCATAGCGTACATAGTATTGATGTACATTATATTGGGCTAAATTGGAAATAATTAACGTGTACGAACCGCAAGCACTCTCCAATTACCGCAGATCTCGTGATCGCCAATAATTATTATCAAATTCGACAAATATACAGTCTGGTTCAGTGGAGATAAATATGAAAAGTCGGAGATTCAAATTCTTATTAATATATTTAAAGAAACGTGGCTTTTAACATCCTCGGCATTTAAATCATACAAATATTTGATTATGATAAGAATATGTGATACAACACTGTCATAAGAAATGAAGTTGGGACCATTGAAAATATATTAGTCTTATTGGTACAATTTGCCTACTTTATGTCACTAGTTTACACAGAAAATTTGTTACAACATGTCATCGCTTGATGATTTTTTTACCAACACAAATACATTTTTTTCTTTACACTTGAACATCTATTCTACATAGACTGTTTGAAAACAGAAGATTAAAATTCCATTTTCTTTTTCACATGAAATAAATTCAAAATATAAAAAACACCTGTTAAATTTCGCTCAGCCCGTATACCCACAAATGAGTTGCGCACGCCGAATGTTTTCACACGTCGGCGCACTCACGCGCTCGCGCCGCGGTATTTTCCTACTGCGTGCGGCGCAGCCGTCCCTCTCTCGCACCCGGCGGAAGGGGGAAGAGGGATTTCTACTGTAGAGTAGCAAAACATTATAGGCGTCCTGTAAGAATATTGTCCTAGGTGGCGAAAGAGGCGAAAGGTGGCGGACGTGGCGGATTCGCGAGGTCTTCCGGCCAAATGTTGAATGTACACACTATGGGCCACCGCGATCGAATGCGGATACAGCGAGAGATGTGTTTTGATTTGAAATTATCGTGTGTAATCAAATGGTTTGGGAGTTTTTCATAGTTAAACGTTCGAACGATGGCTCCGAATCTAATGTTTAGGCTTTTAGTGATAGTCGAAGATTCAATTCCCGGACATCAGAACAGCGACATTAGGATAAGCTAATTTGTTAAAATTCTACGAGTTAATTCAGAATAAAGTTCAAAACAAAGAGTTGTTTACTCACTCTATTATAAAATGTATGAATAGTGAAATAAATCGATTAACTACGGGTTAATCTATAACAGGCAAAATCGACATCAAAAGCATGTTTATATTTTAAGCAATATTTTTCTACCTTATATAGCAATCTTGTCATTATTGCTTTATTATTCCTCGTAGGCAAAGTATCTGCAATATCTAAAATCTAAGGTACGTAATAAGTTGATTACCGTTCGACACGACACAAATACCTTCAGAAATCAGAATATTCCGGCCTAGGCCCTCTTCACACCGATATTTCTTGTATATAATGTATCTTATTGTGAGTTTAAGACCATAAAGAAATAAATATATCCAACAGTCACATACATAGTCCTGACCCCACACTAAGATACGAGTCTTGTGTCGTGGGTATCAGAAACTACGAGAGACTTTTCGGTCTCACAATCACCCAGACCCGAAACAAATATTTGTGGATCACACAAACATTTGTCTCGGTGCGGGGATCGAACCCGCGGTCGCTCGTTTCGCAAGCTGGTGTCTAGCCAACTGCGCCACGCCATTTGTGTCGAAATTTTTCGGTCTCACAAACACCCAGACCCAAAACGAATATTTGTGGACCACACAATCATTCATCTGGCTGCGTGGATCGAACCCGCACCCTTTCAATCTGCTATCTAGCCAAATGCGCCAGGGGGCTGACAAACTATATCTACCTATACTCACTCTAACTCATTTATTAACTTTGGTCACTCTACAGCAGTGTTTCCCAAAGTAGGCGATAACGCCCCCTTGTGGGCGCTGGAGGTCTCAAGGGGGGCGGTAAGAGACCCAGAAAGAAAATGGGGGCGTTGTGTAGAGCCTAGAGGCCTGGGGGGTGATTTGTAATTTTATTTAGCTAGGAGCGAGAAAAATCGGTAGATACGCGCCCAAAATCGGTATTAGATCGCAATATACATAATATACATGACCATACTATGCAGTACTTGTTTTTTTTTTTTTTTAGAAGAATCTTGGGTAATAGTGGTGAAAAGTGGCCACTACTGTCCAGAGTGGCTCATGTTTTTTTTTTTTAGGATGACGGTTAAGTAAATAATTTATTTTCTTTTCATTTGTGGTTTCGCGCGTTTTAATGGGGGCACTAAAAATGTTTTATTCTCAAAGTGGGCAGTAGACAAAATAAGTTTGGGTACCACTGCTCTACAGTCTCTAAATCATAGAAGTATCAACAGCCTCATCCCGTATACGTCCCACTGCTGGGCACGGGCCTCCTCTACCAATAAGGGGGTTCAGGCCTTAGTCCACCATGCTGGCCTAGTGCGGGTTGGCGGACTACACACCTATGAACTTTTATATGTGCAGATAAACCCACGATGTTTTCTTTCACCATAGACGTATACAACGCTGCAGGTCGAAATTATATCGACTACAGCGCAAGATGGCCATCAGAATTGTACGGGGATACCGCACGATGTCTTTTGAGGCGGCAACTATTCTGGCACGATTTCCTCCCTTGGACATACTGGCAGATATGGACGCAAAAGTGTACGAAAAGACACAAATTGCCCGCCAGAGTGGAGTCCAAATTCCGATGGCGTTAAAAGTGTCAATGAGACGGGAGGAACAAAAAAATGCATTCGCGACGTGGCAGTTAAGACTCCGCGAGGAGCCTTACATACATAAACGCGTCGTTGAAGCGATTCTACCAGTTTTCGAAGCTTGGATGGATCGGAAACATGGAAGACTCACCTTCAGACTTACTCAGATAATTACCGGGCATGGGTGCTTCGGTGATTATCTGAATAGGATAGGCCGCGAAGCGACGTCAGATTGTCACCACTGCAACGACGGAGCTGAGGATTCTGCCGCACACACTCTCATGCAATGCCCTGCTTGGGAAGTGGAGCGGCAAATCCTTATAAACCAGATAGGACATGATCTCTCCCTACCTGCTGTCATTGCGGCGATGCTATCGGGAGAGTCAAATTGGAAAGCTGCAGCTTCTTTCTGTGAAGCAGTTATGCTTAAGAAAGAAACTGCAGAGCGGAATCAGGAAAGACTCGATCCCGCTCGGAGAAGAAGGCGTCGAGGCGATGGTGAACATCGACTTGAGCCAATTGCTTAAAGGCAGAGAGAAGAAGCTTGGCTAAGGATAGTCATTGTACTCTCCGCGATAAGGGCATTTTAGCAACGCACCGGAGTTACTCTGGCGTGTTCATTTTTGAGGTCCCGGAGTATCTCCTTAGTGCAGATGAAGGCGTACATGGGGTTTTTAGCTGGTAAAAATCCAGCATACCCCGTCTATCTTGGTTAGACGGGAATCCAAGAGGATTTTCCCCATGCACAAAAAAAAAAAAAAAAAAAAAAAAGACGTATACAAAAAAAACAAGCTGCAAAAAACCCTCGTCATAAATTTGAATCTTCTACCTATTAAAACATACCTTTGTCCTATCTGATACCTAACCAAAAAGTAACAAAGTTAGTTAATCGTATCGAATGAAATATCGCGCTCAATAAGGCATAACAATAGCCGCTATAATTCGAGGCTCATAATATGTGCACCAAAAGTCACCGGTTAAGCCGACGGGGTACAAATCGCGCCGCCGGGGAGTCGAACCCCCACTTATAAATCAGCCCCCGCGTGATTCAATATTAATGATGTTTTAACCTTAGTGATTTATATCAAATGGACCAAGGGATGAGAACAAGCGTGTATGTATGATTCGTGAATATTTTTCAAAGAACTTTCACAATAATATATTTGAATGTATGTAGGTATATATGTATACCAGCATTTAAATTTAAAAAATATGTGAATAAAAAGTATGAAACCAACCTACGACGAAAAACTGTGGCAAATACTATAATACAAGATTTTCATGACTCAAAATTAGTTCCCAGTTCATTCGGGGTCGGCGCAGTATGTTTTAGACTTCCATACATCTCTATCACCCGTCATGTCTTCATTCACCCCTTTCTCTTTCATATCTTCAGTCACGCATTCCATCCACAATTTTCTTTTTTTTATTATTTGTATAAAGTGTAAATAAAACCTAAACACCACGATACAATTTAATTTTGTCCGCTACAAGTCCACTCTTGGGCTACGTACGGGGAGTGTGTCGGCGCAGCCCCAAGTTTTTGTTTATTGCTAATAAGGTATCGCCATCAGCGCACAGATTGCCTCTGTCTAGCGGGGCGTCTTCAATCTCTTTTTAATGCCAACATTATACACTTTTAAATATAAATATTGGTAAAAAAAATAGAGAAAAAATGTCCGTCAACCTGCGCTAGACCAGCATGGTGGACTAAGGCCCCTCAATGGTAGAGGAGTGGAACGTATATGAGCTGATGATAATGATGATGATGATACTGTAAAAAATTGGAAATTTAAGGTTTTGTTGTCAATTTAAAGCCTTCACGTAGTACACGATCGAGAATTTCTAGGTACGGTTCTTGTCTTTTGTAGAGAAAGCGATCTTATTGCCTTACTTGAGCACATTCTCTTCTGATAAAAAAATCTTTTATGATAGCCAAACGTAAGACATCAAACACACACAAAACATACTTGTACTACAAGAATAATGGAACTTTACTTATCATCATTATCTCGCCTATTTATACTTCTAACCATTATCATGTTATGTCATCTTTATTCACACACTCCATCAATCTATTTTTTGGATTTCCTCTGCTTGTCCAACCTTCAGCTTTCAAATGAAGCTATAATAATATGCTCCCTACTTACGCCTCAAATTCGGTTAAGAAGCTTTCGAATGCTGCTATAAAATAATTCTATCTCAATAAATCTCTTCGACGTTAAATAACTCATTTATCAACGGGATAGGCGAGTAATTTAAATAGCCCGGATCCTGCTTTTACAGTAATAGCCTTCACATGTTCTCATTTAGCCTTTACTTATGCACTTAAGTCTAACTTTATTTACTAAGCGCCAGGAAATAGACTAGACAATTTTCAAGATCTATTTCGGATTTGTTTTTAAACCAAGGAAGAAAGGAATTGTTTAAGTATTTGTTGATTACTGTAAGTTTAAATATATGGAAAGAGTAGTGATAACTCTTTCAATTAAAGAAAGGAGGCCTGTGCCCAGCGTTAGGACGTAAATGCAAAGGACTACGAACTTTAAAATCTTTAACACCTTTTAAAAGTGCAAAGCTTAAAAGTGAGTAAATTATCTAATTTCGAAAAGTCAGGTATGTGTCCCTTTGGTTTAAACCCAATACCGTCGAGATTCTTAACCTAAACCTCGAAGCCATCACTATTATCACCTAGAACAAAAACACAATAGGCGAAATCTGGCTGCAAAAAACCTATCTACCCTTTCAGTGATACAGGTAGCGTGTATGTACTACCAGACGTGTAAACTGTAGCATTCTCTCCACCATGAACTAGTATTGAGAACAATAAGTCAACACAAAGGCCCCATTTCCGGTATCTGTGGCGATATGACGTGTTGTAACAGAACTAGCGGGTTTCCACACAACACGACACAATGCAGAGCTTACTTGCAAACGATTTAATATTACATGCTCTGTTTATTATACCAGTGTACTTATAGATTGGATCTATCTGCAAGATTTTTTTAGATTTCATTGTTATAATTTGTCTGATCGATTACTTTATCACATACTATAGAATCATTAAAAATTTAGTTCAAAGCAGATGTATGAGGGTCAGGGTAACTTAATGTTGAGTTTTGTCAAAAACATGCTGGGTTTCGGAGTCTTTCACATTTATAACATTATAGTTTAGATTTTCATTAATAACCTACATACTTCCTTATTTCATTTATATCAAATTTTACATCCTTTCTTCTGTTTAAGTATAAAAGCATATAAAACTAACTCTTAATGTCTACGTCCCAACTTTATTTATTTATTCATGCTTTTTACTCATTGCAAATTGATGATTTGAAATTGATTCCAAAAGCATTCTCTAACAGTCAACCTTTTTGGTTATCCAGAATAAAAGGCATAAACAGTGAATCTTTATTAGTAACTCATACACAATTTTCGAAGAAGTTTTCGGCATCCCGGCGGCCTATGATTCTATGTTGCAGTGAATAATATTCAGTAGCTTACACATCGTGTCCTCCTCAATGTGTTACTTGAAGTTGCTCCGGTTTCTAAGTCTCCAGTAGAGAGTGTTGTTTGTCCATCCCATTGGCACGTCGGCGCTCGTGAGCTGCCGAACGCGCGCTAAAAGCCGCCGATACGCCGACAAATTGTTAAAAATATATTGAATGTATAGATATTCGGTTTAATGAGCGCGACCTGGTGGTGCTAAGTGGGTTCACCATACTTTGGCGCCGGTTTCAGACGATGAAAGGGGGGTACTAATATTAGAAGACTAGGGTTGTTAGCACAGAAATGTCACCAAGCGGTAAAACTAGACGAGCCTTATGGGATCGTAGTTGTAACCTGCAAATAAATAATGATAAATAAATTACATGTAAAAAGCCCGCATAATGCCGTTTATAAACACAGTTCCAAGTTTTTTGCTACTACTGAGAAAAATCTAAACGTAGGACCATAAAAATGAGATCGATCTGAGAAATTTCGTTTCAGTACTATTCAAAAGGTCATAAACTACTTAGATTCATAAAATAGTGCTTGAATACAACTTATACCTCAACACTAGTGATACTAATGACAGTTCTATAAAAAATATAGTAATTTTTAAATTATAAATAGATGCATTTCTGCACCCACATTTCACCAGTTATGTATCAGTCCTACGTAATAGAGGGCGAGCTTATAGCCGATAGAATTTTTGAAACACTTTTTCATACTCTTTTCTGCTTCTGAGAATATCTTAATGGAAAAAACCCAATATATCAAGGATCGAACCCTGGACCTCTAGATCGTACGACACTTGTATCGCAAAACCATTCGGCAGTGATAAAATACATATTATCATATCAACTGTTTGTCAAACACATTGCTACATTTACATCTAAATGTTACCGTTTAGATCCACTATTACACGTTAGATATGTCAGATTCTTTAGAAATTAGATAGGACCACGCCTATCAAATGTTTATGGTTTTTTTATACGTATGTACTGGTGATAATGATATTATCAAATTGCTAAATGTATGGGAATTTGCAAGTCACAACATACAATCTGCGACTGATGTGTTTCTATAGAAGTAATTTTGTGCCATAGTAGAGGCTTATGTATAGCAGTGGACTTGAAAAGCTGGTGATGATGATGATGATGTTTCTTGACCTTATCATAAATTATTTCGTTGCTCAATTGTTTTGTGGTGAGTTGCTGTGTACTCTCTTCTTCTTTATTAAGGCGTTTCTCATTAACTTAGTATGCATTTACGCCTAATCTCCATGAAGAGGTAGACAGAGATACATTTCTGCAACCTCATCTGTGCTTTCGTCCAAAGTAAAAAAATTACCACTTCCCACCTCGAGAAACGATCTACTAGGTCGCAGTTAGTTAATATTGTGTTTGAAGTAATAAATTGATTAACCCTATTAACTGTTTTATTTAATATTTTACTAATATTTTCAAAAGTTTTATTTAGAATCAGTGAGTATGGACTATATTCAATGTTTCGATTTTGAGTAAAAGAGACAAAAAAAGGGATTATTTGCTACACTAGAGTTTCTTGCCCGTTCTCTAGTGATGTTTTCCGAACAAGGTAAAAAACAAAATTTTGAAATAACCAAAACTAGTGATGTACATATATATTTTATAGATCCGTTACATACTTTATATATTACAATTGTCCTATACATAAACCAACCGCCACTTAAAAAATTACTACAACGGAAAGATACCTTCGGAATCGAAGAGCAAACACCACAATTATTTCCAAAAACATGACTCAAACGCCAATCACTCCTTCCATATTAGTACATACGGGTTTTTAAGTGTTTCAGTCGGTTTAGGCACGGTCCATATTCGGCGGGAGACAGATTGCTTCAGAACAAACAAACAGTAAATGTGTTAAAACAGTGGAATTGTCACTTCAAGGCGATAATTGGCCGCGCTCTGATACACTCGATGCTTGTTTAGAGAATACCGAACGAGTTTTGGAAAGCTTCCCATTATTTTAAGGAAAGAATGCCTCGTGGCGCAGTTGGCTAAACAACGACGGGCCGTGGGTTCCATTCCCGGACGGAGACAAATGTTAGCGTGAGCCACAAATATTCGTTTCTGGTCTGGGTGTTTGTAAGACCGAAAATTTTCACGTGGTTTCTGATACCCACGACACAAGACTTGTATCTTAGTGTGGGGTCAGGACTATGTATGTGACTGTTGGGTGTTGGAGGTTATGTTGTATTTAGATATCGATCCGCATTTGAAAAGCTTTGTTGACTGAGGCCTAAACACTCTCAGTTGTAGAGGAGTTCCGGTATTGGGTATTGGGTAACGAATATTCATTGTAATAATAATTCGCCCGCTGTATTTTAAATCATTTACTGTCTCCGTGCTTTTCTATTTAGGCCTTTCAAATGAAACAACATTGCAGTGATGGCCTCGAGGTTTGGGCGCGCGGTCGAGAATCCGACGGTCGCGGGTTCGAACCCCAGGCACACACCTCTGACTTTTCGAAGTTATGTGTGTATTCACATTGAATTATCACTTGCTTTAACGGTGAAGGAAAACATCGTGATAAAACCTGCACACCTAAGAGTTCTTAGGAATTTCTTAGGTGTGTAGTCCGCCAACTCGCACTAGGCCAGCGTGGTGGACTATGGCCTAAACCCTCTCAATGGTAGAGGAGACCCGTGCTCAGCAGTGGGCGTATATGGGTTGATGAAGAAGAAGAAGAAGAAGAAATGAAACAACACCTTTACCTATAATTTGTCTTAATCGAAATTTAAATCCCGGCCTTTTCGATCTAATATCCACTCACATATCCCTCAGCAGTTACTACCAATCAACCAAATAGTTATACTATTTATATCTCTCTTAGCTACAATATTATCGATTACAAAGACAATAACCCAGAACGTATTACAACCTATACATTACTCGGTACGGCGCCCCCTGAGTTCCGCCCCTCCCCGACAGGTGGCGCTACAAGGGCCTATATTAAATGGCGTGATCAGAGCGACAATGCGAGCTAATGAAATTTCCATGTCGGCCGCGTACAACGTAGTCACTACACTACGCTAGTAGTCACAATATCTTCAGTCCCGCGGGAGTACGTAGAGTAGGGCTGTGTGACAGATTTTGTATGAATGTTATTTTGTTTGTTGCTTTGTCACGCTAGTATGGGTAATGGTATTTTAATAAAATTTGGTATCTCTCTTTCTCAATCTCTCTGTGAAATAAAAACAAAATAATTCATTGAATTCAATTATTTTCTACATTACAATTACTATATTGTTAAGTAGTTACGTATATTATTCAGGTATTCTTGTTTGCTATATTTTTGGTATACAAATTTAACTATAGAATAATATCTCTTTTTCTCTTTCCGATGCATTAACTCATATAATTATATTTGATAGTCTGTTCTTTGGTGTTTTATTTTACTTAATTTCACTATCCATACTTTCCGAAACACAGACCTGTAAGACGCATATAAAATAAACCAAACAACGCAAAAAATCAGCTATTCAAACGTCAGCAAGATTCCTCCGCGTGTAGACGCCAACCCTCCTATTCCCTCAGGACGTCGCCCGGCGGGAACCCGGGACCGCACGGGAACACGACTCGCCCATTACCACACGTCATACACACATGCCACTATTGTGCAGATAGTGGCCGACACTGCAGTCACGCCTAAAGCAGTGATAGCCTCGATGTTTAGAATCTCGACGGTCGCGGGTTCGAGCCTCAGGCACACACCTCTGACTTTTCCAAGTTATATGTATTCACATTGAATTGTCACTTGCTTTAACGGTGAAGGAAAACATAGTCAGGAAACCTGCACACCTAAAAGTTCTTAGAAATTTCTTAGGATTGTAATCCGCCGACCCACACTAGTCTAGCGTAATGAATTATGGCCTAAACCCTCTCAATGGCAGAGGAGACCAGTGCCCAGCCGATGGACGGATATGGGATGATGATGATGACCGACACTGAACAGTTAGAAAGAAATGTGTGCATGCCGAGCGTGCTGAAACTATGATTACAGTATCATACGCTTGACAAGTGGAAGAAGGCTGGCCATGTCTGCCGACAGTCGGACGGCCGGTGGAGCAGACAAGTGTTGGAGTGGAGACCACGCTTACAGACGTAGTGTAGGACGTCCTGTAGCACGATGGTCATACGACTTGAAAAAGGTAGCGGATGGATGAGGGCTGCTCAACACCGGGATGGTTGGTGCTTTCTTGGGGAGACCTACGTTCAGCAGTGGACGGCGATAGGCTGAATATATCCTTGATACACATTTTATATCTCTGTTGATTGGAAAAGAGCAACACTAAAGTTTCTCGCCCGTTCTTCTCTATTGATGACTGCCTTCCGAACATGGTGGTAAACTCAATTTTGAAATGAGTGAATCTAAGGGATGTATTTGACATTTTATAGTTTCAATAAATAATAATTTAATTTCACGCGCTTCTTACTAAATTGGATGTTATATCAAGCTTTTATGTCTTATCAACCAATAGAAGCTCTTCTTTTTTGTTTGAAAGGTTATTCATTGGTCGTGTGATCGTAGTAGAATAAACAAGTGACAAACAAGCGGCGACACTCTTCCCCTCACTAAATACTGTCTATTTCCCTCTAATGTTATTCATTTCTATGTGATTCCCTACATTTCAACTAAAAAATAGAAATAAAAATGTTTACCGCTTCCTTGTCACCACAACCATTGTCTTAGTTTTAAATCAAAGCCTGTTTGATGTTGCACAATAAGTATTACAAAACATTAACATTAATTTATTCTTAGGGCTTAAGTATTATTAATTAAGTAATCGTAAACTAGGACAGGTAATATTTATAGTGCTTGTAATAACCACTACTGCCTGTCTTACAATTAGTTTTCTATTACATACCGTTTAATGCAGCACAATATAGCAAATCAAATAAAGTACAGAATAGTTATAGAGGTCTCCTTAAAACTATTAAACTACAAATACGCATAACAATGTTTTAAAAATCTGGAATAAGCAGTGTAATGTTACATTTTTTCAAATGCAAATAAAATAGAAATTCATACAAATTTCTCTATAATGCACAATCTTCACTATATACTACTAAGGACATCTAGTGACCAAACGTAGCAAAATATCATACAAACGCTAAGAATTCTAAACATGTAAATAAATCTAACATTCAACAACAGATGGCGCTAACAATAAAGATTTTTGAAATTATTTTACCAACTATGCTAAGGATTACGTGTTATATGTAGCAAACCAAACCGATAAATATGAATGTGTTTTCTTGCAATACTAACTATAAAGTAATTGTAGAACTAAAATTATGAAATAACTAGTACGAAGTTAGGTAGTATACAAACTTTTGCTACAATAAGCTAATAGATGGCAGTAGTAGTAATTTAAATATCCTTACTTTATGTCTTTTACATAGATGGAGCTAACTGTGTTTATATATTTGTTTTAAACACACGACGATAACTTTTTAATCACTCGAAATTTACTTATTAAAATTTCATATTTATTTAAACAATCAGTAGATTAAAGGAACTCAGTAGAGTTCTAAGAATGCAATGCTCTATTTTTATTTTATATTTTATTATTTTACGATTGAACAGTTTTCTCCAACGTGGCAATAGATGGCGTTACTAGTAGCTTGTGTTACTAAAAATATTTTATTCGATGTGTTCCAAATACAGTGTCAACAGGCTACAAATAGCTACAATAATTCCTCATTATGCCTCATTCACGATAAGTTGATTCTTTTGGCAGATGTCAATTTTTCTGAGACATGACTTTGAAATAAAAAACGTATTATTTTATTATTTTAATGATTTGATAAATATAAAAAAATACATACAATACAAAAGTCCCTAAAGATATAAGCGTTATCCAAAAATTTTGAGACTTTATTGCTTCAAAGTAAAATTAAAATAGGAATACTGAAACTAATTGACGTTTGTATAATGTTACATCGTTCGGACGGAAAGGGACGTAACATCGTTCATATCGATTGCCACGTCGATAATTTTATTGAACGCTATGATGATCATGGCTGTGCTCCAGTTTCTTAATAAAAACTGTTTTAAAGATAAAACTATTTAATTTTTCAACCTTAATTTTTACATACTGCGTTATTTTTGGACCTCCTGTCAACTTAAAATAGGTTGTTTAGACCATGAAACTAAACAACTTTTCCAAAGAAACATGGGTCGAAACGTGATAAATAATTCGACTCTCCCATAGAAAACTGCTCACGTGGTCGATTTCGTGTAGAAGGTCTGAATTTTTTTTTTACTTTTCGACCCGTGTTTCTTTGGGGAAGTTGTTTACTTCCGTGGTCTAAAACACCTATTTAAATTTGGCGGGAGGTCTAAAAATAATCCTGTTTAAATATTAAATAGGTACTTATTATGACCCACCACCGCTTATCTAAGTAATGTTTTATATGTCGAAAGTAATAAAGAATTTCACACATAATGCAGTATTTTAAAACGCAATATTTTTTAACTTCTCGATATTTTCTGTTTCCCATCATTAGTCGATATGCCAAAAGAATCAACTTATCGTGAATGAGGTATAGTTGTGACAATTTTACTAGTGCAATAAAGCCAGAGAAGGAATTCTCGTTATAAAAATTACACAGTCCAATAAAAATATCACTAATCCTAATAAGGACTTATTTTATTAAACCTAGGCGGATTTATTGTAGAGTATATTTTAAGTACTTGTTCCATACTACTGACATTCCCGTGGTGCAGTTGGCTAGATATCAGCTTGCAAAATGATAGGCCGCGGGTTCGATCTCCGCACCCAGACAAATATTCGTATTATCCACAAATATTTCCTAGGGTCTGGGTATTTTTTTTAACCAAAAAGCCTCTTATAGCTTCTGATGTGCTTGAATTGTAGCTGAGTGTGCGGCCAGAACTGAAATGAAGTAAAATGAAATGAAATTTATTTTATAAAGACGTACATTTTTAGAATATCGACAGGTCCCAATATAGGCAATCCCGTGGGTTGGCATAGAACTAAGTATGAGACTGTGAATTTATTAACAAGTCAAACTAAGGTCGATCTACGCATTCCTGCACCAACCCTTTAGCAATTGCATGTATAATTCAAACGAGGTACAGTAATTGAGTTCAAGGGAGGTGGAATAACCTCGACTACTCCCCTGGCTCTGCGAAACTGACGCGTGCTATATGTGGCGCAAGAGTTGCTATGACAGAACGCAAGATTGTATAGTCATAGTGCACATATGTATACATCTTTCTCTTTCTTCTTTCTTCATCAACCCATATACGCCCACTGCTGAGCACGGGTCTCCTCTACCATTGAGAGGGTTTTAGGCCATAGTCCACCACGCTGGCCTAGTGCGGGTTGGCGGACTGCACACCTAAGAAATTCCTAAGAACTTTTAGGTGTGCAGGTTTCATCACGATGTTTTCCTTCACCGTTAAAGCAAGTGATAATTCAGTTTGAATACACACATAACTTCGAAAAGTCAGAGGTGTGTGCCTGGGTTTCGAACCCGCGACCGCCGAGATTCTCGACCGCGCGCCTAAACCTCGAGGCCATCACTGCTTTTTATGTATACATATCCAATCCCAATCTATTTATTGATTTAAATAAAAAAAATCATACTTAGAAATAAAGAACAAAAAAATAAAACACAGCGGGTAAGAAAAGAAAATAAAAAATATTTAAAACCCTATCACCACTATCATAAGCCTAAGTATATAAGCTCGTCGCAACTTAGTAATACCATGCTGGCCTAGTGCAAGTTAACACATACGTACCTAAGAAATTCTCAGAAATGTTAGGTTAGCAGGTTTGGCAAAAGCAGTGATGGCCTCGAGGTTTAGGCACGCGGTCGAGAATCTCGGCGGTGGCGGGTTCGAACCCCAGGCACACACCTCTGACTTTTCGAAGTTATGTGTGTATTCAAATTGAATTATCACTTGTTTTAACGGTGAAGGAAAACATCGTGATGAAACCTGCACACCTAAAAAGTTCTTAGGAATTTCTTAGGTGTGTAGTCCGCCAACCCGCACTAGGCCAGCGTGGTGGACTATGGCCTAAACCCTCTCAATGGTAGAGGAGACCCGTGCTCAGCAGTGGGCGTATATGGGTTGATGAAGAAGAAGGTTTCCTTAAAATATTTTCCTTCATCGTTAGAGTACTTGATAATTTCTCGTGAATGCACACATAACTTCGAAAAGTCAGAGGTGTGTACCTGGAGTTTGAACCTGCGACCATCGAGATTCTCGACCACCTAAACCTGTCGCCATTACGACTCCCCTCTGCCAATATTACATAAGATTATAGGCAAATCAAAATGATTATAAACACGCGTAGATTACGTTTAATGTCGATCAATATCTTTAACGGTTATGAATCGGTAATTAGGTAATTTCACTTAATAGCACTAAGTTAGTTATTACATAATATTCTAGATTCTTCTTTCTTCTATGATACATATTATGTACATCCCTCATATATATATACTCATATAGGTATATCTTAGGAATTTCTTAGGTATGTATGCCGCCAACCCACACTAGGTCAGCGTGTTGGACTATGGCCTAAACCCTCTCAATGGCAGAAGAGACCCGCGCCCAGCATCGGGACGTATATGGACTGATTTTTTTTTTACGGAAAAAGGAGACAAACGAGCATATGAGGCACCTGATGTTAAGTGGTCAACACCGTCCATGAAATCCCACAATACCGGATGAATCATCATGGATTATGATTATGATATACCACGCTGCTGGGCAAATTACTATTATGAAGGCTAAGGCCTTAGTCCATCACGCTGGCCTCGATGTAAGTAGACTTAACATAACTAAGAAATTCCCAGTAAGCTATAGGTGTGCAGATTTCATCACGATGTTTCACCATCACGATCCTACGTGACAAACATCTACGGTATACTTAATTAGGATACGCACATTACTTCGAATGTCAACGATGCCTGGTATTCGAACCCACGACACTGGAATTATTTCTTTAGAAAATATATTCATCGTAGATAGGATTTAATAGGGACGACTTTCTATAAAATAAAGAAATACCTACGTTTATTTTTCCCCAAACGGGTAAGCAGAGAGACTATACACCCATGTTTGGCCTACTGGCTTTTTCTGATACATTTTCAGACTTCGCTATGTATATCAGAATTATCTCCTTAAAGACAATGACACTTCGTAGGACAAAACTTACAAAAATCACAGCCTTACTTATACTGCAAGACCAAAGCACTAGTAAAGAAATCCAACATCCAAAAATACTCTTACACCCCTTTCCTGCCTACCCCTTCTAGGAGTAAAGGCGTGAGTGTGTTACTTTAAATCCATATTTTCGTCAAAACAATCTGCCGATCCCCGTACCGGTGTTACGTGACGTTACGTGCTGTCGTGCGGTGTAGCGTGTTACCCGACATGATGTGTTTCTGCACACGTACAGACACACAAACACACTGACTTACTTCTGGCGCCCTAGGAGACTATGCGAGATGAATAGCATAGTTACCGAGGACTTTTACGTTGTTTTAAAAGATAAATTAGGAAGCAAGAGGTTAGTTATTTGAATCCTCAGTCTAACATCAATCCGTAGTGAATTCAACATACATATTAGCAAATAAATAAATACACCCAACAGTCACATACATAGTCCTGACCCCACACTAAGATACGAGTCTTGTGTCGTGGGTATCAGAAACTACGAGAGACTTTTCGCTCTCACAAACACCCAGACCCGAAACAAATAATGTTAGTGTCTATTTATTTCATTATATTACACAATTTTTACAAATATTAAGGTGATTTATGTGAAGGCAAGTGATATTAGTTTCCTAGGTATTTGGTACAAACAAGTGTTTTGCTATCTTAGTCACTTTCTACTCCACTTAGAGAAACATACAAACTTACATTTCTTGAATCCTATTTTTTTCAATCAAAAACTGATATTACATAACATAAACATTTACCCATTTAAATAAACTATAAATTACCGCCATCATAACATTTTTCTACAAGTCGACCTATGCGCAGAATAAAGTTATATGTGCAAAATATCTACTTCTCTTTCTCCGCAATTAGAACTTAATTAGGCACAAAATTATCAGTAAATTTTTATGTTCTTCAAACAACAACAAAAGTTACGATTATTATTACTTCACTAGTGCAATATATAAACAAGTTTAACTCTATAAAGTCATAAAATTTACTTCGGTGTAATAGTCATAAGTAACCTTATTCTATGCATAGGTCGAAGTAAACTGAAATTTCTATGAAACATAAGAACATCAAAATCGCTCGCGTAATAATGAATTCTCCAAACTAATATCGATATAATTAGACGTATAAGCTCATTAAATATTACGTCACTGTCGCTCCCCGCGAGCCTCGGCGTAATGAATCTCGGCTTTCAAGCCCCCCGGCGGTCGAAAGTATCGTTTTAGGCGTGATATTGGGGGCACCACAAATATTTCGTTTAAAGTGAAATTGATATTGGCGAAATAACTTAAACGGACGGTCAAAAGCTTTGGCAGCTTTTTACATTTATTTATCAAATTTGTTTAGTTACACTAATTAGACTAAACGACAACAACCTGTAAAATGTAAAAATCTTAAGAATTAATAAATAAATTATAATGGAATCAAAAATTATTCATTATTACTTAACTTATTGCCATTTGTATATTACTCCTTTCATATAAGTTCTATATCGCTTATTCAATTGATATTAAAATCTAATAGTCTTAATGAATAGGTGTTGTATTTTCATATAATAAAACCAAAGCTATTTTATAAGTTACTAGCGACCCGCCCCGGCTTCGCACGGGTGCAATGCTGATATTTAATGGATGTTATCATACATATAAACCTTCCTCTTCAATCACTCTATCTATTAAAAAAACCGCATCAAAATCCGTTGCGTAGTTTCAAAGATTTAAGCATACAAAGGGACATAGGGACAGAGAAAGGGACTTTGTTTTATACTATGTAGTGATTAGGTATTTAATGAAATTATTTGCATTTTTGCTTTGGTTTGAAATCGCACATACCTAATACATTGCCACATTTCTTGGACATATCACAGAACTGTCACGGTACTGACTTAATTTTTTCGGAATAATTCAGATTAAATTGGCAAAATTATATGGTGTTATTTTTATTGCTCGGTATGTTATTGTTTGTCATCGGCCATCGACTTGTTTTAAACTGTCAATTAACAAAAAAATATAGAAAATGTTTTACATACCAATGTACTAAAATCAAATCAACAGTTAAGGGATTAATAGTTAACAAGTAACGTTTGTACCAAGCTATTTAACTTAGTCAATACCAATACGTTTACTTCCGTATAACCTAAAGAAAGAGTATATCGTACCGACGTAGATTATTCTCACGACACACTGCGCACAATAACTGACATTTTTCCTTTGAGAATTATTAAATCAGAGTCTATGTCAAGGTCGTTGTATATTTTCTAGGCAAAAGCTGTGATAACGAATTGATAAAGAAGATAAATAAATACAGCTAACAGTCACATATGTAGTTTACTATTATATTACAAAAATATAATTCTATTAAACTACGGGAACACATTTACTGGGATAAAAATAAGCCTACATTACATCCCAGGGTCCCTTGTGTGTCCACAACAAAAAAATATTTAAAATGGTTGATTAGTTTGAAAAAATTAAATTTCTTCTCTTTACAATTTTAAATAAGTAGAAGTTTCTAGTCCGCCTCACGACAACCACTGCTCGTCAATTAAATACTATTACCTAATTATATGAAATGGGTGCAGGTTTGATCGCCGGTCGGCAACCGTGCGTGCTAGTAATTATCTTCATTATAACAACTTATATAATTTTACACATATTACAAGTCACTCAGCAACGCTGCTAATCGTAATCGAATGGTCAAAGAAAACTGTCCGTCAATGATATTTTAACGCATAAACTAACCTGCTGTTTGACAACTACGTTTCAGTGTAAATTATGAAGTATAAATTTAAAGAATATTTGGTTATAAATCCAGATTCCAAGCCGCTTCTAAAAATTTCCTGACGGAAAACCCAATAACACTCTCGATCGGGATCTCTCGATCACAAACATTGAACATTCACTTTTCACCTTAAAATCCTACGTCAAAATTTTGCCATAGATAATTATAACTATAAATAACCATTGTTACATCTATACTAATATTATAAAGCTGAAGAGTTTGTTTGTTTGTTTGTTTGTTTGTTTGTTTGTTTGAACGCTAGGATCTTAGGAACTACTGGTCCGATTTGAAAAATTCTTTCACTGTTAGATAGCACATTTATCGAGGAAGGCTATAGGCTATATAACATCACGCTACGACGAATAGGGGCGGAGCAGCAATAAAGAATGTTTCAAAATCGGGGACATTTTTTCCTTTTTGTGAGCTTCGGCTGCGTGCGCTGCGGAAACGGTTAAAGTTTCGCTAAAATAATGTATGAGAGAAATGTTCCTCTTTAAAAGTTCTAAAAAAAAGCCCGCGACGGCATATGTCTATTTTTTAAGCTTGGCTCACTATAACATTTTTTATCCTAACCAAATTTATTTTTAAATAAAGTTTTATTTGTGAAGGTGTTTTTATAAATATGATATTAATCCATATCCAAATAAATACGTTATTCATTACAAGTATTTAATTTTAAATAAAATTGCCATTTACATCTTTTGATTTCACCGAGTATCTTAGAAGATATTGCAGTTTCAAAATATTGATCAAGCGCGCAATAATGATGCACAAGGCGCCGATCGACGCGTTACGGTTTCACGTTTGAACAATTTGACCGAATTGTATGATTTTTGGTATGGACATAAATAGGACTCTGAGAAGTGAAATAGACTACAACTTCTTTTCCTTCTGAACTCAACCCTGTAGTCTACGCGGACGGAGTCGCGAGCAAAAGCTAGTATTTTATATAGACAGCACTGCATATACCATCAATTCAGCTTCTTACAATAAAATTTGAAAGACTACTTTTCCTAATAACAGCTTACTCAAATGAAGAGCTTTGTTTGGACCACTGATTAGTATCAGATATTATCACTTCTCCGAGTTAATAAAAACAAGTTTACGCGTACATGTAACAGATTACCGTGGTTGTGTGTCGCGTGTACTACGCACATTTCATCCAGCAAATAGATTGGTAAGATTGTCTGTACGCACGCGATCGACATCCGCCCACGGAAATGTAGTCCTACTTTAGTGGGACAAGTTTAAATTCATTTTATTCTAGTATTTCCGATCCGGGAATCGAGCCCAGGACCTCTAAATCGTACGGCATGTAATTGTAAATAAATAATAAATAAATACACCCAACAGTCACATACATAGTCCTGACCCCACACTAAGATACGAGTCTTGTGTCGTGGGTATCAGAAACTACGAGAGACTTTACGGTCTCACAAACACCCAGACCCGAAACAAATATTTGTGGATCACACAAACATTTGTCTCGGTGCGAGGATCGAACCCGCGGCCGCTCGTTTCGCATGCTGGTGTCTAGCCAACTGCGCCACGGGGCTGTCAATTGTGTTGAAAGACATCGAGGTAGTCATCCACAAATCTAAAAATGAGGAATATTGATAACGAATAATTTCAAACATCATTTCAAACATTTACATCGTCATGATCATGAGTCCATATACGTCTCACTGATGGGCACGAGCCTCCTCTACTATTGAGAGGGTTTTAGGCCCTAGTCCATCATCCTAGCCTAGTACGGTTTGTCAGACTTAAAATCCTAGGAATTTTTAGATTTGCAGGTTTTATCACGATCGATGTTCTTCAAATACTCACACATAACTTCGAAAAGTCAGAGGTGCGCCTGGGTTTGCCCGCGTGCCTAAAACTCGAGGCCACTGCTTTATCTTTACTACGGAAATATTTCAATAGCAATGTTTCTCTCCGCTCGGCGTACAAAAAGCGCGATGTCAGGCGACAGTGCGTCGGAACATGCCGTGTGTTGCGCAACCAGTCGACCAGGGGCGCGTCGAAGAAAGTGCCCAGCGCTTACTCACACACTGTATAGGCGGCCACGGAACTCATTGATGAATAAGAAAGATTTCACTGTGAATTTATTTATTTATCACACTGACTGTTGCGCAGTTAACTAGACACCAGCTTGAGAAACGACAGCCCGCGGGTTTGGTCTCCGCACCGAGACAAATGTTAGAAAAATATTTGTTTCGGGTCTGGGTGTTTGTGAGACTGAAAAAGTCTCTCGTAGTGTCTGACACTCACGACACAGGACTTTTTACCTACTGTGGGGTCAGAGCTGTTTATGTGACTGTTTGGTGTATTTATTTATTTATTTTATTGAACACCACAATGTCAAATTACATATACATGGATTTATTAGTTAAAATATATTGAAAGGTTCCTAAAAATACTTTCTATTAGTAATATCAACAATTACAATTCTATTAATTAAACTTTATTAAGTCCAAAAGAAGATGTCATAATACTTCTGTCACCGACGATACGCATTCTTGAGAAAACTTCTGTCGTAGGCGCATGGTGGTAGCCAAGGTGTAGTGAAGTGGTCACGGTAATCATACAGGATTTTAACTTCATACAAACGGGCGAAGTGCGAGTTATACCTACGCGCCCGATCTCGGCATGCGCTCGGCATGCAGGCAGACGCGACTGTGCCGCAGTGACGTACGTACGGTGTCGATTTTTAAGCAGTAACCGCGAGATTTTTATAAAAATAAATGCAAGTACCTATTAAATATGACAAGTTTATATTTTGCTGTTTTTGGTTGCATAAAATCTTCCAATTAAAAAAAAAAATGACATGCATTCTTATTGAACATTTCCTATTCCATTCACAAAATATTTGATTTGTTTAAATAAAAATAAAAAGTATTTATAATCCCAAAAATAGATAGGAAGTCGAAGTAGACAGATTTAATTAAATTGCTGCAGGTGCGCAGCCCTACCGCATGTTGACGTCGCTCGCGGCGGCAGGCCTTTGTTTCAAAAATGTGGCCGAGTTAAACTACTGTATGATACTAGTACCGTAGAGTGGTATTACATCACCATTCCACCAGCGAACCACTAACACGGTGCTAACAAACGCGCCGACATTTCTCAGAGCAAAGAAAGTTTTGGAAAACTATTTCATCACATTTGAATTTATTATGAGATAAATCTTTTTTATTGGCATAACTTTATGGATGAATATATTTTACACATACATTAAAAGCTGTATATTTCATAGGGTAGACAGATAGTAGCAGTAATTCTCGTGTTTCACTAAGAATGATATTTAGGTTCCTTCATCAGCATCAGCCCTAATACGTCCCACTGCTGAGCACGGGCTTCCTGTAACATTTAGAGTGTTTAGGCCATAGTCCACCACGCTGGCCTAGTGCGGGTTGGCGGACTACACACCTAAGAAATCCCTAAGAACTTTTAGGTGCGCAGGTTTCATCACGATGTTTTCCTTCACCATTAAATTACGTGGTCATTTATTGTGAATACACACATAACCTCTTAGATTCAAAAAAGGGTTGGGGTTTGAACCCACGACGCTTAAGATTCTAGTCGCGACTGCGCGCCTAACACACTAAGCCTACTACTACGCGATTATGTGAGTCTTAGATATCAAAAAGTGTGCGTAGAAATTCTTCTTTCTCTACTCTTTTTGGGACTACTCACTACAGGCATGACTGGTTGACGTTAATGACAATTGTCGCTCTCTAAAATAAAAAATAGGATTACAAAATTGTTGCCTAAACCAAGGAAAGTGTCAAAAGAAATTTATTACACAACAAAATTTCACTAAGCCGACAGGACACACCACTTAGCGCCGACAATTTGAAGTTCATTCACACCTTTTAGTTGACATAACGTCACGACGTTCACTTGGAGTGGTAGGCAGGGGGGCAAACATCCTGCAAATAATATATTTATGTTTGAAGTAGTTATGGTCTCAAGGTCCGGCGGTCGCAGGTTCAAACCCCAGGCACACACCTTAGGTCTTAGACTAACTATACATTTCATGATAAAAGAATTGGCAGCTTCCGTGACCTTTCTGTTGGGCCCCCGTACGTATGATTGCTCTGAAAAGAGACGGGATGAGAATTACAAAATTCCGAATAGTAATATTTTTTATTCGACACATAAAGTGGAATATCATGAGAATAAAATTACAAACTAGACATTATACAATTAACGTGTAACGGTTTTAGGTTACAACAGCAGTGATGGCCTCGGGGTTTGGGCGCGCGGTCGAGAATCTCGGCGGTCGCGGGTTCGAACCCCAGGCACACACTTCTGACTTTTAGAAGTTATGTGTGTATTCACATTGAATTATCACTAGCTTTAACGGTGAAGGAAAACATCGTGATGAAACCTGCACACCTAAGAGTTCTTAGCAATTTCTTAGGTGTGTAGTCCGCCAACCCGCACTAGGCCAGCGTGGTGGACTATGGCCTAAACCCTCTCAATGGTAGAGGAGACCCGTGCTCAGCAGTGGGCGTATATATGGGTTGATAAAGAAAAGAAGAAGAATATTCTAACAATAACGTATTTAAGAGTTTTATAAAAAATGCACGTTCTAATAATAGTAGGGACCTTATTTGATTCATTAAAAAACTACCGGCTATTTTTCTGTCAAACTTCCAAAACGGTAATCAAACCTATTCTACTTAACCCGGGTTCAAAAACCGCAGTTGCATGCACACAAACCCGTAATTCATAGTAACATTGTCACGTATAATGTGACCAGATGAAATTGCCTTTCTCTCCTCGCTACACCGAAGCAATTGAGCTAACATTCTAATGGGTATCATTATACCGATCCATGCAAAGTCATAGTAATTGAAAACGTAATCTCGGTGGAATAATGTTGTCTACTGTGATATAGCATTATTTCTTATGTTTGTTTATAAGAATTTATATACAGGGTGTATTCAGACCGTGATCGGAAACTAAGACAGTTAATAGCTAACGTCACAAACCTCCTAACGTTAAAGAAAATCCCGACAAAAAATAAAAACTTTAACGTTTCCCATACAAACCACATACAATTAATACTGATGATTCGGGTCTGAGTTTTAGTAAGAAAAGTCTCTCGTAGTTTCTTACACCCACGACTCAAGGCTTGTATCTTAGTGTAAAGTCAGAACTTTGTATGTGACTAAACATACCTCACGCCTATATTCCCCGAAGGGGTAGGCAGACATGCATTTCTGCACCCACATTTCGCCAGGTATGTATCAGTCCCACGTAATAGGGGGCGAGCCTATTGCCGTTTTTCGGGCACATTTCCACACTCCGTGCTGCTACTGAAAATTTCCTAATGGAAAAACCCAATAACACTTTGCTCGATCCGGGAATCGAACCCAGGGCCTCCAGATCACGCGGCACATACTTGTACCGCGAGACCACGAGGCAGTCTTGTATGTGACTTTTTGTATGTGTCAAAACTGAATATGTGTATCCCTGTATACAATTAATGAAGGCATCTTGGTAGAGTCTATGTGTCGATCTTGATTCTTCAGTAAAGTTGTTTAATCCGGTCCTGAAAATCTTGTTTCATCCTTTTTCGTCTTGTTGTAGTTGGGTTTTAGTTTTTACTTTTCTGTCATCACATGACAGAGTAATTACACCGCACTTGATGATAACCATATAACTTTACCAGATAATCAGCAGGATTACTGTAAGAATATCTACATATTTTTATATATTAACAAGATTAAACATTTTAATAACATATTATTAACATAACACAACGTAAGCTTTCTATCAGTCTTCGATTGTTTTTCTAACCATAAGGAATTTGCTCTCATACCATTAAAACTTGTCCCATCCTTAACAACCTACGTAAAATCTTACATAACAAGCGACGCAAACATAAGTTCCGGCATCCATATTTTTTCTATTCTAATCTCGGTCACAAAAACTCGAAACCTGTAGCACAAAGTCCTTTGGCAGGAAGCCATAAAAAGTTATAAGACAAATAAATAACTTTGTTAAAAAATATTCTGTGATCCGTAGGCCGAGTGGCAGGTGTGGAGTAAGGAACCGAGAATATTTGAAAAGTTTCCGACATTACTAAAGAAGTAAACCAAAATCATTTATTTGCGGATATTGCTTGCAAATAGTACTTATATTGTAATACAATAAGATGCATTAGCCATATCCTACCAAGGCATGCAAAGTAAAAGTAAATGAATTTTAATTTTAATAAATTAAAAACAAAATAAATAAAGTCAAAACCAATTACAATGACATTGTTTAGTTTACCCGAATAGCTAGTTCCCGATAGAATCTATATAAAAATAATATATAATATTACTTATAAGAAATATTGGATATATCGTCCGAAATATCACTCCCTTCAATGCCATTATATCCGGTTTTAACTATAATACATTATGTCATATGGAATATTCCAAAATTAAAGGAGTTTTGGAGTGGAGACCACAGCTCGGCAAACGTAGTGTAGGTCGCCCTCTGGCTAGGTGGGGTGACGATCCGCAAGGTGGCTGGCAGCGGTTGGATGAAAGCCGAAGATCGAGCCCAGTGGCGTGCCATAGGAGAGGCCTATGTCCAGCTGACTTGACATAGGCTGTTGATGATGATTCCATAAATTGCATGTTTTGATAGACTCAAAATGTTGTAACTTTGAAGAGGTAAGCATAGTGCAATAGCAGGTGTATCTTAAAATGACTTCCTCCTCCTCGCGTCGTTCTCCTCATTGCTGAGGGTCGTGATCCCCTGCACCAACAGTAGTCTTCCTTACTATGCTGTGCCACCTGTTCCTATCTTTGTCATCATGGAGCGCAGCATAGAGTCCCGTAAGTCCGTAAGTACTTAAAATGACTTAAGCCAGGTATTAAGTTTCATGTAATAAAGCTTGAGCCTATTTGAAGGCATTTCCAGGCTCAATTGTTTTGTCCTGAAAGGAAAATGCACTCTTAATTCAGTATGGTGTCCGTCGAACTATTACCGATGACTAATTCCTAATTAATATAATTTAATATGAAACAGCTAATGAATAAAACGAAAAGACAATTTTGCTAATTTATCTCGTGACGTCATAAGGTTGTTAAGTATACAGAAGTCTTTTCAAAATTTCTAGTTTATTCTGCAAGTAATGCATTTTTATGAAATTAGTCACTAGCTGACATTAAGAGTAAAAAAAAACGAAGTGTCTACAATTTAGATCTAGCTGACTTTAATAAAATACTTTCACACTACATAAAAGCTACTTTAAAGATTTTTGGGGTAAAATTTATTATTATTGAGCATTAAAATGAAAGCGAAATTATAGGAACCGTGTATAATTCCCTCGAATGGTTAAAAATCAAGTATAAAAGATTTCGCATACATAAGATATTATTAAAAAGAGGAGATGATAAATATAATAAAGACTTTTATTGGGATTTAAAAAGTTAGAATAGACACTTAAATTAATTAATTAATTGCATAAGTGTTTCAATCGGTACGCCAAATCATCCAATAAAACAAAGAGAATATAAAATTACACTTCCACAAAGCAATCAGAACTTAATCACGTAATTTATTTAATTAACGCATGAATCATAAATCGATTACTTAACTTAATCCGTCCCTCGTAGTCAAGTGATAGTTAAGTTGCGTTCGCAGAGCCGACAGTCGACCGGCTAAGTCAGTGTTCCCGCGTCTACCACTGCGCTCACACGCAGCCAACTTAAACTTAAGTTAAGTTGTACTTAAGTTGAAAAGTGATGAATCATTTTTGATTGACAGAAAATGTGATTCAGTCAACGAACGCATTTTATTAAATTTGAAGATATATTTTTTTTTATTCTGGGTTTTATAAATTCAAAAGTGAAACAGGAGGTACCGTTTTGGAATAAGACGACGTGAATTTAATAAGGTAGGTGAATTTTTTTATATTTTTTTAATAAAAATTAATATTTTTTTAAGAAATAATTATAAAAACTAACCACATTCAAATTATTAAACTATAGAAAATAGGGCTAAGGCAGTGAGAAAATATTATGCAAAAATCCCCAATACGCAAAGAATATTTTAATTAGAAAATACGCGAGAAATAAATTAAAAACAAGGCAACGTTTTAATTATTCAGTTTTGAGTATACCTACATAAAAAGAGCTTAGTAATTTGATTATTTTTTACGCACAAACGAAAGACTTGTAAGCTAAAAACAATAAATACACGAAAATTCGTTAATCTCAGATATTTTAAAATTTATTAAAACACTAAGGAAATTTCTACGACGAAGAACCATAATACTTAAAGCAGATGTAACCATTATTAAACATTATATTTTATAGCTAATGTAAAATCAATTACCTATCTAAATATATTTGAGAAATTGGCTAGATAAAACCGAGAATATATGGGCATTTTAATGACTCAAAATTAATTGCATTTTATTATAAGTCCTTAAAAGTTTTCTACTTAGCATAAAGTTACAGGATATTATCAAACGAAGGGAAAGTGTTCGTACAGCCGTCTTTGTTTACACAACACAAACTTCCTTCGAACCGTGTTTAAGGAACTACATTTTAATTTGATTGGTTTACTATCATATTGCGTGAAGCAAGAATTACGTTGGTACAAAAGTTAGTTAATTTTGCTAAAACTTAAGTATGAATTGTCTCTTTTTCTATTACGTTGCAGGTTAATTAATAGAGCAGGATAAAACATGCTTAGGTAGTATTTAGATTACCTAGCGATAAGTAATTTTGTATTTGAAGTACTTAAAACTTTCATATACTTTTGATAGAAAAGCATTTAACAGTTCGAGGCGTAATGGGCTAGACTCCAGCAAGACCGAAAAGTATCACCTAGTTTCTGATACACACCACACAAGACTTATATCTTAGTGCGGAATCAGAACAATACAATATGTGACTGTTGGGTGCATTTATTAATTAGCACGCCTGTATTTTTACATATAAAATATGATAAATATGCATAATAGATATGCTGATATTGTACGATTCATAATAAAAACTTTATTTACATAATTACTAAACAAACAGTGTCTTTGGTATTATATTTTCACCGTAACTGAAATTAAAGAGAAAGACTAATATTAAGTCAGTCTTTTCTACAATGTTACTGATTAATTACAATGATCGCTATCATGTTAGATACAAGCCCCTAGGACGACGTAGACAGACATTAAATTAAACTACAGTTCACCAACTGAATTTTAACTCGAATATGAAAAAACTACCTGATTGCTTACGGCGCGGTGACTAGATAGAACCTCTTGATCCCTCCGCAAACTAGTGCTAAGTAGTAAATTTAATAAAAATAATTGACTATCGCCGGCCACTACTGAACGTAGGCCTCCCCGAGAAAGCGCCAACCATCCCGGTGTTGAGCAGCCCTCATCCATCCAACACACGACACCGCACTAAAGTCGTATTAAATTTTGAAATCAGAGGTGTGTGCTTGGGGTTCGAACCTGCGCGCCTAAACTTCGAGGCTTTCACTGCTTATTGAATTTATGTGCTTATTCACAATGAATTATCACAAAGTTTAGCGGTGAATAAAAACATCGTGATGAAACCTGCACACCTAACAGTTCTTAGGATTTTTTTACGTGTGTAGTCCATTAACCTGCACTAGGCCAGCGTGGTGGACTGAGGCCTAAACGTTTAATGGTAGAGGAGGCCCGTGTCCAGTAGTGGAACTTATAGGCGCGTTTTGAGCAGTAATTATAAAAGTGTATATGGGCAAAGAATGTATAATGATCATTACATATGTATAGTTAAATACCTGTGCAAATTAAATCATCTAATTTACTTCCGTGTCTACTTTTGCGTTATGTAACTTGTGGCCATTCATCTTATCGCAAACTTTCACTGGCGGTTCAAGGGCGCACTCGTAAAGCCGACTACAGACGGAATGAAAACGAGAAACACTTTCCAATTTTTAACACCTGTTAAGGAAGTTATTGGTGTAAACCGGAGATTGTACATAAGGTGTACTCACGCAAGTGTTAATTGTGTGTAATTATGGAGATAATGAATTACAATTTATTGGCGGTGAAGGAAAACGTCGCGAGGGAAACTGCACATTTAAAATTATTAGGAATTTCGAAGTGTAACACCCCGGACTAGGTCAAATTGGTAGAATATGGCCTAAATACCCTCAATAGTAGAGAAGATCTGTGTACCCAGTTGTAAGACGTATATGGGCCGATGATCAGGAAAAATGAGAAATAATTTAGAGCTGATTCTTGTTTATACTATTTAGACGACATTGCATTCACTAATAGATGCTTGAAATGTGTGTATGGCATTTCAATGAATATTTAGTGCAAGTTGTATGCGGATATATGGACTTACACTTAATATACATAGGTATAAAATGTATGTGGTTTTAAGGAAAACGTCAAAATTTTAATTTATGTCGGGATCTTTTTAAATCCCCGGGGTTTGTAATCACCTTAACTATTACTTATTAGTAAATTTGTCACTCCACTTAAGAGCAACATACGTTTGAATACTTAAAATGAAAAGTAGTTGAAGTGTTGAAAATATGTATTAAATAAAAAGTGTAGTTATGAGTGTGAAAGTTGACCACTACATAAATCACAGCGTGTAATAACACACTACGGTAATATGTATGTATGTACGGAGAAATCTCCATTTTACAATCTGCATCTCTTTAACGCAAAACTAAACATCTTATTCGTAAATTTCTCATCTTTGCCACATTTTTCATTGAAATTTATTTCATTCATTCATTTCTCCATGAATGAAGTAGGTGCTTTCTATGATCTGCACTCTTCGTCGAACAAATTCTTCAACTTGTTTGACATATATCTACATACCTTCTCGCACTAGGCCAGCGTGGTGGACTAAGGCCTAAACCACCTTAGTTGTAGACTAAGAACGTGCCCACCAGTGGGAAGTATAGAGTGATGAAGATACAGTAAAATAACTTATGTAAAGCTATGCTTCACCCGGGAATTGAAGTCACTAGACACATAATTCGGGTAACTTAACTATTCTTAGTCAAAAGATCTAAAAAATAGACATAATGCTTAAGAAAGGGTTAATTTATTTTGATATTACGTGCACAAAATCTAATATACCATAAAATATTTTATGACATCACAGTCCTTTTGCAAGTCGGTGACCCTATGGTCACTTTCGCTTCTTTGAAACTTGTTAGCGCATGCGTGCTAAAACATAAACACGGAACTTATGACTATTGCAGAGTAAAGGGAAGCTTTCTGTTCAAATCTTTTGTTTATACTACTTTTCAAATGAACAGTCTTTGTATCTGGTAAATCAGAGTTGAGCAGTTTGGTGGACTAAGGCCAAGCCTCAATGCCTGTGCCTAGTAATAGAATCAAAACGTTTAATATGACACTAATTAAATAATTACTTTCATTGAATTCCCTTTAAAAAAAAACTGGACTGTGTCAGTATATGATGATGTTAGTCCATCGTAAAAAGATTCTTGCAGTCAAAAGGTTTCAAGTTCGATTTCCGGGTAAGATATAGTAAAATGGGATCATCATTATTAGACTATCTGGATAAATGGCTGGTTTTAAAATCCTCTGCCCATACCATCGCTGATGTAGGCGCTAATATATGTATCTTTCCATCGTCCCAAAAATTATACGAATTATTTATGTAAGTTGAATGTGAAAAGGTAACTCGAAGTAAACACAAACCAGTCAGTTTTGAAATGAATATCTATGAGGCGAATGGTCTCGTTTTGCTTTGGGTAACCGGGCCGGTAGTAAAAACATGATGTTGTCTATATAAGGCGTTGATTACGAAAATTTAACTAAACTATGCAATATTAGATAATACGAGTAATTAAAATTAATACGAAATAACATCTAAAAAAAAGTGGTCGGTGGAGCAGACAAGTGTTGGAGTGGAGACCGCGCTTACAGACGTAGTGTAGGACGACCTGCAGCACGATGGTCCGACGACTTGAGAAAGGTGGCGGGTAACGGATTGATGAGGGCTGCAGAAGACCGGGATGGTTGGCGCTTTCTAGGGGAGGCCTACGTTCAGCAGTGGACGGCGATAGGCTGATGAGAATGAGAATGAGAACATCTAAAACATTTAGAAAATGAGATTGGCAAAGAAAATCTAGTTCCCTCTGAAAAATATTTTGTTCTACTTCAAAATTGAATGTTTAGAGTACAAAGCCTTTTAAATATAAAAAGAAATAATTTAGCGATCATTCAGACATCGAAAAATAGGATCGAAAACTTGTCCTTTTTTGTTTTTCGTTACCAGCTTTTACCGGCTTTGCTAGCTTCAAATATGATTTAACGTCAATGCGTTTATAAGCACCATAACTATCACCCAACTTTTCGATCACGGACTTCTTACATCCTATATCCAAATAATTAACTTCAAGAGCATATATCATCTGTTAAGTAAAATCCGCAGCCAGTGAGAAAGTGTGTTACATTCATGAGCACAAGACAATACGTGCAGTATGTCGGCGGAGTCAACGCTCCGATCGCGTGCCACTATCTAGCACAATGGGACACGCTGCACTCGCGACGTTTTCGTCACTCACCTGTATATTCACATAAACCATATTCTTAATCAAAATTTTACATGTAACATTTGATAACGATGGTTGTATGGAAAACGTCAAAATTATTATTAAAACGCTAGGGGTTTGTAATGACTTTGCCTATTATCTGCCTTAGTTTCCGATCACGGTCTGAATACACCATTTCTCTCATCAGCCCATTTACGTCCCACTGCAGGGCACAGACCTCCTCTACTATTGAGAGGGTTTCGGCCTTAGCTCACCACGCTGGCCTAGTGCGGGTTGGCGGACTACTCTCTTAAGAAATTCCTAAGGACTTTTTTAAATATGCGGGTTTTATAACGATGTTTTCCTTCGTCGTTGGAGCAAGTGATAATTCATTGTGAATACACACATAACTTCGAAAAGTCAGAGGTTCGAACCCGCGACCGCTGAGATTCTCGACCGCGTACGTAAACCTTGAGGCCATCACAGCTTCTTTTCTATTATATTAACCTACATCTCCGCACCAAGACAGATGTGTGTATAATACACAAACATTTCTTTCGGGTCTGGGTGCATGAGACCAAAAACTCTTTGGCAGTTTCTGATACCCACGACATATGACTAATATCACAGTTTATCAGAATTATGTATGCCATTTTTGGGTGCAATTATTCATAAAAAAACTACGAATAAAACAACATGTTTTATTGTGTTTTCTACAAACTCGTGTGTCAATGGACACGAGTATAACATCGAGTGTTTGTGTACGAGTATGTGGGGCGACGGACTCGGCCGGCATTCCGATACGACGCACGATCGCTACCATCTTCGTATTCTCTGTTTATTTCCTTGATCTTCAAATGGTTTGTAAATGAAAGAATCATTCGTAGCTAATGGCATTTAAGAATATCTGCGTCATTATTATCGTCAGCCCATATACAACCCGCTGCTAGGCAAAGGCCTGCTCTACCATTGAGAGGGTTTAGGACTTCTTATATCTGCCTAAACCTGTGGGATATTGGCGTCAGTGTATAGATATATCTACAAGAAGAAGTAGAGCCATAACAGCGTCCAACATCTTATAGAAGTTGTTTACATGATATTATGTGTTCAATATACAGTGTATTAAGACGGTAATCGAAAACTAACGCAGGTTATAACCACGGTAGTTACAAACCCATTGGAACTTTAAAAAATTAAAATTTTGACGTTTCTGTAACGTAAATACGCACATTTCGACCTATGCAAAGAATAAGGCTACTTATGGCTATAACACCAAAGTACTTTTTATGCCTGTAATAGAGTTAAAATTATTTATATATTGCACTAGTGGAGTAATAATGATCATAAATTTTGTTGTTGTTTGAAGAACATAAAAATTTACTGATAATTTTGTGCTCAATTAAGTTTAAATCGCTGAGAAAGAGAAGCTCTGCAAAAGCACATATAACTTTATTCTGCGCATAGGTCGATTTAATGCCCATAGGCTATAAGTAATTGTTAGGAAAAACTCAATTTTTAATTATTTTTTTTGTTCAATGGGTTCGTAAACCCCGTGGCTATTACCTGCCTCAGTATTTTTTTTATCACGATCTGACTGAAGTGACTGAAGATATGAAAGAGAAAGGGGTGAATGAAGACATGACGGGTGATAGGGAAGGATAAAACATACTGCGCCGACCCCAAATAAACTGGGAACAGGGTAAGAAGAAGAGTGTTTGATCACGGTCTGAAAACACCTGCATAAGCATGAGGAAATTACTAGTTGCCTTAATTAATCTGACATATTCACAGATTGAAACATTATCTGGTTGAGCCTCGATATATTTCGTAACTTTTTATTTAATTTATAAGCTCAATTATGCCTACATCCTGAACAAAATTGGTTAATAAATTGGAAACGACAAAAATTACGCAAGTAATAGAGGATACATAAAATTTTGGTAAATTGACAATTTTTATCTAATTTTATAGGTCTCGAGGTTAAAGCACACGGTAGAGCCTATTCTCGTCGGTCGTAGGTTTAATTCTAAACACACCCACATCTCCAAAGTATGCGTGTATCTATCGTGTAACTATCATGTACTTTAACGGTGACGAAAAACGTGAGGAAACCTGCATACCTCAAATTTTAAGGAACTGGTTCTAAGCCAGAGGCCTCAATTATAGAGGAGGCCCGTGCCCAGCAGTGGGACGTATATAGCTGACGATGTTTTTAATAACTCTTTCTTCATCAACCCATATACGCCCACTGCTGAGCACGGGTCTCCTCTACCATTGAGAGGGTTTAGGCCATAGTCCACCACGCTGGCCTAGTGCGGGTTGGCGGACTACACACCTAAGAAATTCCTAAGAACTCTTAGGTGTGCAGGTTTCATCACGATGTTTTCCTTCACCGTTAAAGCAAGTGATGATTCAATGTGAATACACACATAACTTCGAAAAGTCAGAGGTGTGTACCTGGGGTTCGAACCCGCGACCGTCGAGATTCTCGACCGCGCGCCCAAACCTCGAAGCCCTCACTCTCAACTCTTTAGCTAGAGGAAATAAATAGCAGCTACCATTTCTACCACTTTAGTTGGGATACAAACCCGTTTTTCAAGTCGGTAGGTGTTTTGTAAGACTTCAACATGCTTCAAGCATTTGCAATGTTGATTCCGAGATCGTAAAACACATTGAAACGAAATCAATTATACAGTTACGTAAACCATTTCATATTTCTTAGAGTTTTGGCAGTAAAAATTGTTGTTACATATAGTTCGATATGTCTTGTCTATGTGTAGATGTATCTTGTTATCAAATAAGTAACAAAGTATCTATCTTTTTTATAATACTTTTTCTAATGTAACTTGTTCAAAATAACTAGCAGTAACAGTGAAAAAAGATGGAACTTAGATACACTACTAAAATTAAATTAATTTAAATTACTTTGTATCTACTTTACAAAGCTTACATTAATTGTATCAATTATTAATTTTATAAATCTATATAATATAAAATATCTCTGGCAATGACCCATAGACAAGATTGAGTTAGAAAGGTGCTCCTAATTATTAATTTAAATTATGATTTATTGATAAATATGTAAATGGTATAATTTACATGTTTTCTAACGCTCTCTTTTGATATCTGTATTTATATATTTTTAAGAGACTATATGTAATAAGCAGGGATGGCCTCTAGGTTTAGGCGCGCGGTAAAGAATCTCGGCGGTCGCGGGTTCAAACTCCAGGCACACATCTCTTTCTTTTCGGATTTATGTATGTATTCACGATGAATTATATTATCACTTGCTTTAACGGTGAAGGAAAAGATAAAAACCTGCACACCTAAAAGTTCTTAGAAATGTCTTAGGTCCGCCACCCCGCACTAGGCCAGCGTGGTGGACTATGGCCTAAACCCTCTCAATGGTAGAGGATAAAATACATTTCTGCCTATCCCTTTGTAAACGCGTTCGTATGATTTAATTTAATTAAAAGTAAATCTACAGAACCCCGTCAATAATTCTCACTTACGCTAAATAGTTCCGTTTGTTGTTTTTGCGTTCATTATACGTGAAACTTTCGCCGAAACCAGCCGCTCCTAACTTTCATCTCGCCATGCTGTTTTACGCCTGTTACTAATTGTGTTATGCAAAATTATGTTAAGTATACATTACGCGCTGTTAGAACAGGCTGTGATTATGTTGTGAATAAATAATGTATTGTATGTTAAATATATAAGGCAGTTTTAGTTATCGTTGTTTGAATTTTATTCAGCTGTGTAGTCTTAAAAAAATAACAGTACTATTGTTTTTTTTTTTAATAAAATTTTGACCAGGCGCAGAAATTCTGAAAAGATGGTGATGATAACGATTATGATGCTACTGATAATGATGACGATATTCCTGATGATAAATTGTACGGTTTTAAAAATACGAAACTTATTTTGAATTTTGATCCAACGCAGAAATACTCTAAAGATCTATTTATATCAGAACATACATAATAATTGCTTCCCATCAGTTCGTACTTTGTCGGCACAGACTTTTATGACTTCATGCTATCAATCAAGCTTACAAATTGTCTATACAGGCGGATACCAATATCCTAAAACAATTTTTTTTAAATCCATTTTTTGTATTTTTTCACCAAAATTCCACCTTCGGATGTTGCCACAACGAAGGATATATAATAAAAATGTTTTACAATTCCGCGAAAACGATATCCTACGTCGGCGTGTGAACGGACCTTGGCAACGACAAATGTGTGCCTGCGCCGATCATATCCAGTGGTTTGATCGATGTGTTCCTGTGGAGCAACATCTGTTAATCTATAACAACCTCAGTAAATAACGCTCGTAATTAACACAACGTAGCTGTTTTTTATAATAACAAAAGAGGTAAAAAATAAAAATATGTTTCGATTTTAAAAATAAAATTAGCATTAAATAAAAAAAAATAGCTAAAACTTTATTACACGCTGCGTGAAGTGCGTAATTATGAATCTAAAATTACTTACGTAAATTTTATATGCAATGTCAACATGAAAAATGTTAATTACTGTTTTTTATTACCACAAAGCGTTAAGACTAAGTTACACCACTTAAATAGATGTGATTAATTGTTTAATTACCTACGGCAATATCTAATTAAACTATTAATTTAACTCCTGCAACGAAAGACGTATATTCTGCAATTTACTGATGTAATTCTTCATCAATTCATGTTTAATGGGTTTGACGCAAAAATTACATTCATGATGATAAAATGAAATATCATCGGCATATTAAGTAACCGTTTCGAAAACAACATAAAAAGTAACATCCTTAATTTCGCCATTTTTAACGAATAGTATGTGCCATCGTTGCGATAATCGATTATTATAACTATCGATATAAACTTCATCGATTATGTGTTACAATCGTCACTTTCTCGTGTCGGTGTCGTGACGTCTAGTGGTGTGAACGGCATTGCACAAACCAACGATTTTATAAACTTTACGGCTTCCTATTAATTTTCGTCAAATCGCATTTCGTCATTGTGGATAGTATTGCTTTTATGACGTATATATAAGATATGGTAAATTAAATTTTGTACTCAAAAGTAATTTACTTACATACAGACTTACGCATGGTTTTAACGGTAAAGATAGGCAATTATTACGTTTACATATTATTCAAATATGCATTTTAATTTAAATACGTACATTATTAACTAAAAAAAAGTAGCGTTTTCGGTTTATTTTGGCTTCATAACATTTTTACTACCTTTATCACAAGGGATAGACTGAGATATAACTATTCAATGATCTGTGGTGCTAGTCTTAATTTAGCTCGCTTATCCTCTTTTAACTTTAAAACCCTACCTTTATACTCCAAAAAGGTCAAAATTACAACCGTTCCCGAGTATGACGCATACACCGACCAACCATAAAGAACCATATCATATCTTCTTAGCCTTTCAGTTTACCTCTCATGTGCAGCAGCGTGAAGGTTATCCATTGTTGGATAAATTGTATACAGTCTGGAAACAATCACTGAATTATTTGATTGTTCTGATTATAATCCTTACGACATGGCGTTATGATACGATTAATTCCCGGATATAAATTGCACAACAATGTTTTTTTTTTGTTGCGTTTAGTCACGAAAATGGTAATGGATTGAATAATGTGTTTCATACTACGTTATTGTAGACTATGCGTTTAAATGTGGATAATGTTAAATGCCTCGTGGTCATGCGGTACAAGTATGTGCCGTGCGATCTAGAGGTCCTGGGTTCGATTCCCGGGTCGGGCAAAGTGTTATTGGGTTTTTCCATTAGGAAATTCTCAGTAGCAGCACGGAGTCTGGAAATGTGCCCGAAAAACGGAAATAGGCTCGCCCCCTATTACGTGGAAACATACCTGGCGAAATGTGGGTGTAGAAATGCACCTCTGCCTACCCCTTCGGGGAATATAGGCGTGAGGTATGTTTGTTTTGTTGTTTGTATAATGTTAAAAATATCGTAACTTTAGGTTTATTTAAAAACTGCTATTTTGACGCACTTAATATTTTCTTGCTTCGGGACTAGCGTGTGTATATTAAACGTAATTAAATTAATAAGTTACATTGACTTTTTAGATTCTTTGAGTAGAAGCCGTGGTTCTAGCATTTTTTAACGAGAGGCCGCGAGTTCGATTCCCATACAAGTGTGCTATAATGGGTTTTCAAGTCACTCTTGTTTCTATGAGATTATTTCATCATCATCATCATCATCATTGTCAGCCAATAGTGGTCCACTGCTGGACATAGGCCTCCCCCAATGACTTCCACCGGGAACGGTCGGAATTATTGAGATTATTTATTTACCCAAAAATGTCGTTAAAAAATAATGCTAGGCTCAAGTCATTTTCATTATTTTTTGGTACTAAAAAATTCATAATAGAAAAGTCAACCAACACTATTCTTCCAACACTATTCTTCCAACACCAAACCTACGACCTCTGAATCACTCTGACATATTATTATAAATGACATTAACATATACTACAATAGTACGCCCACTAGCGCCGCGACTAACCCAGTGGCACAGTTTAGTACTAACGCACATAATGACGTAACACCACCTTGGGAACACTCGCACAATGGATCAAACAGCATTGAATGAAGGTAGTTATTAATGACAATTCCTACGTGAATTTACTACGCAAATGCCTCAACATGGAAATGTGTAGAAGAGATCATATTTTTAAGAAATAGATGAAACAGTACCATTATGGGATCAATATGTAAGTTTGTCGGTCTGACTGTCTCATTTTCATAGCTTATGTACTCAGATACTTCTAGATCAAGTTTTTTATATACATAAGTATCGTTTAATATAGTTAAAAATACTTTATCTGCGTGTCAAAGAAACGTGAACTCATTTTTACATATGTAAAAATACAAATGTGAGTTTCTAAAACTACCTATTACTATTATTTCAAATCTACCTGAAGTAGAGCCAGCCTTTTCTTCCTTTTTTGGTTACATTTCTAGCTACTACATCTACAAATTTTCTATTTTAAAAATCCAATAAATTTTCCAACTCGGGAATGAAACCACGTGACGGAAAAGCAGATTACATAAAATTTCTATAACCTTTATTACCGACATGCATATTTTCTTCATGTTCTGTCCTTCAAAATAAGTAGCGCACGATCTAGCCCACATAACTAGTGTTTAGGCGTCTCCATACAAGGCATGTGATGAGTACATACTCATTTCACTGTGGGTATACTTCGTAATCTTTGTAGCCTTGTATTTTCTTAACATTTCAACTTGGACATGCTTACATCCTAAGGAAATGTGGGTGTTATTCATGATATTTTAATCAACGTGAATTGCAATTAAATGAACCTTAGTCAGTTAGTCCGCCAACCCGCACTAGGCCAGTGTGGTGGGCTAAATCTTAAACCTTCTCAATAGTTGAGGAGGCCTGTGCCCCAGCAGTGGGACGTATATGAACTGATGGTGATTAAACTAAGTTCGATTACTTGGTCAAGAAAAGTTATTTGCCAGTAATTTAATTGATATATTACAATATGGGATACTGATGGGAATTTCCTACATATTTTATTAGAAAACGACTCGTTTCACATTTAAATCTTCATTCATTCTACATAATTAATAGGAATCTATTCGAAAGTTAAATAATAGGAGATAATTAACCTACGGCCGAATACTGAAACGCTACTTAATTTTAAGTCGATAATGACCGACTAAAATAAGACGGGATTAGGCGTTTAAGTTCACCTTAATTTTTAAGTTGCGTTTCAGTATTCGGCCACTAATGTTTTATTGAAGGCTTTATTTAATTATTTCGCATCGTAGAGTCGTCGTCGACGTATGAAATGTTTTGTTACAGATGCTTAAATAATTTTCAAGTAATCGTTAACCTAAGTGCCAAATTTTCTTGTTTTGATCTCTCTCATTCTTTATAATTGATGATATAATTAAATATAAATTGATTATACAATTTTTTTTCTTGTTACAGGTAAATATTGCAGTCATATTTATATTACTAACCATCAGCTGTGGTGAGAAATACAACACATCATGTAAAGTATTAAATTCATCCATATTGAAAGCAATGAAAATTGTTTATTTACTAAGGGAATACTTTACATTTCTGGCATAAAAGTAGCGTAGGTTACATTCCAAAGACCCATTTATATTCATAACAAAGATCATCGAAATTGATCGAGTACTTTTTGAGTTAAATTGCAACAAATTAAAAATCAAATCTTCCTATATTATTTTTCTTTAAATCTCAGCAAAATATGTCAATTCGTTTTTACCTTATTAAAGAACTAATTACACTAAAATTTCCTCAATAAAATTGTAATATTTTAAATGTAAATTACTATTTATATTTTCAAATGACACAAGATCAATTAAAGTTGAATCATACGTGAAAAATGTTAAAAATCGTCTTGTTACGTCAAAGGAAACGCTAATCGCATCCGGCCGACATAACCTAAGCAACTTGTAACACCGGTTACAACTATATTCAGGATGTCCATTACAACTTAGCAATAGGATTTTCAGTTTTCACCTTTAAATTGTAACCAAGATTTTTTATGTCTTTTTATGCCGACTTTAGCAATAAATTCCTTCCTTTAAAGGGTACTTACACATACATATCTAAAAAATTTGTGGGCTATATTGGTAAATGTAGAAACTAGAGAGATTTTTTGGTCTCAAATCAAAAACCCAAATATTTATTTATGTACTGGGATCGAACCCGCGGCTTGTCATTTAACAACTTGATGTCTAACTAACAAAATAAAAAGGATACTGATGTTGTTTCAAGCCACGTTCTAAACCCATAATTGCTCTTTGAAGATATTTGATTATGCTTTAAAATTTATTTTATAAACGTCCTAAAAAACCCCAGTAATACTATGCCTAATCTCAGAATCGAACCCATTCAGTCCCGATTGCATGCCTCAAGCTTACACCATGAGACCTATTTATCAATGCTAATAAATTTTAGCATACACATGAGTCACATTCACATACTTTAACCATCTTCTTATAGTATTTCTTGGTTAAAACCTGTTACAACTAACGTAAATAAAAACTGCATTTCCAATCATGCAAATACTCAATTAATATATTTTGTAACACTTAATCTCGCTATATAGGGTCGGAGAGAAATACCTTACCGGCTCACCTTGCGCCTACGAGCTTTGGTTTATCTAACTACTTATGACATATGCATAGGCGTATATTACTGCTTTGTTTTCATACATTAATGTAATAGTTGGTTTTCAACTTTTTGCATCTTATTAATACTCGTTGCGGGTTGAACACAAAAAATGTTAGTTTAGTTTCTCTGACTTTCAAAATAATGTGTTACGTGGTTGATCCTCGAGCACAGGAATTACAGTGGCCAGTCTTAAAGGTTAAAAATATAAAAGTCCTAAGAATGTAGATATTAATAAGTATCATCATTTATTTGGTTCATTATTATTATTATTATTTTTCTTTGTACTCTATTTTTTAAATTATTATATATATCTTTTGTTTAACTTGGTATTTAACTTTGTACACTCTTGACTACCTCTCACTCCTTTTCATTCATCTCCTTCCTCGGTTGCCTGGAAGAGATCGCCTTGCGCGATAAGGCCGCCCTTTGTACTTTCTTTTTGTTTATTCTTAAGTTTATTTTAAGTTATATGTGTACAATAAAGTGTTAAATAAATAAGTATCTAACAACCAACTGTCGTCCTATCTATTTAGATACTATTTGATAATAATCTGTCTAAACTTTTACTATCGAAAGCTTTCCGAAGTCTAATAGCTATTTAGTCCTATGTATTATATTACCTGGTTTTGTTCCATTTTTTTAGCACGATTCCAGATTCCTTACTACTACATAGAATTAGAAGTATTCTTTTTTTTATTGGTCTATACAAGATCCCACTGCTGGGCCTCCACCTATTTCTTTTTCATTCCCTCCTCTCAATCTTGTGCTAATTTACAGCACTCCTCAAATTTCTAGTTCTGGTATAATATTTATCACAAACAGTAACCACACTAACCGTGAAGCGAGTTGTTCCGCAGCGAAACTGTAAGCTAGTGACAGCATTCTAGATTTCTAATGGGGGAAACTATTTTAACAACGATATTTAGATAAATCGCAGACTTGCAGATTTAGCCGCGGGCTAGCTTTGAAGTGCTTCGTGATCTTAGAGAATTTGTGTCCACCATACGATCTAGAAGTCTTAGATTTGATTCCCGAGTAGAAGACCAAAAAAATTAATTTCCACACGAAAAACGATGATAGTGGGCTTCCTATTGAGATAACCATGTAATATAGGTCGGTGTAGAGATACATCTTTGACTATACTTTAGCGGTAGAACGTAAATATATATTTGTATGTTACGTTATGGAATTTACACAACCAAACATTACAGTGTAAACTCTAGGTATGTTATATGTACATATATAACAACACTGAAGGGACTGTGCATTTTACAGCGTTATAAAGAGTTGTCGTTAAATGGAGAGAAGAAAAATCAATCATCAATCATGAGTCATATTCGTATCAACACTTCGTGTTTCCCCACTTACTTTACCAAAGTTGATATGATGACGTTTCTTGAATTTTCCTGGCCATCCTTCTGATGCTTTGGGAGAAGCTAAACCAAGTTCGTCAGAGAACCGCCTTAGCTTTCACGAGTGGTCCCCAGATAGGCATATTATTCTGGCGCTGTCGGTGAAACCATGATAGTAGGTATAGATTGATCCAAATCTTCGTATTTAGGCTCCTTTAATTTTTTGGAAGATTTCCCCTCGCTCTCAGCTTGGAGAATTTTTTCTTTCTTTTTCCATATTGTAATCACTTATCTTCTCTACCATTTCTATTGCGCGTATCAGTAAAACTCTTTCGTCAATACAGTGTGATTTTCTTTTACTAAGCTACTATCCCACTACTAATCCCAACTAATCCCAATTTGTAAAAAAAGAACGAATTTCTTACTAAGTTCGGTATGCATGATGCCGACAGTCGAGTTTACTGCGGGGAAGGATAATAAAGCGACAAAATAACGTACACAGTGGCGCAGGTTTTACTAATTTTGGCAACTTAAAAGGTACTTTTTATTTGACTGTTGTCGTTATTGAGTGTAATGAAAACAAGCTAATCCAACTAAAGCCAATTGATTTCGACGCTTAAGGGAGTTTGTCGTTAAATCGAGGGATGTTACATGGAGTTTACATTTTTTTTTTAATATACAGGGTGTATTTAGACCGTGATCGAAAACTGAGGCAGGTATTAGCGACAGTGATTACAAACCCCCTGGCATTAAAGAAAATCCCGACAAACAATAAAATTTTTGAGGGTTTTCCATACAAACCACATACTTTTAAAACCGATGGTTGTATGGAAAACGTCATTTTTTTTTATTTTTTGACGGGATTTTCTTTAATGCCAGGGGGTTTGTAATCACCCTCGCTATTACCTGCCTCAGTTTTCGATCACGGTCTAAATACACCCTGTATAATTAATTATTATGAAGTCAACTCTCCGATTGGATAATTTTCCGAATAGCATTTTATTAATTTAAGGTCCCCTCGATAAAGAATTCTCTAGTGAGTCAGATTGGGGGGACCAAATTGGAATAAAATATTTAATATATATTCTGCTACCTAAGTGTCTTTACAAGTTTAATACCCAATAAACAAATTTGAATATTACAAACTGAATGTTAACAAGCGCTTCTGTCTTAAAACATGATGTAAGGGCTCTTTGTAGGCCAAATATTTCCCACTCACGCCAACAATACTTCATTGTCCATCGGATAGATTTCAACAGTCTCAAATTATTGAAATATCGATATCACTTTCACTTCTGTAGAAACGTTAATGAATTCTAAATATTTATCAAGTTTCAAGATTATAACTTTCACTTATCAAATCTTGAATTAAACTGTTGATTCATATAAATTTTGTGTCTATTAAGTCAGGTGTAGTCCGCCAACCCGCACTAGGCCATCGTGGTGAAATAATGCCTAAACCCTCTCAATAGTAGAGGAAGTCCGTGCCTAACAGTGGACGTATATAAACTGATGATGGCAATGATGAAATCAGTTCTTAAATACACCTATATTTTTATCAACAGTAATACACATACTTAGTCCTAAACCCATACTGACAAATATTGTGTCGTAGATAACAATTATTATGAGAAACAATTGTCCCGTTGCGAGTGTCGAACCCAAGGCCTATTGTTTCACAAGCTGGTGTGTAGCCAAAAATTAAGGATTTGACTCTTAATTCGGACATTTAGTAGAGTGCCGTAAGGCATAAAAATGGTCAAACCTCGGAACCCAGGGCCAGTCAATGAATCTGTATATCAAGTATGAGACTGCATTATTAAGACCTCAAATAAAAAAGTTAAAAACAAAAAATTGACCGATCTCGATTTACAACAATTTTTAACAACAATTTATTGAAAAATGAGAGACGGAAGGGAGAAAATATTTTTATAGAGAAAAATTTAGTTTTATTTGTAATAAATTATATGTGCAGAGTAACTTCAATGTAATTTATTAGATTATCGTAAAAAATAAGTTACAAAAAAAAAATTATCATTAACTATTCACATTGTTACATCGTGTACATTTCACAGCTTTCACCATTGCATTCTAAGCAAGCTGCAGTGTAGTTTAATCCACTTTTCCTGCACCCACAAGATGCTCCACATCCTGTTTTGCATGAGCAAAAAATAATTTTTAATAAAGATTATGGAGCTGGTCGTTGCGTCATTGTTTGCGGTGTCAATATTCCGCATTCCAAGCCATGTTTGAACTTGCAAAAATACTCTTTTAAGTTTTAGTACAAACGCCCAATTAATTCAATATTTCGTCAATGCGAATATTGTTGCTCGAAAATTCCTTAATCACACGAAATAGCAACAAAGGGTAATATTGGCGTTGGTGACTTGAATTTCCTCAAGTTGCCCCAAAACAACAAATCTATATAACAAAATGTGAAAAAAGCTCTTAAAAAGAATATTTCTCATTTCTTAAATTATGAGCTTTGCAGAGCAAAAACGTGATCCCTTATTTTTTCAAAAATTCTATCGAGTGAAACAAAAAAATGGCTGGATGGATTAATTTGGCACTTTGTAGGATTTTTGTGGACATATTGAACTGTAAAACGCACACTTAATATTATTGGTTTTCACAATATTTTCGATCCAGCGCTCGATTTTCCAAAACACCATCTAAAGAAAATTTTTGATGCATTTTCAAATTCATGTAACAAGAAGAATTCTTGTTTTTTCGAAAAAGTAATAGCTGGTGGTTAAAGGATATTTATTCAAATTCTTGAAACGCACCTTAAACTTGGTATACAATTATTTGTTGCTGAGATATCGATAATTAAAGACAAAAGGATCCTTTTCCATTTGTAGACTGATATCTCGGCGAGAACTAAACATATCGAGGTGTTAAAAGATAGAAATTAAAGCTAAATAAACAAAGTATCCGATCTTTATAAGGGTTAAGCAAGAACATTTTTCTCCACGCCCGTATGTAAAAAAAAAGAAACATTAAACATTTTGAAATTGTTTTGTTGCTGCTTTTCCTAAGATCACTCAAAAACCACTGATGCTACAAAATTTTAATGTGTTAATCCAAAAACTAGAGACTTGGAGCTACAATTTTCTTTTTTTAAATTTCCTGTACGACCATTTTTCTCGAAGTTACGGCCCAAAAATTTGGATTTATTTTTTGATCCTTTAATTTTTTCCAGTAGTGTATTTATTTATATTCATCGGTATACCTGCAGTCCCTAAAGATCCAAGATCAAGTTTTCAAGTTTGTAATAGTTGTTATTTTTTAAAATATGACTTTCGACTAATATAAATCAATTAAAACTCCAAAAAATTAATAAATGTTTATAATAATAAAAAAAAATTGAGAGCGCGAAAAAATTTTTTTTTAACATTTTTCTATATGCTATTAAAAACATATTTTCAAGGTTTATATTAAGATTCATTGACTGGCCCTGGATTCCGAGGTATAAACCTTACGGCGCTCCACTAATTGCGCTTTGACTAAAAAACGATTCTATGCAGGGTGATCGAATACATCTTGTATAAATGTACAAAAACTCCTTTCTAAAATAATAAAAACAAATACTATATTTTTCTAGTCCGTTCGTGACCCACTAAGGGCCCAGTGGCGTGACCTCTATAGGGTCTATGTCTGCATTCACTGTTCTAAATCTAAGGTCATTAGGGTACTATAGTATTCTATTTTTTGTGCCCGATCAAAACCTAATAGATACTAGAATTCAAGACCTCTATATCGTTCGTTTTATTAATAATCATCTTCAGCCTATATATGTTCCAATGCTGGACAGGGGCCTCTCCTAGCATAGAAAAGATCTTAGGCCATAGTCCACCACGCTGATTTAGTGCGAGCTGGCTGATTACACACCTAAGAAAATCTTAAAAACTTTTTAGGTGTGCACGTTTCATCATGATGTTTTTCTTCACCGTTAAAGAAAGTGATAATTCAATGTGAATGCACACATAACTTTGAAAAGTTAGAACTTTGTGCCTGGGGCCTGAGCCAAGATTTTCGACCTCGCTATTAATCACTGCCTATTTTTTAATTTATCTTATTAATCTCATTATACATGGACTTATAAAGATAGACATATAGAAAGCGGCTTATTTGAAAAGTAATTTATTATTTATATATTAACAGATTAACTGCCAACCATAGACTATATAAATGAGTCGGCCGATCAATCGCCACAGATAAATAAAAATAAAAGAGCCTAATTAAAAGCGAATATTACCATAAATTATGAAAATTCGCGCCGGTCAAGATCGCTTTCTCCATTCGGTCACGGCGCAGGTGACCGTGGAATGAATGAATGAATGGTAGGAAGCACTTATGGAGAAAGCTGTTTTACACTGGACAATATTTACTTAGTCTTTATGAGTATGTGAAAATATTTACAAAGATGCATCTTGAGATAGAAATCTTTTGAGATGTACCAAGTGAATACATCGTTAGTGTGTTCATAGAGATTGGTTCCGAGTTCGATTCCTATACCGACCCGAAATAAATATCTGTGGATCATACAAATATTTGTCTTGGCTCAGGATTCGAACTCGCGGTGTCTCGTTTTGAAACCTAGTGTAGCCAACTGCGCAACGGGGCTGCCAAAATTATTTAGCACGAAATTATAATTTGTTAACATTTTCCAGTATTAGATCATTCTTGAATTGTTGCCCACACTCATTCAAATCAGAAATAACAGGAATGTCATTGTTCACAAATGTATTGAAATGATAACCTACATTACCGAACATAAACACGCTTATGTCATCAAATAAGTAAGCAGAGATGCAATATAAGCCTGTGCAATTTTATAAAAAAAATATCCAACGTCATTTCCTAAGATCTTTTCTATCTGTGTTTAGACTAAAAGACTTAAATAAATTTTTACAATAAAGATTGTAACATTTAAATAAATTGTTACAAAAAAAATACCTAATATCATAATACAGCCCCGTGGCGCAGTTAACCCGACACCAGCTTGCGAAACGAGAGTCCGCGGGTTCGATCCCCGCACTGAGACAAATGTTTGTGTTTTCCACAAATGTTTGTTTCGTGTCTGGGTGTGGTGGGAGAGATATTCTCTCGTAGTTTTAATAGACTAATTACAGTTAATTTAGTCCCATGCGATTGTATAAACAGTACTTATAAATGTCAATAAGACAATTGATTGACGGAAGACACACTTTCTATATGATCGTCAATAGAGGTTTTCCAAGAGTTTTGTTCGCGAAGAAATGCATTCAATGAACTCTGGATGACGTTTTATTTACATTACGTTCATTCAACTGGACAATTATTGCTACATTTCGTATTTTGGTTCAGAAAAAGAAACTCTTAATATACCTATCCATTGACGAAAACGCGGTATCTAAATAAAACTTCTCAAACGAGAAATCTAGTTTATTTTTCATATACATCAAAGACATACACTAAAATCAAATATTGCTAATTATCACTTTCTAATAATGTCTTAATTCTCAATCTCTATTCTATTATCTATTAACCTGAAATGGAAGGTTTCTGTTCTTAAAAGTTCAGGGTTACCTTTTTTCAGTACCAGCTTAAATTTTAATATTTAAGATAGTTCGTAGCTTACTCTTTGTTAAAAATTTTAATTAAAAAAAATGAATTTCTAATGGGCACCATACACGGTACGGTACGATTCGTCTGTACGATCGATCTGATGAAAATCGAGACCATTGATCGCATCAAAAATTTTAATACAAAAAACAAAGTAAATTGTTAACGATCTTGACACACACCGTCGATTCGTCGTTTCGATCGTTTTGACGCGACGGATCGTACCGTGTATGGCGCCCATTAAGCACATGAGCAACAACAGTGCCTTTTAAGACGAATTACAATTAACTACTGCTCCTTAAAAAGACTTCAAAATCTTCCGGTACAACCTACGAGTGAGTATAGTACCAGCAGGCATCACAACCCGCTTGTGTCATATTGTTCCGCTGTGACACAACGACACTCGCCGACGGAATACTAACTGTTCATGCATGAGAATTTACGCGACTGGCCAATATTCAGCACAATGTGTTACACCACCCGTTTCGCATGAATATATTTTGTACTGACTAGTTTTGACAACGGATAGAAAGCTGGTCAGGTGGTGCTGGGAGGATGAAGTTGAGAAGAACATCTGCTGACTTAGCGCATGAAAAGACAGTTGGATAGGGTATAGGATAGGTCCGATTTTTGTCTTTTGATTTAAGAGGCCAAGAATCGCTTTGGGTCGTTGCAAGTCACAGAAAACTGAACAATTAGTAGATTTTGCTACTTAAAATTTATTATGTGTGTAGTCCGCCAACCCGCACTAGGCCAGCGTGGTGGACGAAGGCTCAAACCCTCTCAATGGTAGAGGAGGCACGTGCCCTAGTAGTGGGTCGTAAATCGAGAGAAAAGGGCCTTAAGCCTCTTTTCGGTACCTCAGGGGAAGCCGAGGTCTCTGACCTTCCAACTCGGTGCGCAGAACAATTATAGTCCGAACATAGACTGATGATCATAAATAATGACGAAATTAACGCGCTTACTTAGTTTAACTCTACTTTAGTGAGATGTATTTATACACAGCTTAATTGTGATGTTTATAAACACATCACGCGCGCTGACATAACATGGAGACACAAATTGTTGGAAACGCCATTAACTCGTTACAAAACACGACACACTTCTCTCAAACTATTGTCTCAAGGTTATGTTTTTATCTTTATTGTTTTTCTCACTATTGTGTTGTTAGGAAAGCGGAGATCTGTATTTTGATGATACTAGAGTTTAAGAAGCTGATTTATTAGATATTTTTTATCTTTGTTAAATATGCCACTAATTTTGTTTTAAGAAATTTATTAACACTTTTTAATTGTGTATTTCATGATTTCAAATTTCCTTCCCAAATCCAAATACACTTTACTCAACCTGGATTTCGAAACTGGGACCTATCGATCGCAAGCCGCATTTTCAAACAAGCATATAAAACTACTTCAGTACTATATTGCTAATTAAAATATTACGTTTAAATTTAATTTTGGTAAGCTCATTATATTTGGTAACCTGTTCTCTAAGCGTAACCGATGTCTTTACATAACATAATTTTCATGTACAAAATAAAATATGCAACGCCTACACATAACATAGCAAGTAGATTCAATCTCCATTGATATTATAAAGCCAAAGAGTTTTTTTTTTGAACGCGCTAATCTCAGAAACTACTTGGTTTGAATTGATTTTTTTTTCTTCTTTTAAATAGTTTATTGACAGTTAGTCCCATTAAAGGGAAGGATAAAGAAATATTTGGCAAAAACGGAAAGAAATATTCCCTGTGTAGTGACATATTATGTCGCATATAGAATAGCGGGCAACAACTAGTATTTAAATTAGTGTAATCGAATACACTATGGTCGTTTAGTGTAGGCGGACTTATGGCAATACCATATCAATACACAAATAATAGTTTAATAGGTGGAGGATTAAATTGTTTTTGCTTCAATCTATATATGAGTATACTCAGATAATTACCACTGTCCATACAAACATTCATAATCTCAGGCCTGTATTCACCGAAGAGGTAGGCAGAGGTGTATTTCTCCGCCACAATAATGGAAAATCAAAAAATCATTTTTCTTGAGCCGAGAATCGAATTTAAGTCCTCTAGCCAGCACACTATACACATAAGCTGCAAAACCACGAGATAGTGAAAATAAAACCTTAATTAATTATTAAAATTCTTTCTCAATTATCTGATATAAGAACTGGCATTTAAACAATGAAATAACAATGTTAATTATTCTAAACCAGTGCACTGAAGTTGTATAACAAACGAAGTATAAAGGGCGGCATATTCTCATAATGCCAAGTTGTTTGCCTTTCAAAGTGATAGCAACTGGCAAGGTCGTGGACCATAATGCTAGTTAAAAACTGGTGTATTAGACACACCCTAAACAGTGATTTATTGAACTTGATTCATATATAATTGGGTACTGGGTTACATAGTGGGTATGTGTGACATATAGTTAGTAATAGTTAGTGTCTACTGTCTATTTAAAGGATTTTTGGAAGATATTTTCTCGTGGATAAAGACCAGTATTTGCATTTTATATAAAGTTTTAATTTTATTTTATTTATGTATTGAAGCTTTACACAAGAAAGAAGATATAAGTAACTACGAAAATTCAAAGGGTTTGAGCCCGTGATTGTCGCTTAAACGATGCTCATTTCCAAATAATCAATTACAAAAACAAAATCATAACTAATCGATACAAAATTTATCGCTAGAAAACTCCGAAAGTTAAACAAACAATTTCCCATAACCAAACAGAGTTATCTTAAGGAGAAAGTACCACTCCATAGTACGGTCGCTCTACGCTTAGATCTCGGCTGAGAAACTCGGTTATGTAACACGAAATTACTTTTTAATTTGCGATGCCTCATTGCTATAGATTATAGTGGTCTTCGTAGATACTAGTCCAGCGTGGCTAAAACCTAATTTTGACAAGCGGAAAGGATGCAGCTGGACGTATGTGTTCTTATGGTTATATACTCAGCCTATCGCCGTCCACTGCTGAACGTAGGCCTCTCCAAGAAAGTAGATTATGAGAGATATCTTATGGTTAGATTGTGAGAAAGACTACATAGAACATAAAATTTTATTTCATGTTTTCGGCATTAAATTCTTGATGAATAATTCAAGTTCTTATAAACCTCTAATACTTAATGTTAAAGATTAAACCATAACTGAAGACATAAACAAGGGGAAAACCAATGAGTGATTAAATATTTAATTTTTATTTTCAATAGGCATGTGAATATTATTATGTATATAGGAATTAAGTAATATATGCTTTGATTTTAAATAAGTGTGTGGCGATAAAATTATCATTATCCTTTTCTGAACAAAATCTTACCAACATATTTGTAAAGCGAATGAATGAAAGCAATTTTTTCAAAACTTGTTTTCGTATGGTTATCGTAATAACACTTACGAATTTATCATTATCATCTTCAGCCTACATACGTCCCACTGCTTGACACAAGCCTCCTCTATCATTGAGAGGGTTTAGGCCATAGTCCACCACGCTGGCCTAGTGCGGGTTGGCGGACTACACACCTAAGAAATTCCTAAGAACTTTTAAGTGTACAGTTTTCATACGAATATCCACACGACGTAACATGTTGTCACTTATCATTACCTTTTCTAATTAAATACCTTGTCTTGTTAATTAAGTGGTTTCGCTCGTAAATTAAATGGCCGAAGGATTTTCGAAATTAAAAAATCCATATTAGTGATTGATTTTGGCAATAACTTTCACCGAATTGATTAATGCCCACGCCTTATATGGACCATATATTTTGGGCGCGAAACAAGTTTTAAATTTCACTTTTAAGTTATTCAGTTGTGACTGTTTCTGCTGTGTCATATTTTTTTATTTATTGTGATGATACTCACCAATTGTAAATTTATTTAAGAGAAAACATTTTTTTTCTTGATTGAGTCATTCGCTAGCTTCTTATAAGTAAAATTTATAAATTCCAATCAAATTATTAATTTGACTAGAACTTAATTCAACTTAATTAGGATTGATAATTTAGTGTGTACTTATACTTATAATGAAGTATCAGATAACTACTTTAAAAACGAAAATATCGTAAGGACTTAAAAGTTCTTTGGAAATTCTCAGAGAACCTGCATTAGCATGGTAGATTAAGACTTACTTTCATCTGTAAGGCCCATTCCCAGAAGGGGACAAAAGTTTGATACTTTTAATAGAGGCGACATCTCAAAAACAAAACATCAAAAAAACAATGAACTACGCACCTGTGTTCTTAAGATATAGAATACTTTTAACCCTCAAACAAACAAACCGTCCAAAAATTTACATAATCAACAAGCCTCATAAAATATTCAAACATTTTCTATTGACTCAACCATCCAATAGATTTGATGTTGAATTCAAACACATTTAGATTCACTTTTGAAGGTCGCTGACACCTGAGTCGACAGCCATTCTCACTTTCGCCTAAACCAGTTCGGATGAAGAAAAAAAACTAGACCGGATTCTTAGTGTTACATTACATATGTAATAGTTATTTCACTTTTTGATTATGTGTTTTTAATTGCAGGTACGTGCGTGAGTAGACGCCGGAAATGAGGTTTGGGTACTATATTACTTAAATTCCATTCTATAATATGCGAAAGTTAATGTTACGCTTTCGCGGTCGAATAATTAGATTGATTTGTGTAATTTTTGTGTGTGCACACTGCACACACAATATAGGGGAAAGGAGGAAGGATAATGGTTATTTTATAATTTTGCGCTTTAAAAATTATAACTTTATATCAATATCGTAACTTTTATATCTCAATAATGAATGTCCTCGATCTAAATAAGAAAATAATAATGTATTGAGTGTTTTTATTTACGGTTTAACTAATGTTATTGTTATAATGATGTATCAAAATACAAAAATGGGTATGATTGTGCTATGTGCATGCCTGATTCTATAATTGTCTATTGTTCTATTATTGTCGATACCTAATTTTGAAATAAAACAGTCTGTTGAGAACGTTCAACGAATTTTAATAGTTATAAAGGTGAAAATAAGTGTTTAATAGTTATAAACTGTGTTTGGATATGTGTTACATCTTCTAAGCTGGAGTAATTTTGGTTATATTCGGTATGTAGTCGGCAGCTGAAGTTCTTGATTAACAAACTAATACTTTTAATATCGAAAATATAAATTGTTCCCGGGTAACTTAGGAATTAAATTATAAATTTTAATTTTGTTATTATAAATATGCTCAAAAATTACACGACCGATTTGGATGAATTTTGGTATGTACATAAATGAGACCTTGAGAAAGCACATAGGGTACTTTTTTTGTAAATACAGAGTGTATTCAGACCGTGATCGGAAACTGAGGCAGGTAATAGCTACTGTGATCAAAAACCGATTGGATGTAAAAAAATTCCATCAATTTTTTTTTTACGTTTTCCATTTTCCACATACATTTACTACCATGATTGTATGGAAAACGTCATAATATTATTTTTTGCCAAGATTTTTTTAACGTCAATGGGTTCGCAATCATCGTAGCTATTGCCTGCCTTAATGTCCGATCACGGTCTGACTCTGAATACACCCTGTATAGGGTCTAAAAGCTTATTATAGTACAATTTTTCACCGTAACTACTAAGTTGAGTGCACTGTTACACAACGAGCAAGGTTACTCGAGTATCTGTTGGAAATGCATCGACTTGTCTCGGGTCAATGACACGCCGCTTTGTTTTTGTTTTTTATCGCCTCGCTCGTGCGTCAGTGATTGAGGGGAACAACGTTCTATTCCCAAGTAGGGCAAATAGTTTTAGGTAAAGAATTCTTTGTTGTGAATTGTAAGTGATCTTGGATGGTAGTGGTGGTAGTGGTAGATGGTAGTGGAACCTATTAGGCTGACGATGATGATGATGATGATGATGATGATATTAAAATGAATATAAGATCACTCCATATAATATGATTGAATGGATAATGAATCCAAAAGATTAAACAATATTTCTGTTTACCAATTCATGGATACAGTTCTTTGTGCGTAAGATACCTTAAATTTTTTAGATTAAATATATTCTTTATGTTAAAACAGTAAATAAGCTGCATATCCTTCTCTTTTGAAAGTAATTGACTAATAAAGATAAACATACTTTCTTATTACCAATATTAGTCGGATATCTAGACACCCAAGAGCCATATGTCTTGGTTACTAATCGGATTTTCTTTGTAAAACGAGGAAAGCGGAACGGCAGGATATTGCGCCCCACAAACGGTACACCATCGGATATCCACAGGTTTAGAATAGTAGAGACATTAGAAATTGTTATCCGGAATGATAGACATCAGTTACACTTAATGTCTTTCTAGACTTTACAATTTCCCGCCTGTAATTGGTTAGGTTTGATTGTCGTGTAGGACTTTTCTTATTAAGGTCTTTGTAGCAGTACGGAGACTGGAATCGAGCTCAATATATGACAATTGGGGTCATACTACGTAGGCCTTCTTCTGTGCTTTTTTAATCGAGAGAAAAGCGCCTCAAGCTCTTTTTTCGAAACTTTCTTAACTTCTTTTTTCAGAGGAGACCTTGAGAGGTATGTTGGGGTCTCTGGCCTTACAACTCGGCGCGCGGAGCAGTTGTTTGCTTAGCTGAATTGGGTCCATAACCAAAATCTTTAGTGGGCCTTCTTCTACCTACCTTCTTAGGAACAAGATGTATCCTCAAAAATACAATTTTCAATGTGTTTCTACACCTTCATGTCATTTTTAAGTAATTTAATAAACCAAAAAATTGTAAAGCTAAAACGCAATAAACTAGGGTCCAGAAATCGAACCCTGACCTCATAGCCAAAATGTTGAGAGATTGGTTCTCAACATTTAACGATAATTTTGGAACCCATTCTATGATGTCACCAGGGCATTGTCACTCGCTACTGGCCATCATACTGCTATCTTATTACGAGAATAGGAACTCGATGATTCATATCATTTCCCGATTATTCGTTCCACCTCAGCAGAGCGTGAAGGCATCCACACCGCATCACTTTGTAACACGATCTGGAGTCATCGATTAACCCTGTACCATGTCACTAATGGCCTTACTTTATATTACACCATCATCTTCAGTCCATATACGGCCTACTGCTGGGCATGGGCCTCCTTTACTATTTAGAGGGTTAAGGATTTAAGTCCACCACGCTAGCCTAGTGCGGGTTGGCAGACTACAAACCTAAGACTTTCCTAAGAACTGTTAGGTATGCAGGTTTAATCACGATGTATTTTACAGTTTTAGCTTATGATAAATCATTGTGAATACACACAATTGCGAAAAGTCAGAGGTATGTGCAGGGCTTTTAACCCGCGACGGCCGAGACTCTCTATAGAAAAGAATTTAGGAATGTCTATCCGTAATCGCTTCTTATTGACATTCGAATTATAAGCTGCAAATAACTTTGCCTAAATTGACTTGAAGGCTTTGTTTTGAGCACTTACTGTTTTATGCAGTACAGCAATAAATCGTAAGAACATTACAGGTAGTTACTACATTGTCGCGCGACTTCCAAGAATTATGTAAGATACATAGCTACACTAAGCTGGTTTCTAGCATTTAAAGACTTAAAAACGTGATAAGATTTATATTGGTTGTAGGGATGAGGATACGCCCAGAACTTGAAAGCCATAAGTGCGGTGCAATTGCCATAGAATTTTATACTCAACCTATCGCCGTCCACTGCTGAACGTAAGCCTCCCTAAGAAAGCGCCAACCATCCTGGTGTTGAACAGCCCTCATCCATCCTTTACCCACTACCTTTCTCAAGTCGTCGGTCCATCATGCTGCAGGTCGCCCTACACTACGTCTCTAAGCGCGGTCTTCACTCCAACACTTGGCTGCTCCACCGGCCGACCGTCGGTAGGAATGTCAAAGAATTGTGTCTATACAAACCTGTATATCTTAAGCACATTTAGTACATGTTTACCTGACCAAGTCCACTCTCGTTTCCGGTAAAAGTGGCGACACTAGCGCCATCTTTCGAACGGAAAACGTTTGGTTTAGATCTACACTAGTTTTTAATGATACTGTTAATTGCGGTAATGGAACACATAATTGTTTAATTGACTGCAAATAATGATGAAAATTGATTGTTCAATTGTTTTAGTAGACTGCCTTATTGGTCTTGAGTTACACAATGCCCGCTGCACTATAGGGTTTGATACCCGACTGAAAGCGATAAAGGGTTATAAACCTACATTTATGCCAACCTCTTAAGGGGCACAGTCGTGTCACCAATCATTTATAAAGTTCTAATATGAAACTTCTATCATAATTTCATTCAAACACAATCACAATTAGTAAATTTTTGCACCCCCATTTGTTATATTATTCATAGTATATTCATCACATGTAATAAAAGATATTCCTAGTTTTACTTACAAACCGTTAAAATATCTATGCAGAAATAAAAGCAAAATGAACTATAGATTGTTATTAAAGAGGGAAAGCCTTTGTCAAAATAAAGGTAAAAATAACTTGACAGTACCTACTAAGAATCTGCCAGCAAAAATGTCAAGCGTAGAGAAGTTAATTATCTGCAGTAACATAACGTGTAAGGTTGACGCACGATATTGCGTGTGGGTATTACAAACTGATTGAGTGACAAAACATGTTTTTATAAATCTCTGTTTTAGACATGACTTTCGCTAACATTATGTCAATTTTGGGCAAATTTATGTTACAAAACGACAGTTTATTAATTAGTGATTTGCATAAGTTCTGGGGTAAAATTTAAATTAAATATCATGATAGTATCTATTGTTATCAGCTTTATCTTGCAGTAAAACAATGCGTTTCCATCATTATCATACTTTTCAATCAGAAGATTTCGGCGCGTTCGTAAAGGCTTCCAGAATCGATATTTGCTAATTATAAAAATAAAACTATAAAATCTACCCTACAAAGACTTTAAGAAATAGTTAACTAATTAATAACACACATTTTGACCTAGGTTATTTATTGACGAGTGACTTTAAAACAAAATTAAGCACGTTAAAGTAAATAATTTAAATAAACGTTCAAAAGTAAAGCCGTATAATAAAAGAAATTTACATTTTCACATCATGTCATCCCCATTAAATTTGATTGAGTTACATTTTAATAATAAAATATCACTAAAGATTTTTACAATGACAAGAATTTTGCAAAACGAAAGTGTGATATTATCTTAACTGTTATAGAGGAAGGAATTAAATATACAGCCATAGAACACATTCTCTAACACTTGCCGTTCGAAATACAACTTTAAACTAGTTATCATAAGGAATTATTTTGCTTAACAAAGTTGCAGTCGAGATGCCTACCATAAAATGTGTCTAGTTTCACAAAAAACCGAAGAGAAATGACAGGAAGAGTGGACGATCCGGTTCTATCCGGTCTTGTCTGGACCAAACCGGTTTCGGGCGGTTTGACGTAAAACCTTTTTTCACTCGTAGATATGGTGTGTTTAGTTCTCACGGAAATATTCTAAGGCGCCTTAGGGAATTTAGATTGAGTTACAAAACTTGTATTGGTAACTAGAAAAAGAACATTAATATATTTTTAATTGTAAAATAAATCAATTTTATCAACATGCGTTCGAGAGGCACCTAGTTCGATTCTGAGGTACGACAAAATGTTTTTATATTTAGACCACTTTTTCAGACTCTGGCTACTGTAAAGAGCTTTCTAGTAGAAAATCTCGGGAATCAAACCTGAGGCCCTACAATCATACTCGGCAAGCTCAAACAGCGTGACTAACAAAGCAATCACAAAGAAATCAAATCGTCACATTCAAAATATCATACGTTCCAATTTTCATCACCAATTTCGCCAACACTTCCTGAATCTTCTTTCACCACCACCTTCACGGGATATTGCATCTTATTCCTTACGTTATACAGGTGGAAATTGAATGCCTGTCCAGGGTTTAGCCAAGCATGATGATACACCACGCTACGCCGACAATTAGAGCATTGCGATTCTTGCTTGAAGATCCCCAGAATTTGGCTGATGGTAGTAATTTGCCATAAACAACTTGTAGGTGGGTTGAACATGTGGGTGAATCGGTTTTTTATGCGGAAGAAATTTCGGAACAAGGTTAACTGTTGTTGAGACATTTAATTGCCCTTTTCCATCGTAAAAAACAGTTTGTAGTACTCGCAGTTGAACTCCAAGAACTGGATCAATTTTAAAAGTCTTTCGCTGATAAATTGCTAGATTCTTGCTGAATAATGCATAATGATACTAGGTAAATCGTAGGTTTAATTTAGATTATGACTGAATAATACAGGCTTTATTGTTAATGGGGTTGAATTAAACTCTAGATTTAATAATTAGAGGTCGTCGGTTTAAAAATCGGCAATTAAAAGTGATCAAGTTGAAAAGGATAGCTTAGATAGAAACATGCACAAAATTGCAATAGATTAGCTCATATTTCGTGATTTTGATGATGAAAACTGAACATTTCTATGCAACGACTTCCAAAATGTTTTTGCTCTTTGATAATCATCAGCTTTTAAACGTCGTATGGCTTTAATCCACGCTTTTGCTTTCTACCCACACAATTAAACAGTCAAAACTTCCAACTTCACTAGTTATAAAACTAGTTAGACCGCTCTACCTGTTTACTGCTCAAAGGAAATGTAGGCTTGCACTAAAATACTAGTTTTCGAAACCTAGTACCTGTTGCGCTGCGGTCGCCGAAGCATACATAATGTGCCACGGTTCAGTGGTTGTCGGTAATGCGGCGTCCTACGTTCGATGCCTGATGAGCTCAATACATAATCGTGTTTTCTGGTACTAATTTGTTGTTTATAGCCTGCAGTTTTAGCGAATATTATTGAAGCGAGGTCTACTTATATAATTGAGTTAGGATGTCTACTTCGGTAATATAACCTAGATGTTCAACGGTGAAGGAAAACATCGTGATCGTGCACACCTAATGGGCGCCATACACGGTACGCTTCGTCTGTACGATCCGTCGCATCAAACCGATCGAAACGACAAATCGATAGGGTATGTCAAGATCGTTGACGATTTATTTTGATTATTGTATATTGTATAATATAAAAATTTTTGATGCAATCAATCGTCTCGATCTTCATCAGAACTATCGTAAGGACGAATCGTACCGTGTATGGCGCGCATAATAGTTGTTAGGAATTTCTTAGATGTGTGGTTTGCCACCCGCACTAGGCCCATGTGGTAGATTGAAGCCTAATCTCTATCAATGGTAGAAAAGCCCCGTGGCCAGCAATAGAACATAATATGGGCTGAAGTTACAAATCATGCTATAAAAATAGCAATAAACTCGTCCTTTATTACGTGAATTTAAAAGGCAATATATAACTGTATAAATACTCCTCTTCCTACCTTCCAAGATGTAAACGTGAATATATTTCTATTGCTACCGGGTACCCGCTACCGTTGTTGTAACAACTGTCATTACCTTTTTGTAAGTCGTTAAATCTTACAATGTTTTATGCAATACATTTCAATATTCTAAAAGCGATTAACAGTTATTAACAGTGGTGTAAGCTGTACGACATTCTTACAAACCAAATAATTGTATATGAAATATTTGAAATGTTATAATGTGTTAAAGTGGTTTTGGAAATCATGATTTAAGTGTCTGAGAAGTTTGCAATAACTCTTACTAAGTGATACTCAATTCAATGCTGAAAATTCGTAGGTATCAATGTACCCTTTTGCTTTTTCTTTATATAAGCGAATAATGCATAATTTTTAATTTGAACATTTCTAAATAATAAACTTTCTATTTCACGCATTGATTAGGTCACTCGTGTCCAAATGAAAATCTCCAAGAATCAGAAAAAAACGTAAACATAAATACTAACTTTTTACTTTAAACAGTATTTAAATTAAGCATTATCCTCAAACCCGAACACGCTTTAACGCAGTTCACTGTCAGAAACGGTGTACAGCGACATCTATTAGTAGGTTATGTGAATTATAAAGCAAAATGACCGTAATACGTTTACACTGCCATCTGTCAGAGCATTATAGAACTTGTGAATAGTTACCTGTCTTTCATTCTACTATAAACATACCTTAATGATGCTAGTTTCTTCATCAACCCATACACGTCCTCCTGCTGGGCACGGGCCTCCTGAGAAGGTTTAGGCCTAAGTTTACCACAATAACCCAGTGCGGATTGGCATGTGGTCACCTAAGAAATTGCTTAGAACTTTTAGGAGTACAAGTTTCCTAACGATGTTTTCCTTCACCGTTAATGCAAGTGACAATTCAATATAAACACTTGACTTCGAAAGACAAATATGTGTACCCAGGTTTAAACCTGATACTAGTTTAAGGTAACAAATAGTCTTAAAATCAAAGACAATATAGTATTTTACAAGCTCTTTTCAAACTCGATTATATACTTCTGCGAACGATACTAACAACAGACGGCAGTGTGTTTGCCATTAGTATCGGGTGGGGCATTGTCTCGCGGTAGGAAGCGTCGAGTGTCGTTGCACAACCAACTGTCTCTCATCTGTAACATAACACGGTATCAAATGGACTATGGTGTTAAATATATAGGATTTCCGACTTATTGTGTGTGTAACTCCACATGTGTGGTGTATTTTTCGCAAGCGGAATAGAGTAAACCTAGGTTTTAGGCCCTATTCCACCGCACATCCGCCACTGTCACTCGTGTGCTCCAGGATCAACAGCACGCACAGTATTGACGCCGAGCACTGAAGCTCAGCAAATCTTAGGGATTCTGTCATGATCCTGCAACAAAATTAATCAGAATAAATATAAAGAAGGAGTTTGAAAACAACACTACACTCCTTTTTTCTGGACTGCTATTACTGATATTTTCCTGGTAGAAAAAAATTTGATGTTTCAATTCCTTTCATTTCTATTGCTTTCGATGACACTTTATTGTGTTTTAATAGGGAATTACACCTCGTGTTCTTAAGTAAATTTAATCGAAAGTCTTAAAATTTGTAAGTAAATGCTACTTCAATTTATATCCCAGTGGAAATTTACGACGGTATCAAATAATCTTGTCTGATCGCATCTTCCCAAGGATGCTCACGATCCTTTCAAATGAAAGGCAAGTTGCACAAACTGTGATCTGTTTCTATGAACCATTAATATTTGTAGTCTGCAATCTAAGCATCATCTGCATAAATGTATTTTGCTTATATGGACACTGGTTATGTCGTGTACGTTTAAAAGCTAAAGGATTTAGTTTACTCCGCTGGTTTGTTACAAATTGGAGAACTGAATGACATTGCTTACTGAATATCTTGTCCGGTGCGATCCAGATATTACAGGTAAAAAAACCTGCGTCGTATACAGCAGTAATAAGGATTTTTTAAGAAATCGTTCGTTACAGCTTGAGGCACCGAAACATGCTCAGAAAAGCTTAGGTGCTTTTTTTATCGAAAAGAAGGCAAATGGAATTTAATTTGCAGCAAAACAAAATTACAAACACACAATACAAAATAATTAAAAAAATATATAAAAAACCGCATTTTCTTGATCTAAATAAAATGTAGCACAAATATTTCTTTTGTAAACATTACACAAATAATTATTCAAGTCGCGTACAATTTTATTTTTGAAATTCTCAGACAGTTTCACTATTACATATGTGTTATATTTTACAAAACAAATTCGTTACAGCGGCATAAATATGTCGTTTTGAAATCATTACGCAAATTCACAACGATTCAGTTCGTCTAGTTTACGACAATGTCCAATATCGTATTTTTTAATAAACATCTGGACAAATGAAATAAACCAAATAAAGATTTATTACATTCATATTGTAATTTACTAGTAATAGCTACGAGATTTAGAACACTTCTGCCTTTTCGATGTTAAAATAATGTGTAAAATTGTGACATCCATGTAATACCAAATAGTTTAATTTATCCAGTCCTTACTTAAGGGACATTCTATTATAAGTTATTATAACCAAATTTAACAACATTTTAAAGTGACGATACCAATTATGTTACTGGTATAAAATCTCTTCAACGCTGACATCGCGAATAAAAGCTAGACACTTGTAATATTAAATCGTTAGTTATACATATTGCGTCAACTCTAACTGAAGGGAAGCCAGTCTAGCTTCGCGAAAGTGACGGGATCGTGTCCTTCGATTATATAACTAGTCCAGAGACTGGACAACCTATTTCCAAAACCTAATAGGTTATATATCACCTACATAAAACATAATGCTCGTAATTTTTATTGATTTAACGTAAAATGTTGCCATCAAATACTGTCTTATATAATGTGTGCCTGGTATAAATATGCGTCGTAGATTTTTTTTCAGGGAATTTCTTAATATTTTTGTGGTCATGAAGCACGAAAAAATTATTTTGCATTATTTTTTTATCTTTAAACGCTGACTATATCCACCCGTTTTTTGAGATAAAGAAATCGTTGATCTTTAAAAGCTGGCGAAACCCACTTATCTCTCTTCTGTAATACAGAAATGAGTCTATTTAATTTGGCACAAAATTGACGTAATATAAAACATAAACAAAAACACATAAAAATATCTAACAATTTCCTGAAACAAACCGCATTATTCTACAAGCTAATCTATATAATTGTCTGCGTTATGCACCTTATATAAAAAGTTGAAACCACCCGCCGCACGCAACGCAGCCGCTGTCCGCGATATCCAGCCGCGCATGTCACACCCGCTGTTTACGCTTTACTCGTTATTTATGGTATCATTTTTAGCGGGAAATTTTATTGCTAATGGCGGCTTGTTTTAGTTTTAATCCCGGAAATGAGGTTCTGTGATGGAAAGTGTTTTGAATACCGAATTTATGCACTGGATCGTGGTCTCGTGGGACAAGTATGTGTGTATGTATTATTAAGAGGTCTCGGGTTTGATTCCCTGAGGCAAAGTTTTACTGGGTTCTTCGATTAGGAAATGCCAAAAAAACGACTGTAGGCTAAATACCTGCAAAGCAGCACAAAAATATAAATGGCGAAATGTGGGTCCAGAGATGCACCTTCCTTTTAAAATATTGGTGATGTGTTAAAGTTCAATTTTGCTTGCGCCGGCGGAACGATTTATAGAAACACGTCTTTCTTTCACAAATGTTTATTGGCAACTAATATAATTAATTTAATCTACATTTTACGTACAAAATTACAAAACAGAATCACCAAATATACAGTGTGTAAATGAATTGTTTAATAGAAATTTGTTTATTCACTGTATTTTATACGTCGTTTGTTAATCTTAAGCAACAGAACGAGTCCATTGCATATTTGGACGCAATTCCACCCTCCACTTAAATATTGACAACAACCTACGAAAACACTCAAAAATACCTGCCCGTTCCAATAACCCGACATCAAAGACGCAACTCTTGTTTTTTTTCTAATTGTGCCAAAGAAGGTGAGTGACCCGAGCTGCTCTCGCATTTATAATGTTTAGTATTGATTTATCTGCGGCATTGTAGTGAAAGTAGCGGTTTGTTAATGACGTTTTCTCCGCGCCGATCCGACCGCTCTTTCGTAAGGAAAAGCTGCTTATCTCGGGATGTTGAATAATATACAATGTACACTTGTAAAGTGGAGATGTATAATGATTTTAATATTTTACCGCAATACTTTGCAAACCACAGTGTAAAAATACTAGTAATATGGACGCAAATTTGTATGGATGTTGGTCATCATACTAAAATTATTGAACAGACCAAGATGTAATTCAGCACTACGAGATTATAAAAAACTTTTAAGTCTGTATATCTGCTAGAAATTGTCTTTACCAAAACTTAAGTGAAGAACTATTTAGTACGTTTGAATTTTTAATGCTTCTAGCGCAATTGTTTTGAAATCGAAGATTACCTTTTAAAAAGACATGACAAATACGTGTAATCCACAACAAATAACCCCAAAACCATTGACTCCCAAATCTTTACATAACAGTAATCGCATGCAATGTCACACGCTGGCCGCATCACAACTACAGCCTTCAAATTTCGACGATACAATCTGAGTGTAAGGGCGATTTACATCATCGGCGCGCTTATTGTATCGCACGCCGCATAACAAAACGTTTATATAACATACTAGTATCTTCACACGTCGCGGAAAAATGCCGTAATAAAGTTACGTTGGTCGAGTTACAACCTAAATGCATAGGTTTTTGTCATATTGTTATCGCTCGACAACTTTCATCGATCGCAATCGCTGTGCTGGCCTACAAAGTAAATGACCGTATGTGTGTACTGTTACCGAAGGTACGGTGCGGTTTCACTGGATGTGAACGACAAGACGAGAGACTAGGGCGGAAAGAAGTTCACAATTATGATTTATTGAACACCATTCTTTTATTAAATAACAAACATAAAAAATACAGACGAATTGATAACCTCCTCCTTCTTTACAGGCGGCTAAAAAAAAATTAATTCTATATTGCAAATGTAACAATATTTTCTGAAGATTATTATTTTCAATTTTTCTGCAAATATTAACAGCATAATCCCACAATGGAACTTTTGCAATTTCAACTATATATTTTGTATTATTTTAATAATCCCTCAATAATAGTATTTTGATATACAAACAGGAACAGACATTACAAAAATAACTTTTGTTCTGCTCCAAAGTCGCCTTTACGCCTACAGAAAAACTTTTTAAAATTCAACTTTTCAATCGTAACGCGTAACTCACAGTCATAAGAAAACAAACAGAGTTATTTTTATACTATCCAGGATTTAACATAATACAAGTAACAATTATACAATTACGGCATGTGCGACCGAATAGTTTCTCACACAATTGTTTGGTACCCACTAATCAGTATTGTTTTATTGTAAATTCTCATTATTTTGTCACCTTCACTATTCCCAAGGTTAGCCTTTGCTGATAGCCTTAGGTGGCATATTCCTGATAGCACATCGCTTATTAGGAGTCGTTGATCAATGTTTAAAAGATGGTATCAATTCATAGACTTACTTAATACATACACAATAGTTTGCAATCTAAATTAAGATATCCCTAATGACTATTCCCATTTTTTGCCAAAGTGCGTTTAATGAACCACTAATAAAGCACTGCTCATTTCGCCTTAATATTTTATTGAATATATACTCACCTATATTTTCTTCTCATTTCAGATGGCGCACAGCATTATGCTTCGCCTAGCATACCTACTCACGCTGCTAGCCGTGACGTCATCAAACAAAGGACAAACGCGGTGGTCCAGACAAATCAGCTCGTACACATCAGACATCAGCGACTGGGTCCCGCTATCAGGACCGGTGGAGAGAGAGCCCACTCCTTTGCCCCAGATCAAGAGGCAGGCTGTCGCGGAACCAAGAATACTGACAGATCCCTTCCCTGGCGTAAGACCAACTGGATTCGGTCAAGAAACATTCCCTTCCAGAACCTTCTACAACTCGCCAGCAAACAGACAATTATACTTGCAATCTATGCCTTCTGTACCATCGGCGCCTCAGAATTACCTCACAGACCAAGGTTTCGGCCAAAGCATCAGATTCGGTCTCTCTCAAGGTAATTTCCCGTTGAGTCAAGGCTTCGTCGCGCCTCCGTTTACGTATGAAAACATACAGCAAGCCAAGCCTAGGCCTCAAGCGATTCCGTCACCTCCTGTCAAATTTGAAAGTTATCCCAAACCTCTGCCTGTTCAACAATCTAGACCGATAGTCAATCAAGCGCCTAAAATAAAGCCTGAGCCACCGAAGTATATTGATGGATACAGAGCAGCGAACGCTAGCGCAGAATACACGTACACTCAAAAGAAAAAGCCTCAGTCTTTGCAGAAGATTAAGTTTGATAATTTAGAAAAACCAAAATTGGAAACTATATCACAAGTTCAGAATGCGCCGAGAACAGAAAAGGAAGAGGTGCAACTGTTATACGTCCCAATAGAGTCACTGAACAGAGGCCAGTTCAATTTCAGAAGCCCCATTTCATCACCTCAACTTATCAACAGTGACTTGTACTCCCAGAACTTACCTCGACCGAATCCTCTGAAGCAAGCGTTGACTGACTTCCAACGGCCTGTTCAGAAGCCATTGGACACATTTTCTGAACAAGAATACTTCACCGAATTCAATACACAGCTGAAAGACTTTAACCAAGTACCTAAATACTCCACAACACCATACCCCACAGCTGCACCAACTACTCCCAAACTAAAGAAGTTGAAACCACATCAGCCGCCCCTAGCCATATTTTTGTCTCAAGAGACCCACAAAAACAACCAAATGAAAGTCGGGGATGTGTTGTCATCATTAAAGACGTCAAACACGATAGCAGTTTTGGATTCCGTCAATCCACTGAACGCTCCTAATGTATTTATCGGCCCTTCAACTTTGATGCCGCCAGAAAACTACGTTAAATTTGAACTGCCTTACTTGTCCAACATTGAGAATAGCGACAAAAAACTGAAGCAGTTGCCTTTCTTCGTGGCTCCCTTGAGTTATAACACTCCCCAAGGTTTTGCCAAGATTCCTTTTCCGTCACCTCATGTCGGATCGGTTGTTATCAATTCGCAAATCAGAGAAGCACAAACTACACCGGAGGTACCCAATGTTATACCAAATTCGTATTCCGCTGTACCACCACCACCACAGCCACAACGACAAGTGTACAGAGAACCAAAACCAGTTACTCAAAAACCATCAATAAGTTTCTATAGCACATCGCCGCCTAGAACATTTGGACCTACAAATAATTATCAATCGAACTACTATTCATTCGAACCGCAAATGGTTTCATCGATCGAACCTCAAAAGTTACCTGAAACTGCAACTGTACCTCAGAAATCAGGAAACTACTTTATAGGGAATGGTCCACAACAATACAATAAGTACTCGCAAAATGATTTCATACCACAAGATTCCGGCAAATACAATATTCCTAAAGAGACTACGACAACTACGACCACTACGAGACCTACCACTACAAGAACTACGACAACCAGGCAACCTTCAACTTATCCGAGCCAGCTGTTAGAAACCCACAATCCCTATTCCATCAATCAAGCTTTCCACTTCAGTACCCCGTTGGACTATCACAACTATTTTGATGATGTTAAAGAGCCCGCTGCGACGCCACGAGTCCCCGAGTTTAGACCATCACCGACCTTAAGTCCAGCAACTACTACTACTTCTCCCCCCACGACTGAGCATGTGGTTGCTCAGAAACAATCATACAAACAGCAAGCAGCATCACCAAACTACTTGCAAAATTACACTCCAGAAGTACAGTACGAAGCTGATGACCATAACTCAAGATACCCGGCTCTTAAATCAAACGAATTTACTACAAAAGGTGAAGTGAGTAGCGAGTACAGCCAATCGATAAACCCATCTAACATCCCTACATACAGTGTAAACCCCACAGAGAATTCCGACAATGTAGACACGCAACAAGCTCTTTCACAAGAAAATGAGACAGAAACATTGAACGCCCCGAATGCACCAGAAGTAGATCTTTCCCAAGTTTACGAATACAATCAATACGAAACAAATTACAACCAAGACGAAGGTATTACTAGTACTTCTACAACTACAACGACGACGACAACGACTTCGACTAGACGACCTATTCGCACGCGTGGACGACCTAGATACACCACACCTAGGTCAGACTCAAACGAATCCACCTCAAGACCTATAGCTACCAGAAGACCTTTGAGGGAGCGCAGACCGTTACCGACTAGACAAAGATATGAACCGAATAAGATTACAACTGAAAAGCCTACTAGGAAACCAACCGAATTCTATGAAAGTACGACAAAGTCAAGTAGATCAAGAACTAGAGGTAGAGTTCAATTTAAATCTACGGACAATGAAGAATTATATGACAGAAGAGTGAAAACACACAACAGCAAGGAAGATGATTTGGCGTATCAAAGGGACGTTTTGCACCAAAACTATCCAGTAACTCTGATGGAACGTACAAGCACCGTCGACATCGAAGCCATAACAGAACCCGTACCTAAAATTTCGTCCACAAGAAACCTTGAGCCTTTCACTGAAGCTTACGACACCGAGAACGCTTATACTAACGAAAAGGCGTCTATAACGCAACAAATTCCCGAAACAGAAATTAAGGATGATATTTTTATTCCTAAATACACTTCGAGGGCAACTGCTCAAACCGTAACGCCCTACGTGCCTAAACTGCCTTCAACACGCAATGAGGAATACGTATATCAATCTAGAAGTACTGCAGCACCAACTGTAGCAGATATATCAGCCTACAATGACGCCATATCTGAGGTAGAAGATAGTTATGCCGCACCAACGACAACAGTTCCAAAAGAAGATCTGGAAACGAATCCCTACGCTACTGAACCTACAAGCTCGGTAACAGAAGAAACTTTTCCCGCTTATTCTATAAATGACGAATTATCGGCATTCAAACAAGAAGAGACCACGACATCGCCTGACATTGAAGTAACTAGAGCAACAACTCAAGAAACAATTCATGAAATTGAAGAGGAAGATGAACAAAATGTTGTACAAACAACGCCATCTTACAACAGAGTCCGAGTACGTCCAGGCGTCATAAGACAGTATCACCAGGCTTCGACTGAATCTTCTAGACAGAAAAATGAGAGAAGGCGGCTTCCAGCGGTTACATACAGGCCAGCATTTGATAGACGACGAACCACAATGCGCATAGAAGAAATTGAGGCTGATTTAAAAACTAAACAAGTGCATTCCAGACCTGAAGTTCAAGACTACAACCATCCAGTCTACAAGCCAGATCCTAGCACCGAACCTAGCGTCATTTTGTCGGGTTCCCAAGAAGCTACGACGAAACGTGGACACTTCCGCCGCAGACGACCGACATACACTTACACAACAACGTCCACCGAAGCCTCAGCGACACGCAGGACTTACGAAATTAAAAACAGGTTTAGAGGCCGTAGACCAACTGAGAAATCAGTGGAGAAACAAGACCAATCAACTGAGGCACCCACATCGACCACAAGAAACCCTCTTTACACGAGATACAGTCATCGTCCCCGTTTATCCGAAAGATACAATAAGAAACCAGAGACAGTAGAACCAGAGGAAGTTGAAGATCAGGATTCCAACTACTCAATAAATAGGCCAAGATATGCCCAACCTGAAAATGAACGTTGGTCACCAAAAATATCTGGCGAATCTTTCAAACCTTTCAATCCTAACAATATTGTAGACGACAAAAAGCAAGCAACGACTGAACGCAGATCGGACAAGGTTGCTGAATTGGATATAATAACTGCAAGGAATGAGTACGACGATATACTTATCTCCGTGACGCCAGCATCAAATAACAGGAACAACAAGAAGATACCTGAGATACCGCCCACTTTGGAAGCTTTGGTTGAGCAGAGTAAAGTAACTAAGAGTGATTCGCCCGAATCCATGTCGACATTTGAAAGTATGTTGGAAGAAGTAATGAAAAGCTTAGAAGAACAAGACGCGGATGAATACACAACGAACGTGATGAAACACAAAGGGGGTGAAATTGGGGAGATACCGCCTGAAAGAATAATATCATCTGGAGACTCGTATGTGCAGAAGACGACAACGCAAACTGAAGAAGCCACTACTGTCGAACCCACAGCAGCTGAATCTACCCTTAATACTGAGGTATATATCACATTTTAATATCATGGAAATTTTTAAACCCCATTGATTCTATTTTTGCTATTTAAATGATTAGTTTTTATATTAAGTTAATTCATATAAAATTATTTTTTGCAGACGTTGTGAAATAATTAATTTAAAAAACAAAAACAAACTCGTAATTCTGTCGATAATAATGGAGTCAAGACCGCCCAGATACTGTCTTAGCAGACTTTGCACCTAATCCTAGAGTGCAACATCTGCTGGTTTTGGTAATTTTATTAATTTGTCAAAACATTTAATGTATGATAATCTCAATTTCAGGAAGAAAATGACTCCAAATCTCGCCGTCGTGGCTTCTGGAAGAGAATAAAGGTCCGCCCCGTCACCACAGAGTCTATTGAGGCAGCTGAGTCACAGTACTACACCAACACCGTCAACCGACTGGGACAACCCGTCAAACCATCCAAACTCAATCACGAAAAAACAGAAAAGAATGATAAGAAAGTAGTAGTAACCACATACAAACCAAACTTGCAGTTCATTAAAGATTTCTTCGAAAACTATGATGAAGCTCTCTCAAGTGCCGATTTAGTGCCCACCGTGGACATACATAAAATCAAATCCAATGAAGACACTTCTGAAATTAAAGAAATAAAACAAACTACAGCTTGGATGCTGGACACGCCAACAACAAAAAGCAACTTAAACCCAGGTGATTTCGATTTAGGCACTGGATCTCCTGATCCGACCATAGATGATTCATATTACACTACTACAGAACCAATTCCTACCAAACCCAGTAATATTAACAGATCAGACGGTTTTAGCTTAATGGACTATCTATTTGGTACATCGCAAGAAGATATTAAAAGTGCAGATAATGCTACTACCGCAAAAACTATAGTTGAAAGGGAAGTCACAAGTGAATCGACAACGAAATTTGCTACAACAGAGAGCACTTACATCCCTGACGAAATAGCCACTGAAAATATTGAAACTACTCCAGAAACTATTGATGTGAAAGCTATAGAAGAAAGCAATGTTAAAGATGACGAAAAAACAGAAATCTCCATTGTAAAAGTAGAGACCTCATCTGTCTCTTCATTTATGAATCCATCTAATGTTGTAAGTACATCCATGTCAACGCAAGTTTCACACGAAACAGAAATATGCTTTAGGGGTAAATGTATTAAAACAAATAAAGATATCTTATAAGAAACATGAACACCAAAAATATATCTTAGAATACAAGATAGCACACAAGAATGTCACTGTACCAAGCTTTTGTACATAGATTATGTCTGACACATCACATTGTTTAAATGATGTTTACCTACCATGTAGTTATTGCATGAAGATTATTCATTGCTTTTCTGTATAAAGCAGAATATAATATTAAGAAATAATCTGAGAAACTTGAATGAACAAGTAGAATCACAATTGAAAACTATGGTGCTACTGAGTGTTCAGACAAATAAAGTGAAGTAGGGATTATGTCATTTATTGCAGCCGTCATAGTAACTGGCTAGAAATCTAATAAATACTTTAGATCCCTTTTAAAATTACTTTAATCATCAATCATAAGTAAATAGGAAAGGAAAGTGTCTTTGGGAAGTTCCCATCAAGTTTCCTAACTTTTATGTTCGGTAATTATTGACTCAAATACCTTGTTTGGGTTACTTCATATTTATTATGCAAAGTGGTTAGGTATATGGTGAAATCTTGTAAATAGTATATTTCAGAGGCTCTTTACTTGGTTCCACCAAACCTTGTGTTTAGGTACTTTTAAATTAATGTAGACAGTTAAAAATGTAATTGCTTGTGGCCACATCAATTAAATATAACTCAATGTATAGTTATTTTTTACATTTTAGATGTAATTTTAACTTTTATTTTTGTATAATGTAAATATTTAGACTGAATAATTATTTTATATTAATCAATTTTATTTTAAGTTAATACTCTTTTAATTTTAAAATCTATTTATTTCTACTCTAGCTCTATTTCTCCATTCTTTGGTAACTGAGCTTGTAATTGTTCTATCTACCCACCCAATTGACTACCTTATCAGTGGATAATTTTGTACTATTTTACTATAATGAAGACAAAATGTAACTTTTAAATAAAAAAATAATAATACCATGGAATTTTATTTTTCCTCCTAAATTAAATTAATCAATCATTTGACTGAAATTTAACACCCCTACTTGTTATTATTCTGTACAAAGCAGGTCAAGTATATTTAATGTTCAATATTCAACTTCCCATAAAAACATAAATGTAGCCTTTGCCTGCAAGCAAAGCTAATTATTTCTAACTTCTTTGTCAGCTACGAATTTTCTACAAATAGGGGCTTAATAAAGAGGAGAGTTGATTCAGGCTGTAGTAAGTTAAAAAATTGTAATTAAGTCTGTTTATCTAGGCGAGTCTTACAGAAAACGTACCTACGTGAAGAACCGCGCAATTAACAACAGTTTGTAGTCATACAATGGTGGTTTAATCCTCAAATCAAAATATTTCCCGCGCAATTTTTGCCCTTGGAGACATGGTTATCGTGTACCACTTGTATTACCTGCGTCCTACACACACGAAGATCTGATAAAAGCTACACAATCTAAAAAAAACATGGTAAGGTTTTATAGAGTTAAAATTTATTTTAATCTCAAGTCATTGACACGAATATGATAACACGACTGTCCCAGTATACAGTCTCCAGAAGCCCCTAAAAGGTAGAATGTAAAAAATATTCAAAAATCACTCTTTGTCAGAAAACAATCGTTTTATTATACCTAAGGTCGATATTTTTTTCTGAATATTAAAATATATTTCTAAAGAGCATATAATATAATTACCAATAAAAGTTCCATATAAAATAAATGTATAAAAAAATTGCATACATTTTGAAATTTGAATGACGCGGCTAGTGGATGCGTTTCATTTTATTTTGTGGATGCGGCATTTTTACGGTACTTTGTAAAATTTAGGCTCGTCATTTTGACAGTTCACATTAAGAATGAGGGTAGTGTATATATTCGATTATCGATTACTATCTATGTTATATGTATAACTTGATATCGACAGTTGCATAAGTATTTCGTATCTTCAGTTTTTTTCGTTGCATTAATCTTTTATTCATTTGACAAAGGCTTTACACAACGATGATGTTGACTTATGTACCTACATTCGATCTGTGAAGCTATTCAGCATTAATAGTTTTGTTATTTACATAATTAAAGAGAAAATTGATATTACCTAATTAATGATGATTCATTTACGAATTTTTAAAACTACACAACAATTTAGAAAAGTGAATATATTAGAAAATTTAATTAAACACTTTTTTTACAAATAAATATCATAGAAAATTGCAAACAGCTTGGATATTCACAATAAATAACTTAATTTAACCTTTATGTTGATCGATTTATTTTATTTCAAATAAATTTTCGATAGTCTGCAGTTGTTCGTTATGTGTAGCACTTCACTAAGGGGGTAGTACGCATCCATAGTTATTGGAAGTACATACTAATACCGGAAAAAATACGAAACTTCATGTGCATGAGCTGTCAAAATTGTCAGCCTATATCTGACAAAGTATAATATCAAATATGTGTTGTCCCTGATTTAATAATAAAGCTAACAAAACAACATAATAGTGTTTATAATTTTCACTTCAGATTTTTGAAAATATTCTAAACTACTAATATATTTTTTTTTGTTATAATCTGAAGTAGTCACTGTGAACTGTTTAACTAAGGAGAAATTAAACGCAACTGTCAAAACAAAACTTCGAATCAGCTTATGATGCTATGTTGATTGTTGAATGTATTTAATTTTTGGTTAAGAAGCAGGACAAATATTGTAAATATAATAACTAAGAAGACATTTTTTGATAGCTTAATACTTAGCGAGAAATCTAACTATGGACGTAGAAGCAAAAATAAAGGAAGATATGAGATCTCTGGGGTGTGACAATGCGATGCAAATAACTCTAGCTTTCCATCTCTATATACACTTGGTCGACGAGAAGCTGATGTATGACACAGAATACTGCTATAACAAAGACATAAATACCTTGTACGTAGTCGCACGTGCGAGTAAGAACGAAAAACTTAATATATACGTACCTGTGCCGACTTCTCAAGAAATCACCATGAACTACATAAGCAATCTTCAAGAAAACCTATGTACAATGGAAACAGGCCATTTCATAAACTTAGCGTTCATCGACGATGATTTTACTACAGTAATATACACATTTACTAAAGGCATAGCAAGGCGGCTCCAGCATGATAAAATTGACAAGAACAGAAAGAAGGAAGAACGGAGAACATTCATTAATAATGAGTTGAAAAAGAGTCACAGCAAAATTGTGCACGACGCTTCAAACGGAGGGTTTGTGGAGGATGATGAGTGCCAAGTCATTGAATAACTTTGTAGATTTTCTTCAAAATACTTTTTGCGTCTGCTGTCTAAGTCTCATAGTGTGTGAGCATAGCCATAAGTGTAACTTTTGGGTGTATATTTATTTATGAGTGATTTTAGCCGTAAGTGTAAATGATCATGATTGTATAATAGGCACTGTTAATAAAATGATATGTTAAGAAAGTATATTTTTTTCAATATATGACAATCACTTAGTGTTACATGGCTTTGTAAATTCACTATGTTTTGTTACTGTTTGTAATTTTAAATTTTCAAACCAAAGACTTAATTTTCTGTGTAACAGATTCCAATATAAAAATTTTCTACAAATCAATCACAAATTGATGAACTCTCACATCAGTTTCAAAGATTTTGGTTTCTTTTCAGTCACTTTTAACTGACATTATTTTATGTATTAATCTATCCTAGTACAAAAGACCAACAGTAGCTCTGCATTTTAGAAGAGTAGATGCTTCCAATATAAAGGCAATTTTTATGTAAGCCTCACATAATCATATTTTCTCTTAGAGCTAGTTCCAAGTAGCTACTCTTAAAAGCAAAAAAAGTGTAGTAAATACAACTTGCCATCTTCTCGTCACAACTTTCAGTGAATTAAATACATTTTTCAATCATAATAAAATAATGAAACGAAACAATGTTTTTATGAAATATGAAACAATTTAAATAAAAATACTTAATTTCTACAGTTGTAAATCAACAATTTATTTTCACATTATTTTTAAGACCTTTGTGAAACACACATTATTAAACATTACAAATTAAAAAAAATAAGAGCTTTCTAATGAATCAGGTAGTTACTATATAACAATGAAATAAGTTTTAATTTTATATAAAAAACTTTGTCATAACAAACTATCACTGTTTTATTTAAATCTGTACATTCTGTATTTTAGTGTTGTAGTTGTCCACCTGTAGCCAACAAACTTGTTATTTGCTGAACAGACAATTTTGTTGTCTATATAAATGCATAATGACTCCTGGGTCCTGGAATTCTGGCCGACTTTTCCCTACTCATGTTTGGTTCAAGAGTATCTGAAAGCTCTGGTGGGGTCTGGTCATCCTCATTACTGGCATTCTCTGCTGTTAGTAGTCTACCACTGGATCCCATTTCACTGCCTGGAAATAAAATAAACCTTTAAATATTATCTAGTGCACATTTGATTTTCAATTTAAAACAGGTGAAATTTGTTATTCATTCCTATATTTACTTAACAGGTCTGAGCATTAAGTAATTTTATTTAGTTCATGGTTACGATTAGTCTTTTAGCCTGTTAGCTACCTGCCTAGCACCAACAAACCAGTTCGCGACGGTTAACATGAGAATAAATTACATAAAAAATAAAAGTAGTTTACAGGGTTTACAATGTACTCTGTGCTCTGGATTCTGGAAATCTGCGCGGAACGGATGCGCGATTTTAAATCCCATAAAATTATTATGGACTTTAATCTCTAACTGGCTAATCTTAGAGTTCAGAATGCTTTACACACACCTCAAAAAATACGTATGATTCTGAGTTGTGACAGTCTCAGGGCCAAAAAATATTAACTGTTAAATAAATTAAAAATGCAATAAAATAAATTATTTATAAGATTTTGCGTAATTATTAAAAGAATCTAATAATTATTCAATTTCCAAACCTTCAATTACTTTACCGGAAGCCCACGATCCATGTTTTCAGGGTTATCAACTTACAAGTTGTCTCCTAAAATTAAGGGAAAATTTAGATATTCGTGTACATGTTAAGGGTTGTAAGTAGATATTTGTTAATTATTTTCATTTATTGAGCTATCGGATCCTAGTACTTTTTGTGTGTCAATACAGATCGAACTGGATTAGTCGTTTTAAAAATCACGTCAAAATTCTACCTAACGGTCCCAAAAAACTTTTTTAAATACGTCATTTAACCAGAAGAAAACGCTTGCTTAGTATTATATGTCTTATCACATAGCTTTGCCTACGAAGACATATACCTGTGTTGTAAAAATCTAAATCAGGGTGTCATAGATATGCGTCAAAATAGAACGCCTTTCAAAACATTTATCTAATAAATTAAAAATTAAAATATGGTTTATTACAAGTTCAGAGACACTTCTCAAAAAATTGTGTTAAGTTCTAATTAGACAATTTCACTAGTAGAGTTGTTACATTCATGTTTATTGGGGTAAATGGATTCAAACATGGCAATACCGCTTTTAGTTTTTACTTTCAGAGACCAGTAAAATAACTAATTTGTGATTTATTTAAAATTTAAACAATGGCAATTTGAAACATTTCTAGAAAAGTGAATAATTTACAAGTGTTAGCAATTGTGATGGTACCATTTGCGGTGTTCATTGTGGTAAGTAACTTTTTATAAATAATAAGAAATCTTTATTTATCAAAAGCAATTTTACATAACAACTAACACAAACTTTACTTCGGAATCAGGTGATTTATTTGTCTTCACAATTACAATAAATAAACATAAAGTTGTAGAAATAAATAGAAGAAATAAGGAAGAAGTAATCTTATTTAGACGCGCAAATATTTTACTTAATATTTAATTGTTTGTCCCCTTCGTTAATACAGTATATTAAGCTATTAAAACTTAATGTTTTAAGTCACCGAAAGACGGAAAACAAGCAAAACATTTTTGACAAAATATTTTTTAATGTCTTATTAGATTTACAAAAGACTTGTTCTGGCCGATATTTTCTATAAAAATTCGCAGTAAAAATCTAAACCTAGCTATTGTATCCGAAATTTATTTAACTCATTAATACCTTTTAGAAACTGGACGTTATCAACTACAAGTAATTGCTCATGAAATGTCGCAAAACATTTTTAAGACAATTATTTAAGTTTTTTCATCGAATATATTCATTGAACGCCATCTTACGGGGAATCTAATAAGCTTATTTACTTTTGCCATACTATGTATGTTTGTACTGTACGAAAGAATGGAAACATTTTTACAAATTTAATATGATTTCACTTAGGTACTATAGCACCCAATAATAATTAAAAATATATGTCTGAAAAATTGTTGAAATAATGACATTGCAACTAAGATTTATTATGCCTTAGCTTTGTAGTAATCGTGTTTCAATTGTAGTAACCAGTACCGAATTGCTCGCAAAGATGGCGTTAAAATAAACTTTAATTTACCGCGCTTTTCAGGTATATCTGTGGATTACTTATAAGTCCGTTATTACATTTTAGGTGTAATTACTATAAAATGAGAGTTGATTGTAGAATTTAATGGTAAATGTATAAATATATCCAACTGTGAATGTATAATATAATTTCGCCATCTCCGTCACTCGTCAGGATGGCCGAGCGGTCTAAGGCGCCAGACTCAAGGTTTCCTTGCCCATGTATATGGGTCTGAGTTGTTCTGGTCCTCTCTGAGGGCGTGGGTTCGAATCCCACTTCTGACATAACTTTTTGGTTCCGTCCCGTTCTAATGTGCGTAACTATTGTATCATTCTCAACAAATTTTTTATGTGAGAAAAAAATTATTTATAAATTGTCTTGCACACAAGTTAAAGAAATTTAATATTGTTGTATTTTTTCTTTTTACTAATTAGGGTACTGCTACTATACTAATAAAGCGTAAAATAGGCAACGGCAAAAAAGTACAAAAAAGATTTTCCCGTACCGGGAATCGAACCCGAGCCTCCTGGGTGAAAGCCAGGTATCCTAGCCACTAGACCATACGGGAGATACCTGGTTTGTTGAAATTGTTGTTAACTTATTCACTTCTTTCGAAAAAAAGGTGGTGTACTATAGTCTCCTTTTTTGAAGAACAAAACCACCTAAGCCTACCTAAGCGGGTAACGGATGGATGAGAGCTGCTTAACACCGGGATGGTTGGCGCTATCTTGGGGAGGCCTACGTTCAGCAGTGGACGGCGATAGGCTGATGAGAGTACTATAGAATCGAAATTATTTTACATATTTTTCTAATATATTATTAAGCTGTTCAATAACAAACTATTGTATTTTAGATATAAGTTTAATATTACAGTAGTAATTATATCCATTGTGCCCTGCAAACTCGTACTAGGCCAGCGCTATGGACTAAGACCCTTCCTTTCGTAGCTATAGACATATAGGATAAATTTGATGGGTAATAAATATACTATTTGGAACTTTTAAAATGTTCATGGAAATAAATCTATAAAACATAGAAAAATATATAACCTTTTTAGATGTAAAATATTTTCACAATGTGATTTAACCAACTTTATAAGTCAGAGAGTGCATTCTCATTATTATGTAGATCGCTGAATATTAAGAAATATATTAAATAATACATTTTCCCTTCCATTCGTTTCTTTTAATATTATGGATGCTTGTTATGGACATTAATTGGTAATAGCCTGTGTTCATTTCTCTTTGGTTCTAGAGTCATTCTAGTGATTGAATTGAGTGATTGGGTTGACTTAACAAAGAGAAATTTCCTGTTATAAGCTGTAAGGAAATCAAGATTAAAGAATAAGACAGGCTTGTGGTGATATGCATCAAGGTGTTTTAACATACTGTGATTAAATTAATTATACTAATAGTAAAATATTTAAAAAGTCCAAATTCAGATCTATCAGTTTTTATTGTCTTACAAAAATAACTAATTAAAGTCAGCAAGTAGCAAAACTTCACCTTGAAAGCATTGTTATTAAATTCTTGTATTAGATCTCATATTAAAATAAACATATCTTATCTTATTATAAATTCCTGAAATATCCATTGCGATATTATTACTATGTAGTAATATAAGCTCAATGGAAATATCAATTTATTCATTTTATATTTTAATCTGCCACTGAAATCCATCATCATCATCATTATCGAATCTTAGTCCACTGCTGGACATAGGCCTTTCTCAATGACCTCCACGAGGGCCGGTCAAAAACTGAATTCCATACTGCCAGTTAAAGAAACATTGCATAAACTATTTGAAACTATTCCTGTATAGTACATAGTGTGTCAGTGGAAAGCTTTTGACCAACATTTGTGAAAGCCTTATTTCATAGTCTACCAATGGACACCTATAAGTTGATTAATTAGTATTTTATAGTGGCTAGGGATTGCATGTATCCTTATCATGAACCACATAACGTAAGACTAGAAACATCAGTATGACTAGAAAGGGAATGTGAGCGTGCCGAACGTACGATTACACTATCATATGTTTGACACAGCCGCTTCTTAGTAATTCGGGTTGCTTGTAAAATCGAGACTTATAAATGTGCGACAAATAATAGCAGCGCTTCATTTTTATTTGATATCTTATTATTGGTCGTATGATCGTAGTACTAAGGTGCCAGACAAGCAGCAATACTCGTCCTCCTACAAAATACTGTCCATTTACCTTCTTATCTTATTCTGTAATGCTAATGTAAAAGCACTATGTATATTTTATATGTATGTAACTTCCGCTGCAAAAGTGTGTTGTAATTTGGCTCACTCCTCCACAGCCTCCGTGGCGCAATTGGCTAGCGCGTTCGGCTGTTAACCGAAAGGTTGGTGGTTCGAGCCCACCCGGGGGCGCTCTTTTGCATTACTTTTTGTTATTTAATAAGATTCAAATCATATTTTGTTATCAAATAACATGTTTAATGTTAGATAGTATTAACAAACTCATGTATAAGTTTTATATGCTCCCTGAATTTTAAACATTACTTTCGCTCGCTCCCTATACATGGGACTGAAATATGGGTGGAGAAATGTATCTCGCTTACCAGTTCATGTGATAAATGTGTGAGGCTTACATATCTGTAGGTTTTAAACCAGAAAGGCATATAAACGATACCCCTTTTTTTTTTTTTTTTTTTTTAACGAGAGGAAAGCACCTTAAGCTCCCTGTTCGGTACCTCGGGGGGAGGCCGAAAAGGGTATGTCGGGGTCACCGGCCTTTCCATGCCGGCATACCGACTAAAACCTCTCGATGGCCCCCTCTTGCGCATATTGGACGGTACGGTAAATATAGGGCGAGCGCCCTTAATTGTTTCCCGTTGCCGCCCAGCGCTCTGTCCAAAAGAGGACTCCTCTCGGGATCGTACCTCTTCTATTCTATTAGGGCGCACCTCCCCCGTGATACGCCCAACAATCCCGATCCCCTATTAGTCGTCTCTTACGACAGGCAGGGGATACCGTGGCGGTATTCTTACGCCCCCGACCACAGGGCGAATAAACGATACCCCTGCTTTTCAGGAGGCATTATTATATTTTTTTCCACCATAATAAAGTAAAATATTTAATTAATGCCCACAATAGTTGGGAAAACATTGGTTCTTTGGATAATTTACAATTCTATATCTAACATGTGATTATAACCACCAACATGTACTGTAATTTCTAGTTAATAATTGTTTATAGTCGGGTTCTCGTTTTTATGTCAAATTTGCACTTGTTGAAAAAAAATTTAAAACTCAAACATTATTCGCAATTTCGTCAGCTGGACCTTTGGGCTTTTATGCAAGTATCCCTAATGCTTCCTACATTTTTTTGTCTTATGTGTGGAGTCACGAAACGCTGTACATAGTCTTTCCTTAAAAGCTTTCAAAACAAACCCCAATTTCAGTACTTTGAAGTCCGTAATAAAAACATTTACAAAACCGATCAAGTGACCTTTGATGTATAATTTCTAAAATTATTTTGCCAGTACATTATATATAAGTTTATCCCTATTAGGAAGTACTAATATAGTCAAAAATATTACAGTATGATTTATATGCCATTGGTTTAAGTAGCATATTTTTGGCAGTGATGTCAACGGGGATATAGCTCAGTGGTAGAGCATTCGACTGCAGATCGAGAGGTCCCCGGTTCAAACCCGGGTGTCCCCTGATAACACCCTTTTTGCTGGGTTTTCTTACTTTTTTGGTTATTTTCATTCACACATTATGTAACTTGTAAAGTGTATCCGTTACGAATAACTATAAAAAATTATTTTTAATAGAAACAGTACTAACGCCATCTAGCGGAAATTATCTACATGATTCGTACAGCCCTCATGAATTTGTAGTGTAGTGTGTTAAGTAAGTCTATATTTTTTCAATAGATGTCGCTACTTTACTTTAACGTGCACGATTAATATGAGTAACTGTTAAATTTGTTGATATGTCTTATCCCTAATTTTAGTATTCATCCGGTTAAATTTGCCAAGTAATTACAAGCCTAAGCCGCTCATTATCTTAATTAAATGGCTGAAGGACAACTAGCTAAATATTGGAGCAACGTTTAACTAAATAAAAACGGAAGAGGTTTTCTAGTCGACTCATATATTTTTCTTGTATCTCCATGCATAACATTTTAGAGTTGTTCGATTTTAATAATAATCGTTAATAGGATAAGAACGACGGCCTTACATATAAAAGTTAATTTATTGTAAGTAATAATAACACTGTGTATTCACATTGAATTATCACTTGCTTTAACGGTGAAGGAAAACATCGTGATAAAACCTGTACACCTAAGAGTTCTTAGGAATTTCTTAGGCGTGTAGTCCGCCAACCCGCACTAGGCCAGCGTGGCGGACTATGGCCTAAACCCTCTCAACGGTAGAGGAGACCCGTGCTCAGCAGTGGGCGTATATGGGTTGATGAAGAAGAAGAAGAAGAAGTTAATAGGATAAGAACGACGGCCTTACATATAAAAGTTAATTTATTGTAAGTAATAATAACATTCTTTGTTCTGTTCTATTTATGAACCCGTACCACTTAAAAAATCGAGACAAAGTATGTCAAATTGACTAACAACATAAGTATGACCGTTATTAAAAAATAATTATTATGAAAGGTTAATTTCCTGTTGCTGAAGGTTACTCATCTTTAAAGTGCTGAATTCTTCTAGTCCACCAACCTCGGCATTCTATAAGTACCCAATGTAGTAGCAATTGAGTGACATTATACAAGACTTCTACCTCAAATTTGGTTTATAGAATAAAATAAATGATTTGCTGTTTCTTTCGTATAAATTTGAACTACATATTATGTGTAACTTTTCACTTTATGTTTAGTATCAAATAAGTACAATGCTTACCTAAATCAAATTACATTCTTCGGTCTTTATTTTTGAAATACTATTTTCATTTTACTGTATAAATCAAAGTTTTATGAGATAGGTCAACTTAATTTGAAGAAGACTAAAGACTAAGACATCTTGGCTGGTTTTACATGTCTAAATTTATATCTACCGAATGAAATGCAACAGTAAAGACTTAAAGTTCTCTTGTAACAATTTTAGCATTTGTAAGCGTGCATTTGAGTGTCATTTTAGGGTGTTTATACGAGATACAGACAAATAAAATTTATTGATAAATTTATAAACTGACACTAAAATTATTATCTATAACACAGGTCAACAAAAAAAAAAAAATTTTTTGGGTTTCTGTTCTAATGCTTTGATTCTGATTCCAAACATCGAAAAATACTCGGATATAAATTTTTAGGTCTTAAAGTTTGCTTTTGTCTGATTTATGTTGATAAGTTCGTTTGAAGATTTTCATTGATTATTATAGACAATGGGTGGTAGCACTTTGATTATTATCTTAATTGCAAATAGTGCATTATTTCTAATTGACACTAGTGAGTGTTTACTTGTCCATTACTATTAAAAAAAAACTATTACAGTTATAACAACCGACTTTTATGTCGTATCTAGATAGAAAATGGCAACAAGACTGTGTAAAGAAAATGTTGATTAATTCTGTTTTATTTGCGGTGAATTTATCAAAGCAAGGATAAGGCGGATAAACCAAATATTCTTGTCACCTATGCTTATGGAATAGCAGAGCAGACTTAAAACATTACCAACGGCGTATATGGCCTGATCGACTTTAATTTCAAATTGGAAAACATAATATGAATGCTAAACCAATCGTCAAGCCCAAAGATATATTGATACCACCGTAATGTATAAAGTTAGGTCTAATGAAGATAATTTTGAAAGCTTTAGAGTCTAGATCATAATTCGGGAGCTTTTAGATATTTAAAAAGATTCTTTACTAAATTATCTAATGCTGAAGTCCAACCTGGTATTTAGGGGTTCATACGAAAAACGCAAAAAAGCAGTGATGGCCTCGAGGTTTAGGAAAAAGCAGTGATGGCCTGGTTTAGGCGCGCGGTCGAGAATCTCGGCGGTCGCAGGTTCGAACCCCAGGCACACACCTCTGACTTTTCGAAGTTATGTGTGTATTCAAATTGAATTATCACTTGCTTAAACGGTGAAGGAAAACATCGTGATGAAACCTGCACACCTAAAAGTTCTTAGGAATTTCTTAGGTGTGTAGTCCGCCAACCCACACTAGGCCAGCGTGGCGGACTGTGGCCTAAACCCTCTCAATGGTAGATGAGACCCTTGCTCAGCAGAGGGCATATATGGGTTGATGAAGAAAAAGACGAAAAACGCCCATACATGCATAAAAGATTAACTAAAAAATCGTTTTTTGAACTCGACTTTTTGTTATTTTCTATTTGTTTGCTATTATTTGTCATATTTCTTGTATAAACACACTTTTTGTGTTCAATAAAAAAAAAACCTTATTATAATTTTAAATAAAATTAAAGAGAATAGATAAAAAATTGTATACATTTTTTTAAATTCATAAAATTGCTCTATTTTCTACAAAAGCAAACTTTGATCAGAATAGATATTTTTTTATTTATTTGTGACATAGGAGAAACTAAAATTTCATATTCAGGAGCCAGACCCAAAAATCGTGTTGACCAGTGTAATTTCGACCGCATTCATTAAGCAGTCGTGGCCGAGTGGTTAAGGCGTCTGACTCGAAATCAGATTCCCTCTGGGAGCGTAGGTTCGAATCCTACCGGCTGCGAAGGTTTTTATCCGTATTTTTATTATTTTTAAAATTCCTGTGTACTGAAAAAAATATAGAATATAATTATTATTACATAACTTCCTACGTTAAACATTACAAATTAAACAATTATAAAACACATATTTTACTTTATGTATTTCGTTAGACACGTTATATCCAATAATTGTACAATTATGTTCATCCTATATTTATGTACGCACCTACAATTCTAAATATTGCATGAGAAGACCTAATCTTTTTGAGGATGGTACAATTAATTTCATCGCTCTAAGTAGCATAAATACATAATGGTTTAATCATACAATGCATCTTCGGTGTAATTTTACGTAATTTATCCCACAAATAATATTTCATTCTATTTTCAAAACTAATTAAAACTAAAACTTAAATCCGTGTTTTTTTCGACAGTTATATTACAATTAATTTGTTTTTTTTTTCTTTTTTGTGTATTGACGTTTCAAAACGGCTGTATATTGCCAACATGAAAAATAAACTGTCATTTCATGTCGCTTAAAAAAATGTCTGAATAGATCTGTAATTACTTGGGAATGATTAACTATTTTTAAAGAAGTGTTGGCATATTTCTATCTCCTTCTTACAGCATACTTTGGCTCTTTAAAGGTGTCATTGTTTATAGAGGATTTAATTTGAAATTGTAACGGTTATTAAAACGATGCTATCTTCTTTCAGTAACGTCACTAGTTATTCAACGGAGCAATAGGTGTTTTAGTTCTAAGCTGACACAGTCTTTTTTAAACTTTAGTGTTAAATTTTATAAAAATCATTTGTACTTTCCATTCCTGGAGAGATATAATTTGGCTCACAAATATATAATTAAACTCTCATCAAATTTCGCTTAGCCTAAACCCTCTCAATGGTAGAGGAGACCCGTGCTCAGCAGTGGGCGTATATGGGTTGATGAAGAGTGAACTAAATGTATTACTTGATACAAAAACATTTTATGTCTAAAAATTTAAATGTTTTCTATTATTCAACCCCTTCGCTATTTATTGCTTACCTCCCTTTCAACTATTAATTTCTTTTGTATACTTCTCAACAACACTATAGCTCTACATATAAAAATGGCGTCTAATACCATGAAAGAGGGGACTTTAGTACCAAAGCTCTACCGATAGATGTCGCTTCTCAGTGAGCGCCGTTTGCCTGAATCGCGGTGTCAAGATTCTCCGCCGCTGATAGACTACCGGCGGCTGTGGGTCGGGAACTCATACTTACCTGGCGTAGGGGACACCGTGATCACGCAGGCGGTTCCCCCAGGGCGAGGCCTGTCCATTGCACTGCGGACGGGTTGACCCTTGCGATTACCCCTAATGTGGGTAACTCGGACGCGTAATTTTTGGTAGTGGGGACTGCGTACGCGCCGTCCCCCATACAATATCTATACTCTTCTCAAGTTATACCATGGTCTACTGAATGACCCCGAGAGTAAGCAAGTATCTTACAATCTCGGGACTATAAGGATTAAGGACTGATACGAGTCCCAAATCCTTGTTACTGTTTTAAGGCTAATAATAATATGCGAAATAGGCTTACTAGCCACTTTACTCAGTGGATTATAATTTATCCCTTCGATATATTAGTACTACGATTTAAGCAAAGGCATGTTTAAGGTCTGAAGTAGATAGTACTATAAGGATTTCTGATCAAACAAATGCATTATAACATCTTCATGATAATTACCAAATTAAAAGCTTATAAGGAATGCTCTCAATGGCAACGACTTTATATTTAAGAATAAGTCTAACGATTACTACAAACTTTCAAGACAATTTTGGAAAACTGTCATTTAAATTAATAAACACAATTTGGTTAATAATTATATATTTTTCCCTTAAATTAAATAATAGTTAAAGTTTACGTTGGGAAGAATTTTGTGGAACATATGAAAGCTGCCGGAAATGAATAAAAGATTTTTACAAACGAAAAGTATGTTATTAATAATTTAATGTATTTTTGTAGCCAAAATATATGATGATGACGATGATTATAATGGAAAATATTGAACTGATGAAGACAAAAATTGCAAAAACCGGAAATATCACTACTACACAACTAATCTTTTTAGACTGGATAGAGGATGTATTATATTTTCAAGTATCGCGTTATTTGGGTCATAATCGCAGTAATAACATAAATTGGCGGAAAATGCGAATTGTACTGCCAATATAGTAACTAGACAAATTGCCTGCACTGATGTAGTTACTGCTAGTGCCTCAGTACTGTTCGGTAAGAATTTATGTTGCTTTGTGATAATACCAACAATGTTGATACAAATAGATGTAGATTCTGAAGTGTTGAAGCCTTTAGTGGGATAGAATGATTTAAAATGAGAATGTTTTTTTTTTCATAATCTCTTTTATACAAAATGGAAGTAAACTATCAGTGACTTATAAAGATTTATTGGCTGAATATCTAGTTTTCGTTCGATAACAATCTTAATAAATTAAAAAAAAACTATGAATACTCAATTATAAACAACTAACAACAGTGCCCCCTAATTAAGTAATTTATATATAAAAAAATTTATTACTTTTTTATCCGTCTAAAAAATATAACATCATTTAAACAAAATACGTTATTATTACAATTGTTTTTAGTTAAAAAATGATTTGGCAGCCTCTAAACTTAAACGAGGTGTGTCCTGCGCACACGAACCTCGCTGCTTGCTCGTCATTCGGCTTCGTGTACTTAAATCTTCTAGTCCAATTGTTCGGTGACTCTCTCGACAGAAGAATACAGGAGAGGCTTAAGCATGAAAGAAGAGAATATATAGAGAATATCAATGAAGAAGATAGAGAGTATGATTTCATAGTGGTAGGGGCTGGCTCAGCGGGCTGTGTGGTTGCAAACAGATTGAGTGCGTTTGAAAAATGGAAGGTAAGTTATCTTTTTCACATTTCTTTATTTATCTATTGCTTTTTCGGGTAGTTCTGTTGAAGTCAAGCTATGACAACTATTTAATGATTGTCTTATCTATGCTGTCGATTCTAATTATTATCGATGTATAAATTGTATGCTGATAATTATATCTTTGTTGTCGTTAGATTCCGAAAGGTGAGCATTAGGTTTCCCATTAATAAAAGTATACTTAGAATATCAGATTCCTTAATGATTAGACAAGTGGCTTATTGAAACTTAATTATTTCATAGTATGAACGATATACCTCAGCGTCATTTCAACCTCTTAATCTAACGTAATTATGTGTCATGGAGATATTTATGGTATCTTAAGTAAGTAGTTCAGTGACGTTAACTATTAACTAGTTTTCGTCCGCAAAGCTTGCTTGCTTTTTCATTATATCAATCAATAGCATGAAAAAAATCTGATTGGTTGTAAAAAATACTACTAAGCTTAAATACCAGGACACTATAAAAGGCTTTTACAAAAATTTGCTTAGAAAATTATGACAGGCGTTTTTAGGTTACATTTTTTTATTTTACGTTTGCAATTTTCGTCATGACCATTCCTTCACCGTTAAATATTTATTAATTCATTGCAAATACACTAATACTAATATTATAAAAAGAAAAGAGTTTGTTGTTATTATCGTGAGATGAGCTTGGGATCTAATCACAGCCAATCACCATAGTCTCATCCCTCTGCCAATATCGTAAAAAAGCTCAGTAGTTTAAGTTTGATTGCGCATTCGCTTCTCTTACTCAGAGTGGTATTTTATCACAATTTTAATACTATAGGTGTTAATACTAGTTTAAAAGAATATAACAATTGATTATATGACTAAACACAATAGTTAAAAGGCTTCATAATACAAGTAAACATTGTCGTTCTCTACGTAACATGCATACTTAGGCTTCACGTGCGTAACAGTCAATATCTATCCACTTATACTGATTATTTACAAGAAGTGATTATTCATATTGTTTACATTCTTGGGAAAATTCCGAATAAAGCTCTGAAAATTTTCTACCCAAGAAAATAATTTTAAAGTAATCTTATACTGCAAAGGTACCAAAATATGGTACGTCGAACTCTCTGTTCAGCTTAGCTGGTACCCTAAAATCTGTTCTGAGAGTATTTCTAAAATTCTATATTAGCAAGTCCATTAAGAATGATACGTGACGACCTAAGATGTAACATCCAAATTTTTTCGCCGTAAGTATCGGGCTAACTAACCTGATATCTATCTGTATGCCTGATTTAAACAATGGGGTTGAGTAATCACAACATATTTTTGAATTTTATTTGAGTTGTTACAGTTTTAATAAGGTTTTGAAGTACATTTTTCGAAGCCTGCCTCGCGGTCTCGCGGTGCAAGCGTGCAATTACATCCCGGATAGTTTTCCGGGTCGCATAAAGTATAATTGGGTTTTTAAATTAGGAAATTCTCAGCAGTAACACGGAGTCTGTAAATCGGCAATAGACTCGCCATCTTTTACATGTGAAGTAAGCGAAATGTCATTGCAAAAATGCATCTCTGCATATCCTTTCGGGAAATACAGGCGTGAGACTTTGTATGCCTAAAAACATCAATAGATCAAAGGCTTTTTTGTTTGGGTGGCAACTGGCCGACGGTCGTATGACGATATGACTAATTTATAAGAACCAGTCTAAAATAATTAGACTAGGCCGAATCAATTTCGTATGTGGGTTTTTAGATGTTCTTACAATTTCTTAGAAGTAGCAACGTATTCATTCGTGAGTATTTAGCGCCTTCGACTGTGCTAGTTTTTAATGTTACAAGTTGCTATGGAAAATATGTTCTATTGATCTTCCTTGCTATACTTAGGAAAGCTACTTTTAGTCATAGACACGTTAACTTGTATATCTGAATTCTGACATGCCATAAACCACAGAAACTGTAAGGGATGATTTGATTGGGGCAGGCAAAGACTATAGAGCGCTAAATTAAACGGTCCAAAGATATTTTTTTCGCTTCTTCAACTGACATTATCCTCTACATGCTTGCATTTTTCGTGAATTCTTTGTATAACATTTTTTAAATAAATCACCTACCACTTAGCCATACACTTAGCCACAATGATGTAATCAGTCTAAATACGTTATTTTTAAATCCCACAGGTTCTCCTTCTAGAAGCAGGTCCTGAACAACCGGACGTAACTTTAGCCCCCGCGCTGTCCACTGCTCTACTCGGCTCCAACATTGACTGGGGATACAAGACTGAACCGAATGGGAAGAGCTGTCTGGCGAGGCCAGAACGGAGATGCGATTGGCCCAGGTAACCTGTTTTTAATATTTATTTATTTATCCTTAACACAATATGTATAGATTTTCTATTCCTATATATAGGTTCCCTTGACACAAAACTTAGTGTGATGTCAAAACTTTGTATTGACTGTGTACAGTCGTATATTTCTTTTTTTTTTAATGCAAAACCATAGCCAAGCTTATTTTACTGTGATTAAATTATTTATGACGGTAAACGGCTAATTGTGGTCTATGCTTGTATTATAATTTATAAGGTGTTTATTAATGCTTTTGAATAACTGATAAAAATGTCAGACTAAGATGAAGCTGAGGTGAATACTTGAGAATATTCACTCAGTTTTCATAGTTAATTACAAAATAACTTTAGTTTGGTTGTGAGATACATATGGGTAGGTTTACGCAACCAATGACCAAAAACCGAGATATTAATAAGAATCCTAACCTTCATAGTGTCGTCACGTTATGATGTAAAATAAGCTTCACAAAGAGCTCTTTGACGGGTTTCTCGATGTTTCAGAGGGAAAACAATGGGAGGCTCTAGTTCTATAAACTCGTTAGCATACATCAGGGGCAACAGGTTGGACTACGACGGATGGGCTGCCAACGGTAATGTCGGGTGGAGCTACCAAGAGGTGAGATAACGTAGTAGCACCTACGTACATACCAATTTTACATGCAATATTTCAAACATTTCAAGGATTGTTGATAAAAATTTATGTAACGCAATTAGAGATATTGCTAATAATAGTATAACTAGTCACCTATTGTAGAATATTTTCTGTCTGTAGACATTCTTGAGTATATAATACAATTAAAGATAAAGCTTTTATTTTGCATTATTAGTCAACTATTATCTTGTAGAGTAATTTTCTGTCTATAGAATCAGGTACAAATTACGCTTAAATTGTTGAAGAACTTTGTAAATCATTTCAGGTACTGCCTTACTTCAAAAAATCAGAGAAGAACCTAAACTTAGAATCTTTGAACCGAAAATATCATGGGGTAGATGGCCCTCAGTCTGTATCGCGGTACCCATACATCGACATACCTTCTATTATGATGACTGAAGGGTTCAACGAAAGAGGTTTACCGCTAACAGACTACAATGGGGAGAACCAATTAGGTACTATGCAAGCCCAAGCCTTTTCTCAAGACGGCGAACGTGTTTCAACCAATAACGCATTTATACAGCCTATAAGATATAGACGAAGGAATTTAACAGTTAAGGTGAATTCTGAAGTGATAAAAATCCTATTTGATGGGAATAAGAGGGCTTACGGTGTTATTTATAAGAGAAACGGCAAATTGAATACGGCTATAGCTAGGAAAGAAGTTATATTAAGCGGTGGAGCGATAAATTCGCCTAAATTGCTAATGCTATCTGGAATAGGACCGAGAAAACACTTACAAGACTTAAATATTGATGTTGTTAACGATTTAGCTGTTGGTGAGAATCTACATGATCATGTTACATTTAATGGTATTATAATAGTTTTACCCAACGTGACAGCGACTGCAGTAGATAATAAGCAAATTTTACAAGAAGTAATAGATTATTACCACATGAAAATTAACCACGGGCCTATCTCAAGTAATGGTCCAGTGAATTCTGTAGCGTTTTATAAGACTGACCCAAATTTACCCGCCCCTGATATTCAATACCAAGTGGATAGCGTTACTTGGAGGGAATATTTCCGAGAACCAGTGGAGTATGAAGGTCTCACCATATTTCCAACTGTTTTCTACGACGGCTTACTGCCACGAACAATGAATTTGGTGCCAAAAAGTAGGGGAAAGTTGCTGCTGAACCACACAAACCCACATGGCGATCCATTGATCTACGCAAATTACTTTGATGATCCCACAGACTTAATACCCTTGATAAAAGGCGTAAGATTTCTACTGAGCTTAGAAAAAACTCAAGCATTTAAATCTAGAGGTGCATATTTCTTGAAAATGCCTTTAGAAGCTTGCAAAGATTATGCATGGGGAACAGATGAGTACATTGTCTGCATGGCAAGATCCTACACATCTACTACCTACCATCCAGTGGGTTCTTGTAAAATGGGACCGCATTGGGATAGAAACGCCGTAGTCGACCCTAGATTAAAGGTATATGGTGTTTCGGGTCTTAGAGTTATAGATTCTTCTATAATGCCTGTAGTACCACGCGGTAACACAAATGCTCCCTCTATAATGATTGGCGAGCGCGGCGTCGCTTTTGTTATTGAAGACTGGTTTTAAACGTCTGAGGATTTAGTTTGGCAATATTTCAACAGATGGCGGTGTTTGCGGTAATTATCACCATATAAATGATCAATTTAATTTTATAAATGTTTTTATAATTTTTATATGATTGTTTGTTGTTTTAAGGTTTTAAAAAAATAATACAAATGTTTACAATATACATCTTTATTCTCTATACTTATTACAAAAGTACAAAATCATCTCCAAGCTTCATCAAATTATAATACAAATTCAAAAAGCCAACATGGCGTGCGTCTACTATATATATACAAGTACTAGTAGCATACATCTCACAAACCATACTTTAAGAATCTGCATAAACAGTAGAAGAACTAGTCTTCACTAACGCTAATGGCGTGACCAGCCCACTTAGGGTAGTAAACAATAAATTTCCAATATTTTGCTTATTCAAATTCACTTTTCCGGCAACTTGATGACTGGAATCTGTGAGTATCCCCAATAGGACTCGCAGTGGTCGATGAGATCCTTCTCAGCCTGGGATAGGATGGAGAGGTCGAACTCCTGGGAGTCACTAAACGGGTCTGTGTAAGGATAGTGCACCAGGACGCAGCTGAAGTCCATTGCTGAGCAGCAGAAACCCAGCATCTTCCTCAACTTTGTCTCTGAGTCAACCTGTTGATAAAAGAAATTGGAATTTAGTTCCTGTGTTTTTAAGTTAAAATTGATAGGTTCCTATTCTAAAGGGGATATTTACTAAACTTCCAATTTTTTACAATCGTGTCACTATGTCTATAGATACTGTTATCAAGTTTTCTACGTATTTCAAATGCTAATGCTATCTCGTGTATCTTTAATATCTGCCAATCGATATGATAAAAGGTATTTACCTTAATGACGTAAATGTCATTCTCGACGCAGAAGGCTTGAAGTAGGACTTCTTGCATGTGCGTGGCGTTGTCGCCAGGGGGCGCCTCCACTGTCAGGCAGAACAGGGCGCCCTGGCAGGTTTTAGACAGGTACTGAATGGCGGGCAACAGGCCGACTGTCAGCCTTTTCTCTACACAAGCCCTCCTCAGTACTTCTTTGATGTTTTGGCCGATTGGGCTGCAAGAGAAGAAAAATATTATTAGAAAATAAATTTCAAAAAGAACTCTCCGGCGGGGAATCGAACCCCGGTCTCCCGCGTGACAGGCGGGGATACTGACCACTATACTACCGAAGATTGTGAAAGACTTGTCGAAATTGTGAAATACTTTCTCTAACATTGAAATTGTTGATTTGATTTTAAACAAGTTTTCAAGTTAATCCTAATAGTTTAAAAATATTCCTGTCATAGATCACTGTCCACTTTTTTTTCGTTTTGTACTATAAATTCACTTTTTTTTTAAGAAATAATTGTTTGTTTCAAAACATTGAAGATATTTACCTTTTCGCAGCTATGCCGCTGAAGCTCTCGGTTTTGACGGGTACAACTGAATCCTTGTACATTTTCGATGAACGAATGCTCTTGTACTCTTGAATTTCACTAATTTCACTCAACTTCCTGGTGTAAGCAGGAATTGTAACTATTTCACAGTTTCACTTCACAAAAATCCTCGATCCAATGATGCAATGCACTCACATACAAAATGTTTCTCGTAATCTATGTCACAATAATTTCACAACTTTGCTGTCTGAACGCGCGTGGTGTCACTTCGAAGGCAGAGCGTGGAATGTGGCGCGATGACGCAGCGCGCTACTTTTATTGAATGCGCCGCGCATGCGCGACACGCCGCGCTAGTGTGTGTGCCACTCGGCTCAGTATCGGTGGAGATTCCCCGAAATCCACCTGTATTTTTGTGTGTGGGGGTGATTTTTCTGTGTGTTACATGTCGATACAGTGTAGAATCAAGATAATTATGTATGTGTGTGTTTTTGTGGACAGTGTATGAAAGTTTTCAGCGTGTAGCGACTTGTTTACATACCGACCAGTGTAAAGGGAGCTCCTCTGTCCCCTTCGGTAAGTAGTATCGGGGGGAAGGGGGGAAGTACTGAACTTGCACAGACACGTTGAGGTTAACGTTTGGTTGTGTGAACGTATTATCCGCCGCCGCTGTCGCACAACACTGGGATTCCCGCTAACTTGGGTTTTATTTATTAAAAGGAAATACTGTTTTGCTACACTGGTGCTGAAATTTCGATTTATTTACGCGGATGTGGGACATTACGGCCTCATTACGATTAAACTTTACAATGATTTCAATTAGATTATTAAAGTTTTCTTCATGTTAGGAATGCTCTAATTAACTATTTATTAGAATAAGTGAAGCCTAGTAACGCAACAAGATAACCACTCGCGCCACATAATACTGATACAATTATATCATTATCTACGATATTGCTAGGAGGAAATTATGTTGTAACATTTGTTTCGCCATGTTTTCGATAAGATGCAATGTCTGCGATGACTCAGGGCGTTTCATTCAAGTGTTTATAATTTATGCGAATTTGGAAGTTAATCCACGTGGATCAACTCTTTTAATATTCGTCTTTTTCCAAATGTGACTGAGAAAGTCAGGAATATAGCACACGTTGGAATATTCTTAAGTTATTTATGTTCTCTTGCAAATATTACAAGATTTACATAACAATATTAGCGTTTATTTTTCAATTTTTAAACTTCTAAGTTTGTATAAAAAGTTTTCCTTGACGCCTTATTATCCCAACAAATTAATTGTAGGTTAATTTCCAATAGAAGTCTTGGACCTGATAATGTTAATTTCCACAAATCAAAAGTCTATAAGATTAACGATATCAATAATGTTTTTGTACCCTTTCCCCTTTAGTATCGTAGGGTAACGCTTTGCTGTTAATCGATCGCTTTCTAGTAAACAGTAAGCAATGACCTAGAAAGTTTTGTTCTTCGAAAAGAGGTAATATAATTTCCAGAAACAAATTAACGTTTGTGAGTTTTAGTTTTTTTTATTACGGTAATATTCGATAAGACTTGAAAAATATTTAGTTCAAGGACATTCAGCAAAACTGACTAATATTTCTTGAGCGCAAGTTAATATTTCTCTAATTTTTATTTTACATAATCGCTGTATAATTACTTGTAGCTCATATAATGTTTATTAAAACACATTAAGGCTTAAAATTTCTGAACTATTTTAGATCTTTACGAATAAATTCGACATGATCTACCACACGAAGGAAATTGTTTAAAAGAATCTTATTTGTGGAGATATCTTTATCTTTTACTACTTAGCTTCTATGTGGATATATATAAATTTTTTATTTGCCTTAGCAGGCAGACGAGCAGACGGCCCGCCTGATGGTAAGCGGTCACCGTCGCTCCTGGACTTGGCAATGCCAGGGGCACAGCCACGCCGCTGCCTACCGGCGCTATTTTACGTTTATCCGTTGTCTAAGATCCTAATCAGAAACATTCGGTCGAGTGCTCGCCAAATACTTCTAATCAGCGAAATCGCACTACTAAAATCAGACCAGCAAAAATCTCTAAATATACAATTTTTCTCTGCAAATAAAGGAGATAGCGAGGCTTTAGCCTATAGAGGGGCTCGCTAGGTTGGTAACCGATTAGATTAAGGGTTCATACGCCAGCAGACCATCACGATTTGAGTTGTGTAACCGCGTGGCTGTTATCACTGGACGTTGTCGCGTGGTAATGAGCTGTCATTACGCCCTCGCGTGCCTTTGTTTATGTCAATTATCGTATTAGATAAGTATATATGTCGCTTTTAGGAGTAAAGGATTTATAAATTGTATTGTCATCGTGGCTGCCCGCGATTTCGTCTGCGTGGGCTTGTAAATACGTACAGATAAAAAATATCATCCAATTTTATCATATGTAGATTGAATAGATATTCACTGGTATCTGGTGATTACAAAAAATCTACAATTTTTTGTTAGTAAAAAATATCTCAGGCTCATAGCTAGTTTACGCCAAAAAGCCTCAGAGTTCTTGATATCATTACAGCTTGGATAGATCTATTTGAAATCTAGTTTTTAATATAATACCTAAAAGTTATTCTATGGCAATGGTCTCGTTTCTCTAATTCCTAACCTCACTTTGTAATTACTATAGAAAATTGATTATGATAAGGTTTTCCTTCAATTCTCTTCAAATCAAAAGCGTCATAATAAATTCTACAGTTGTTTTAATTCATAGCTACGTCTAGACTTTTACACAAGGTTTATTACCATTTGCACTCATCAACTTCCTTAAAGTATACTTAATATTAATCAGAAGGACGTAAAAAATCATTCAACAAATACTAGAAGCCTATTACGATAGCCACTTGTGGCAATGTAAGATATCCTCAAGGAAAATAGTTGAAGATGTGATTCCCCGACATTCATGTTATTAACCGGGCATTTATTCTTCAATTGTCGTAATATAACATTTAGTATATAAATGGGTCAATCAACTTTTATCTGTCCTGTCAGTACTATGTAAATTTGTCCCCCAGTAGGTTAGTACAATGAAACATTGATTTTTCCAAAAAACTTATATATGGCAATCAATTACAATTGCACATAATTATTTATTACAATGTCTACTATGATGCTAGCAAATAGATTTTGTTTGCTTTATAATTTTAACGACTGATTTGCATGTTTACTTTGGTCCCTATTATATTTTATTATACTGAGTTCCACCGGACAACGGTAAATAAGTTCCAAAATCCAAACATATATGGCGTGACTACTGCCTGGAACTCAAGTCGATTCATTTCGTGACAATACTCATCCAGCCGCGATTTTGATTCCATCTTTGCCGCGGCGCCAGTCGACCGAGTGTATTTTGAAAAAGAGCGTGGCTTTATTGTGTGTCCACTGGACAACCAGCACAAAAACGTGATTATTTTATATATGATAGTAAATTAAAGTGGAATATATTCCATTTAATGTATATTTTTTAGTGCGCGTAAGACCTAATTCAAAATATTATTATTTATTACCAGGGAGCGGAAAGACTAATAAATATCACCACCAGTCCCTTGGACATCCAAGATCATTGTCTGAATTATTCAATATTTTCTCTTCTAATACTGATAATTATTTTCAAATAGTTGTTTTTTTATTACATAAAAAGAATAAATACAGGCGATTTCCATCATAGAATCCCCTTTGGACACCCGAGTATTTCCTATGGACAAACGTATATGTCCACTGGACAACCACTATTTTCTTATCTCCTAAAGACACACTATCGTCATATTTACTTTAAAAGAACAGTAAGGTTTTTCAAATATAATTCTAATATTTAAAAGTAAATTAACAATTTGACTGAATTTTTAAATGTTCAAGGGACTATCTTAACTACAGTCACGTGAATTTTTGAGTAAAATTTACCATAAATTGTTCTGCTCTATTTGAATTCCTCAAATATAAATAATTATCAACAACAAATACGTATAAAATATACAAATTTGTAAAAAAAAAATTTAAAAATAAAATCTATCATTGATGGTACATTTAAAAGTTGATTGACCCAAATATTTAAAATGTTTTTAATTGAGTAATATAACGTCATATAAATGTTTTGTAAAATTTAAAAGGAAATGTTTGGATTGTATTATTTTCCTTATTATGCGGTCAAATTATGATGAACCAATTATCCAGGCCTATTCGAGGTTAAAAAACACAGGTTTGTCCTAGAACCAGAAATCTTAACACTATTTATTCAAAGAACTAATGGAAGGAGGAATGGAATTGACAAAGAAAACTAAATGTTGCTTATTAGAAATGTAGCATTTCCTAGACCGACAGAATAGTCTGTTTCGCTAGAAGTATTCCGATTAAACACTCAATTGTTCCACAAAACTCCTATGTTGGACGATTCACGTGTTCGCAGCGGCCTTGACACCGTTTCGTTACCCAGAACGAAGTTCAGACTGTCTGCATTTCTCACAACATACTTCAAATTGTTTATTGTCAAGCAAATGTTTTATTTTCCTGGACTCAGTATCCATATTAATTTCATAAAAGCGAAAGTAACCTGTCAGTCATGCTTTCACATATATTATGTTTGACAAATTGTAATGGCTTTTGGGATGGAATTTTATAAATTGACATAGGATGTATGGTATTTAATTCATTTTATATTGTGCCCAAGCAAAGCAGAACTCAAGTACTATACAGACAGTTTAAAATACATAAATTTTTTCTACGTCTGTTTACATATTAAGCGGTAGTGAATGTAGCAGATGTTGATAATTCAGAATTGATTTGATTTCGTTTACTAATTAATTATAGTTCACTTGATACAATTATAAAGAAAAACCACTTTTTTAATATTAAGATGGATTATAAAACAGTTTTTACGTATAGACTTAGTGAAGACAATTGTTGGTGTCAAATTTTTGCATATCACTTGCTTTCTTCTTACTAAAACTCATAAAAAAAAATTAATCACCATATAGGCTCTTAACAAACTAATGAGAGACAAAATTTCCCAGCAAAGATTATCAATTTTCCAACCCGCATTACGTTGCCATTGTAAAACAGCCGCAAATTTCCTACGTAATTATGGCTTGCATCTTTATTACCGCAGGGAAAATTATAATGAGAAAACTAACCAATAAAAAATATTTGAATAACTATTTCAACATTGTTTTACTGACTTCGCGAATATTTTTTGCTTCTAGGAAGAATATTTGCAATGACAAGTGTACTACTAATTGTTATATTGTGTACTAGCGACCCGCCCCGGCTTCGCACGGGTGCAATGCTGATATTTAATGGATGTTATCATACATATAAACCTTCCTCTTCAATCTCTCTATCTATTAAAAAAATCCGCATCAAAATCCGTTGCGTAGTTTCAAAGATTTAAGCATACAAAGGGACATAGGGACTGAGAAATGCTGCTTTGTTTTATGCTATGTAGTGATTTAGGGTCCAATGAAATATTGTTTCGAATGATAAGCACGGTGCTGTCCAAACAAAATGTCTGGTCTTCGATCAATAAAGTTATTAAAAAAAATACTGGAAAAAAATATGTAGGTACATTGCATAGTAATTAAGAGTAAGTACCATTAGAAAAAACATTATTGGGTTTTCCGTTAAGAATTTCTTAGTAATATAACGAAGCGACCGCAAGGGCCCCTTTAAGTCGCCTTTTACAACAGGCAGGGGATACCGTGGTGGGATTCTTACGCCCCCTTCCCACAGGGCAAAGGGTGCTATTACCTGCCTCAGTTTTCGATCACGGTCTGAATACACCCTGTATAATATAAAGGAGGAGATGGAAAACAAAGATTTATCCAACTACAGGTATTTGTAATATTGTAAACCTAATATTTTCCCCCAAATAAAACGCAACAACAATGACCTACGATTGTTGAAGAGTAAAATAAAGTATATTTTTTGTATGAGGTTATTATTCTTTTATTTCCTCGTATGAAGATTGCAACACTATGACGTCACACCACATGGAATCACATTATAGACGCACACGCTGTGGGTCGATGTCCTGCGTCGAACATCGCGATATCCACGACCTTAAAACATAACCTCGATACAGAGATTAAGATATGACAAACAGTCTTTATTGCAACGCAATATGGGTCAAATTTGCTGATAACAAAATGGGACTTAGACCTTAACTGATGTGAAAAAGTCCCTGATATGTTTGTTGATGTTGGGGAATAACTACTATTTGCGGTCAAAATAATTTATTTCATTAATGTCGATTGATTGAAAGAGAATACATTTTATTTCATAACGATATAGATATGAAACATTATTTTTTATTTAAATGTAGACGAGCTAAAATGTATTTGTCTATGCTCGTGTAAGGGATAACGATATCTATGACTTGTTATCTTTAGATAAAAAAATACAACACAGAAACTCCCTTTAAAGTTTATTTTATCGATCAACATTATCGCGAAGCTCATTATTAAGATTGCAACACCATTTAAAATTTGGCCCATAAAAGCCACTTGGACTTTATTGTATGATAATTTGTTTATTTAACGATAAGATTTATTTTAACTGCCTCGTGGTAAAACGTGCTTTGTAAACTAGGAGTATTAGGTTCAATTCCTGAGTGGGTGGAAGTGTTTTAGAAATTTACGAGGCATTCAAAAACACAACTTGAAAAAAATAGCTTTGACTACCCTAAATGTATTCCAGATACAAGCGTGGTTTAGAAAAAGAACTATTTTTTATGAATTTTAACTTAATATGCATTGATATAAAAAGAGAATAACAATATTTTCTAAATGGATTATACAGGAAAAGTTTAATTCCTGTGGGTTTATTAAAGACTAATGGTTATTTTTTTAAGCTAATTGTACAGACAATAGACGATATCGCGGGAAAAAGCAAACTAATCCGTAATCCATAAACAAAAATGTAAAAACTCATAGTCATGATGATTATATTGATTATAATCGTGTTTTCAAAGTAATTATCCGATCCCACTCGCTAATCATGTGATACGTTATATTATTAATACGAAAAATATTATCCATACGATCCTTCATTTATATTTGTCTGGATGATTCAAGTTTTTATTATTAAGATAGTAATATTGATCGGACAAACGCGGAATTTACATCGCTATCAGTTTGAAGGACGCTATGTTGTATGTGATATCGGACATAAAAATCTTACTGATATTGTACTAAATACCAATGTATGTCTGCTTCATATTTTTAAACAGACGCAATGACATTTTCAACTAAATTAAATATACACCGAACAGTCATAAAGATCTGACTCCAGATTAGGATACAAGTTCCGTATCGTGGGTATCAGAAATTGCAATAAAGCTGAAAAGCTTTACACTCAGACACAAAACAAATATTAGTGGATAACACAAACATTTATCTCTGTACGGTACGGGATGTCTGTCTATCTCCAGATGTGGTGTTTAAGTTACACTAAAGGCTCGCTTTTAGCCTTTTTTGACAAATTTCTAGACTCTGAAAACTGCTCGACCAAAGGCTTTTAGATCCAATGAGGCGGTGTCAGATAGGCATTATAATTTTCTCACGAATAAAATACTAACGCGTTTGTCTCTTTTTATGATAGGGTCTTAGCCGCTGGTTGCTAGCCGCTTCTGAATATCATATAACCAGGAAAGGACGTCTTTTCTCTGATGATGATGAAGATTTTGTCACTTTATCGTGCTAGTATAAAAAAGTTTAGGACACCATGAGCGCCATGTGTGATTGATGGCCGTATTTTTATTGCATCAATACTTACTTATCGGATTTTCATATCGCTATCCAATATCTTGTTGGTTTAAAATATTTGCACATTGACAACACCTGATTAAATTCAGTAAACAATGCTAATGTGTTTATGTGTTGCATCACCTCGCGACAATTTGCTAATCGCTTTACAAATCATTGCGGCATTCAAACATTTGGCTAAAAATACCTTGTTTTTGGATTAAGCTACTAGTTTTTATACTGATCAAAACGAAAACACCGCATGTGATGCAACGAATTGAGTAGAAAAAACGAGGAATATCATCGTCATTAAATAATGCTGATCTGATAAGCCACATATATCTAAATGAATTTCAAAAGATTTGAAACATTTCTGGTATGGCTTAAGATTTTGGAAAAAAACATAAGGGGCTAACTATAGCATTATAATCTTCTTTTCCGATGTAAACAGTTAAAACACCTTAGGTGCCACGGTTTTTATTCGACAGGACACAAACATTCTACCCTTCGAACTTGCAAACCTAATATTTCTCTTAATGTCAGATTCCCACAAAAAGGATTTGTATCTAAGGAGCATAAATTATGTGTGTCTGATGTATTTACATTGACGAGGAAGATACACAGACTTGACAATTAATTTTATGTCACCATAATAACTGCAACCTTAGCATTAATACTGATACTTGAGATGTGACAGTGACTTCTAGCCTCAAGGTGGTTAGGCGACCTGGTTAATGTTGCAGATCATTGCTGAATGCAGGCTGTCTCCAACAGATTACTGTTATGAGTTTATGTTTAGGACTTCCGTTAGCTGACAGATGGATAAGGACAGAAAAAATCCATTGATTCTACTAGAACATTACACCATATTTTCATCGCCACCTGTACTTATGCCACGTTTGTTCGATGACACGATAAATGCATTCTTTAATCCGCCTGTCCTACATAATCTGCTCAATAACAACTCAAGTTGCATCATTTTATAAAAACTGATTTTGAACTCGATTTAAATTGGCACAAGAATGCTATGTGATAAGATTTTTCGGAATATCAAAGTGACACAAATTTTATGCATCGTTTCGAAGGTAAATAGCTGATTGAAATTGGAGAACCCAAAAATTCGGACAGATACGAGAATTAGCCTTTTATTTCAAACAACTTTTAAAAACTGAAATTTCGTTACGTTGTTAAACGTAAGATGGATAAACCCAAGGTTATAAATCAAACTGGTCTTGTTAAAATTAATTGTGAAAGAACACCTGTTTTATTTTTATAAATAAATGTTGAACAACTATCTTTACCTTTAATTAGAGTGTTATTTATGATTTACTGAGTAATTTTTACTCTTATTTAAAAGTCGTTGGGTGTTATTATCAATGGTGTAATTTGTTTTGCATCGATGTCAAATTTTATTTAGATAGATCGCGAGAAAGGCTATGCCTAAAGGTCAAAATTATTGTATTAAACATAAACAAAATTAATAAGGTCCATTAGGAAGCGTAGTAACTATAGGCCGTAGACTAAATTTAACTAGTTATTAGATGAAATTTGTATAATACACGATGCATATTTATGTTTAAAAGGGACAAATAAGCTATATTTCATTTAAGTTTAACATTCGGAAACAACAATTCAATGCAAGCAGCACCCGTTCACGAGTATGACGCATGTATGTAGCTAAGTGACCGACACGGTATGTGACGCCGGCGCAAGCAGTCACTTTTTACTATGATTATTTACTTTAAGTACAAAGAGGAACAAAATAAGAGCTGGACATAATAATCCCCTTTTCACTGAGATAACAGTATTGCGACGAAACAAAAAGATCAAAAGCTTAAGATACATACGAACGAGACTAAAAATAACTCTTTTGTTTTGATCACATAACTGCGCCTCCTTTTATTATTGATCTTGATGTTTTTAGTGATATATCAATAAATTGACATCCTCAGTTGCGCAGTTGGCTAGACACCGGCTTGAGAACGACAGTACCAAGACTTGTATCTTAATGTGGGGTCAGAACTTTGTATGTGACTGTCGCATTTATCGTATTTATTTTTGTGATCCTTTGGTTGCTTGGTGCAGTAGCACGAGATAAATACGCAGAGGTGTATTTAGACCGCGATCGGAAAAAGCAGAAATAGCGACGGTAATCACAAACACATTAGCGTTAAAAAATCCCAACAAAATATTAACAAAATTACGTTTTCCATACAAACCTATTTAAACTCAGCTATTACTTGCCTTAGTTTCCGATATATTTATCTTGTTCCTAATTAATTTATTTGCAGGTAGAAGTATAGTTATATTTCTATACACTCTGGATAATCCTCCAACATCGCTCCATCTTAGACCATCTTTTATTTATTTTATTGTTTCAATAGACTTGTTACGTGTGAACTGGTTAAACAGTGGCGGGTCGTGCAATGGTCCCTGTTTAAACCATTTCATCTGGTGTGGGGTTGTCACCTTGAGAAGTAAATGCAACGCAATTTCTTCTAAGTGCGTTAGTTTCTGCACTAATAGGATAAATGTATTTCTTGCGTAGTGTAATATCTTGGGCTTCCCACTTTGCAAACTGTTTCTAACGCAACAATATGGCCTTTCTATTGCGTTCAATGAAATTGTTTGTGTAATATCGGTATTTGATATCGAAGTATAGCAAATAAGGTTTCAATTCCGTTTAGTTAAAATCGAAAGGAAATTATCAAAATAAGAAAAACACAGCATTTAAATATTTTAACTTAGATGTTTTTTTTTTAATTTTCAAAGTCAAAGTCTAAATCACCTTTCTTCAATCACAAAAGTGCTGTTGAATCGTCAATATTAGAGGTTAAGAAAAACATTATTTTACTTTTTATTAGTACAGACATTGAATTATGTAAATATATAGGTAAATTACAGCGTACAATCATGTAACCTACAATTATTATTTGAAAAAAGATGTACCTAAACTTATTTTTGTAAGTCAACCCTCATATATAAACCAAAGCAAAACCCTCATTGTTTCAAACATTATACACATGACTATGACACAAAGCATTGTTTAATGGCCCATAGCAAACAGGAGATGAATCAGCCACGTACAAAATAGCACTAATAACATGTTACATCAGGTTATTAGCGCTTTAGTCGTGAATTTATATAGTTTATTTACATTAGTAATTGTCATTATCACCAATTAGGGTTTTTATTGGTTACTTTGGGGTTCAACTCGTAAATTTTCAATACCGTGTTCTTTTCCCGCTTTTCAGTTGCTTACAAGCAAGCAGTGATGGCCTCGAGGTATAGGCGCTGTAGTGTTTGTATACTTGTCTCGGTGACACGGGTAGTGGGGGAACAGTCTGGTGCGCGCCGTGGGCGAGAGCGGACGTGTTTACCCTGACTGCTGGTGACGTAACGAGCCAATACTTAATACTTGTGGAGGCACGAACACTACAAATGGCGACGAGGTAAAAGGTCAGTGAATAAATGTTATGGTGCTCCATGAATATTATTGAAGGGAAAAGTATAAACGAAAAAAAAAAAAGTACACAATAATGTAAATATATGGAGTTGTTTATTAATGCCTTGGTCATTTTACATAAGTAAACTAGTGCGCAAATTGTACGATCAAATATAATACTCGATTCCTGAACTAAATTATTCTTAACTAAATTAAGTAATAGATTGTAGGAGACCTTGCATAACCGAATTATATGTGTATGCACAATGCAGGTCCCGTAATCTTAAGTCCAGTCACGTTAAGAATACGTTGTGATAAATTAAAAGTAAACATTAACAATGCTTTTTTCTGTCGAACAAGACAGATGTGTTCTAATACAAATATTCAAACCGGTTGCTTGCTTATCTATTGAAATGTGGTTTCAATTGTTTTCACTGGTCAGCGACGCCGCCTGTGCGTCTGCGTACCCACAGATTTAAAATAGCCGGTTATAACGCTTACATTATGTTATTTAATATCAGAATGGCTTATTTATCCTGAAAATTATGTAATGATTAAAAGCATACTTTTATCCAAGAAAGATTTAAACGTTGCCTTTAATTCTATTAGAGACTTGGTTGTTTTATGAATGTTTTACGTTCAACTTGTATGAAACTAGCTTTGTGAGTGAAACTTGAAATAATAACTACAAGTACACATATAAAGATATGTATTATAAAAGTATGTAGTACATTTAAAATTATTATCGTATGCTTTAGTTTCACACCAATACATTTAATACTGTATGTAAAGAGGTAGTTTGGTTCGCCAGTAGAGTACCTAAATGATTTTTTGTTTTTAAATAAATCTAAAGATCGTTAGATCAAAATTGGAATATTAGCACTGAAAAAATAAAATACGTGCTATGAATATTTGAACTTTGCTTACAAAAGTATGTGCTTTCAATTTATATGTATAATTTGTGAGTCTATGAACTGTAAAGCTTTAAATTGTTTAAGATGGAAAAGTGGAACCGTGGCATAGAGCTAGGTATATCATACGGCAACAATTGTGACCATGCCGCAATGCTTCCACGTATTATCGGCGGTCTAATTAAAAAAAAAAAAAAAAAAAAAAAAAAAAAAAAAAAAAAAAAAAAAAAAAAAAACAATAAATAAGTAAATCTACAAATTTGATGTTAAAATAGATAAATGTTATGCACCTAAATGAAGTTTTCGATCGATATTTATTCAAACAATGAAACAGCAGTTAAGAGAGAAATTTAATAAGTTTCTTTTCAGACTTAGACCCGACTCATTGAGCAAATTAATAAAAAGTCATACGACTAATTAAAGCAGTGTTGGCCTCGCGTTTTGGCGTGGTTTGGGATCTCTGCAGTCGCGGGTTCGAGTCCCGGAAGTAAGTCCCGAAGTTGTGTGTGTGTTCGCATTGATTTGTCACTGGGTTTAGCGACGGAGAGAGGCACCGTGATGAAGTTTGCACACCTAGGGGGTTTTGGGAGTTTCTCGGGTGTGTGATCCGCCAGCCCGCGCCGTGCCGGCGTGGTGGACTGTGGCCTGAGCCCTCTCAAAGGTGGAGAAGTATTGTGCCCGGCTGTGGGACGTGTGTTGGTTGATGATATATCAGTTTAATTATAGAAAAAGGTTTTAATCCTTGGTGACGACTTCATAATTGACAATAATATTTTGAAGCAAATAATTTAAAAAATACTGGTCGCCTTAAATTTGAAAATGATTATTTAAAGTAAATACATTAAGGGAGGGTTGTACCATTTATTTGGAATTCTTCACAGTATCTTAAATCCGAAGAATAGATGGGGTTGACCCTATTAAATGTCTGAGGACGTTGGAACAGATATGTTTATAAATACGAGTAGTAAAGTGTCATTAATGACGCTACTTTGAAAATCAAGAAAAAAATAGTATTGCCTATTGATGTCAAAATTAATTTACTGTATTCGAAGATTTGATTCGAGTTTTCGAGATCGATAATGGGTGCAGTTCGGAAAATCGACAAATCATGTGGTAAAAAGTGAAATCTTCTTAGAAAAGAAATTTCAACTAAACTTTAAGTTTTGTCTTGAAGTAAATGCAGTTGCGGAAACGTTTCTTAAAATCAAGGATGTTCAAAGCTATATTCCAATAGAGGGAGTCTGTTCAACTGATTTCTCAAGTCAGCATAATTTTCACTTTTGGTCAAGAACTAGTCAAAAAATAACATCTCGTGTTTGATATTTTATAAGCTTTTGAAAGTTAAAAAAAAAAAAAAAAAAAATAAGATAAAAAAAAAAACATCTTGGAAGAGAAGAATGCGTAATGTTAATAAGAGTAATAAAACCTTTAGAAGAAAATGTTTAATATATTAGTAATTGAGAGTCTGTTTCTAGTGACGAAGTTCAAGTTTTCTGAGTTAAGTAAGAAACATGGGCAAGTGGGTTCCAGATTTGGGAACATACACTCAACTTTTACGCAAGTTGTATTATAAAAAAATTAAGTTGGCTAAGACCGCGAATATAGATTCGTATTGGAACGATACCCGAATTAGCCTTGACTATCTGAAACGGCCATAGCTCGTAACTAAAATAAGAAGTCTTGTTTTCTTCTCCATGTTAAATGTTTTATGTTTTGATGTCACTTTAATTACTTAATTTTATTGTTTTAATTTTGATATTAGTTGTTTATAATTAATATTGCAGATTGTTAATTGTTTATCTTTTCTAATAATGTTTTGGAGAACGTTATGCACACCTTAAATGTCTGTCATATATATCAGATATAGTAACGCAGTAAAAATAATAAAGCTATAAATTGTATTAATACATGTGATGTCGTTGTGTCAAATTAAATAAATAAAGATTATTAGGTATTGTGATACCTTTGATAGAACCTAAGTGTTTGCATATGCTGGTCCAGTTGTACTGAGAGCTGTACTCGTTACAATAAGCCTAGGTTGGTTGCATATAGCAACATAGGTCTGTGAGAACGTAAAAAGCGTTATCAGATCGAGAACGGGAATCTTGCGTTGGATTGGATAGTAAGCCTATTAATACGTCCCATTTGTTTGGAAAATATTGTTCACATTGAGTCGACAACCATTGGCCTCTGAAGGTCACGTTCTCCAAGAAGTTGAAAGCATGTGCCCGGATTTAACGTTGGGTGTTGCATCTACAATCACATGTATAAATTTGATGTCTTTACAGTCCAGGGAAGAAAAACATAGTTCTTGATTGGCGCGATTTTGTGTGTGTAGAGAACCACCAAAGCCGTTTGATAACAACTACGTCAATAGTCGATAGTGCCTCGACATTTGGCAATTTCCCTAAGTGAACTGAAACAGGCTGGTATGAGTGACTGCAAGTTGAAATACATATATTATTATAGACTGGATAAGAGATATCATACACCTAAAAAAAATTTGGGAGAATTATCTATATAATATTATGTACCGTATCTTGATTGGAAAAGAGTATCACTGGAGTTTCTTGTCCGTTTCTCTACTAATGGCTGCTTTCCGAAGTGAGTGATAAATTAAATACAAATAGTATGAGAAATACGCCACTGTACGAGTAAACCGAAACTAGACTAAACTATTACCACAGAATCAAACCTTATTCGAAGAAAGAAGGCGTTATTGGAAATTAATGTGAGATATCAAGACATTTAATAAAAAAAACCGTGAAATAAATAAAAACTGTACATCATTGTATTGCAGGCAGTATGAGCCTTCATAAAACGAAAATCATACCGATTATGATGCAGGCTTCAAGTTAAAGAAAGCTGTACATAATTATGTTGCAGGCAGTATGAGCCTTCATGGAACGAAAATCATACCGATTATGATGCAGGCTTCAAGTTAAAGAAAGCTGTACATAATTACGTTGTAGGCAGTATGAGCCTTCATGAAACGAAAATCATACCGATTATGATGCAGGCTTCAAGATAAAGAAAGCTGTACATAATTATGTTGCAGGCAGTATGAGCCTTCATGAAACGAAAATCATACCGATTATGATGCAGGCTTCAAGTTAAAGAAAGCTGTACATAATTACGTTGTAGGCAGTATGAGCCTTCATGAAACGAAAATCATACCGATTATGATGCAGGCTTCAAGTTAAAGAAAGCTGTACATAATTATGTTGCAGGCAGTATGAGCCTTCATGAAACGAAAATCATACCGATTATGATGCAGGCTTCAAGTTAAAGAAAGCTGTACATAATTATGTTCCAGGCAGTATGAGCCTTCATGAAACGAAAATCATACCGATTATGATGCAGGCTTCAAGTTAAAGAAAGCTGTACATAATTATGTTGCAGGCAGTATGAGCCTTCATGAAACGAAAATCATACCGATTATGATGCAGGCTTCAAGTTAAAGAAAGCTGTACATAATTATGTTGCAGGCAGTATGAGCCTTCATGAAACGAAAATCATACCGAATTATGATGCAGGCTTCAAGTTAAAGAAAGCTGTACATAATTATGTTGCGGGCAGTATGAGCCTTCATGAAATGAAAATCATACCGAATTATGATGCAGGCTTCAAGTTAAAGAAAGCTGTACATAATTAATTGCAGATGGCGCTGCTAAAGTAAACAATCTTAATGTGCTCTAATGTTTTAAAAATTATTTAAAAATAGTTAAGTGTTAAATTAATATATTGTTTGTTGTTATTTTAATTTTTTATTTTTAATTCTGTTATTATATTTTACATTATAAATTGTTAAGTTGTTTGTAATTACTATTGCACATTATTAACTGTTTGTCTTTTTCTTGTAATACTTTGTAGAATGTTATGCACACCTTACCTAAGTGTCATATATGTATATCGGATATAGTACCTAAGTAATAATTATTAAGCTACAAATGTATTAATATATGTGATGTGGTTGTGCTGAATTAAATAAATAAATAAATAAATAAATAATTATGTTGCGGGCAGTATGAGCCTTCATGAAACGAAAATCATGTCGAATTATGATGCAGGCTTCAAATTAAAGAAAAGCTGTGCGTTATAGTGTTAGGTAGTACAGGCCTTCTGTGTGAAAACTGTACGTGATCTTATCAGACTAATAAAACGACATGATAATAACCAACGAGATGGTCTGTTCAAGTAAGAGAGTCGTCGTCCTCCAAATTCTACTCTGCCATAAAGGAAGTGCTTGACAGAAACCGATGGAAACAGATCATCCGCTCCAGATGTCACCCTAATGCTGACCACGATCTTCAGATATGAGAGACCGACTAGAGAGAGAGATTGATGATAATAAGCTGTGGGTCGTTGTTGTATAACGATGTGTTACGCAAATGAAAAAAAAAGACGATTTGGACATGGAGATGAACATGATCATATGTTGAGAGAAACGAGGAAAAATGGACCACATTTGTAACGTATTGATACCCACGAGACAGCAAAAGGAATAAAGGTAGACAGACTATGCGAAGACAGACTATGAGTAAGTAAATTGATCGGAGCTTGTGTTGCTGCAATCTGTGTGGTTATGGCGTGTATGAAAAAAAAAAAAAATGAAAAAGGAAATAAAGCAAATATAGAGCACTTGTGAAAAGATGTGCTAGACAAAGTAACAACCCTTAAAGTGATTTGTATTTAAAAGTAAATGATTATTTAAAATAAATACATTAAGGGAGGGATGTAGTGTTTGTATACTTGTCTCGGTGACACGGGTAGTGGGGGAACAGTCTGGTGCGCGCCGTGGGCGAGAGCGGACGTGTTTACCCTGACTGCTGGTGACGTAACGAGCCAATACTTAATACTTGTGGAGGCACGAACACTACAGGCGCGCGGTCGAGAATCTCGGCGGTCGCGGGTTCAAACCCCAGGCACACACCTCTGACTTTTCGAAGTTATGTGTGTATTCAAAAATTGAATTATCACTTGCTTTAGCGGTGAAGGAAAACATCGTGATGAAACCTGCACACCTAAAAGTTCTTAAGAATTTCTTAGGTGTGTAGTCCGCCAACCCGCACTAGGCCAGCGTGGTGGACTATGGCCTAAACCCTCTCAATGGTAGAGGAGACCCGTGCTCAGCAGTGGGCGTATATGGGTTGATGAAGGAGAAGAAGAGTTGCTTACTGGATATACATGCATAGCCTCAAACCAAAAGAAAAATCTGGATATATTTCAAGTAAAATGTGGCATACTATCTCGCATTAGTACTGTATGGTGTGCGAAAACGGTATGCAGTATTTTTTTTTTGATTCGGGAAACGTATTATTGCGATTTTTACCTCATGAGAATTACGGGAATTCAGTTATGATTGAAAGTTGAAACACAATTAATAAAACGTTAATATTTAGACCACTGCCTACATTGAATACAGACATGTATGCATACATATTTTGAGATTCGTAATGGCGTCCATAAACTTCTTAAAGAGACTATTTGCGACAATACAAAGAATCGGAAAATGTTGGCATGCCTCCGAAAAACATTACAATTTATGTGCGCTTCAAAGAAGTCACATTCACATTATTGCTTCACGTAAAACAGGGTATTTTTAATCACAGATTTATTTTTAGCATTCACAAGTTCGAATTTAATCGAAAATATTATCGATGCCAGGATCGAACCCGAGGCCTCTCGTTTCGTGATCTTGGAACTAATCAACTAGGGGGCTGCAGATGTTACATAAACTCAGGTATGGATATCCTATAGCTTACAAAAATAATAAAAAAAATGCCGTAAAATATTTCTCAATGGCTGTAGTATCGTCACTGAGCCTTGCTCGTATAAAAATACATCGAATAAAATTATACTGTCAAATATATGTAACTAAATTTCCTGAAGCGATTCAACGAAACCGACAAGTTTAATCGCAAACAAGCAGAGTTTTCCTTGGATACTGATGAGGAAAACGCATGCTTAATGCTAATTGGGACACTAAATAAAGAATACATTATCTATATATATAAAAGAAAGTCGTGTTAGTTACACCACTTATAACTCAAGAACGGCAGAACAGATTTGGCTGAAAATTGGTAGGGAGGTAGCTTAGAGCCAGGAGACGGACATAGGATACTTTTTATCCCGTTCGATAGCGTTCCCGTGGGACTTTTCATTGTTTTCTTTATCCATACAAAACTTTCGTTTTAATAATTAAGTCAATTTAAACTTTAATACAATACAATAAAGTTTAAATCGTAGTGGAGGAGTTCTATGTTATAAAAATGAATTGCTCGATGTGTTCCTAAGCGCAAATCTCGAGAACAGCTGAACCGATTTCGCTAATTCTTTTTTTATAATATTCCTTGAAGTACGAGGATTGTTCTTACGGAGAGATACATTTTAATAATTGCCTGAAAAGGTCTAAAAATAATACTTTTCTGTATTCCCATACAAAAGGTTCGTAATGATACTTAAGTCATTTTGAACTTTAACACCATACAAAATTTCCTGTCATTTAATGGTCATCCCGTCGATGCAGTTAGAGGCCCCCTCAAATAAAAGAACTTATTAAAATAAGCATTTTGAATCGACAATATGTATCTATAACATTCGAATTATTGCGTATTTTAGATGTTAAAAATGCGGAATTGTCATGACAATGGATTGACATTTTTTGGCTGTCAAATATTAAGGGGTGCGTTCAGAAATTTATTCTGTGTAACAAATCTCCTTGGTAGTGCCTAATTTTTAAATTTTTATTATGCTTGAATATCTAAAATACTCTAAATCTCCTTCAAGAAATATTAATAAATGGTCAGGGGATGCCTTTTCCATTGATCTAGCCAGTCATGGAACAGGGCTATGAGTTCGCGACCTCGGCCCCCCGAGCTGTTGAGTCTCCCACTACTTCCTTATCCGGGGCTGTGGCATCCTTACCATCAGGCCAAATATCCTTACTTGCAATATCCTGTACCCAAACACACGCTATCTCTACCCCTTTACCAAAAGAACGAAAGCCCCAAGGAGAGTTGGTGTCAGACAGGCGGGCGGCCGTAAAACATTTGCCAAAACATTTATACAGTATGTATAATAAGAAAGGTGACAGGGCCTAGGCCGTCCCCCGTAGCCGACGCGCAGGGGCAGCACCCGGTTCCTTTGAGAAATGGGCAAGGTTTGTTACACCAGCCCGGGCGGGGGCAACGTAAGACACTAGCCCGGGAAATGAGATTGAGGTATGCAAGTTGGAATATAGGTACGACAAATGGTAGGTCAAGGGAAAAAGAAAAAAAAATGGTCAACGACGAAGACTTACCAAAGACGACTGCATGCAGCAAAGTGGTATAACACGGAGTGACAGAGTCAGAAATGAATACTTTAGGGTAAGTCTGAAAGTAGCTCCTGTGATAGAAAAGATGAAAGGAAACCGTCTGTCATGGTATGGGCACATTAAGAGAAGGAATTAATCATATGTAGGAAAAAAAAGTGATGAACATGAAAGTGGATGGATGGGCGAGCCGAGGAAGGCCAAAAAAGAGATGGATGGAGTGCGTGGCTGAAGATATGAAAAAGAAAGGGGTGAATGAAAACATGACGGCTGACAGGGATGTGTGGAAAAAGAAGAGATACTGCGCCGACCCCAAGTAATTAATTGGGACCAGGGCAAGGGGATGATGATATACCTAAGTAATTAAAAATTAAATTCTGTTAATAAGTAACAAGACATTCATTGACTGGTAGGGCGATACGAAGTTTGCCGGGACAGCTAGTAATTTGTATAATAACAATACAAACATGTCGCACGCTTAATAATATAGTGACCTAATTCAAAAAGCCGAGACTAAGGTAAGTAAATGGCGAAAAAATTGTACTTCGTCAAATACATTTTGTAGAAAATATAAAAAAAAACCTCATTTTTAAAAAATATGTGTACTAAATAGTTACATTACATCCATTACAATTTTATTATTTAATCCGACTATATTTAATCCCAAAGTAAATGATAGTGAAAATTCAAAATTTTGAATTAGGTCACTATATTTTTAAGCGTGCGATGTGTACAAGAGGGGTAAACAAAAGTGAATTTCTTCATTTCTATAGCTTTTATTTTGTTATCAAAAGTCCGTTATAAGCATTAACTATTGACAGCCCCGTAGCGCAGTTGACTAGACACCAACTTGTAAAATGAGAATCCATAGGCTCAATCCCCGTGGAGACAAATGTTTGTGTTATCCACAAATATTTGTTTTGAGTTTGGGTGTTTGTATGACCGAAAAGCTTCTTGTAATTTCTGATATTCACGACACAAGAAAACTAATATTATTTATTAATCATCAATTTAACATATGATTCTTTACATCTAGCATTTCCAGCTGTAAACATTTTGCATGTTTTAGTTTTGTCTCCCTTTTTGCTGCGAAGAGAACTACTACAAGCTGTTATTAGTTCTGATTACTTTCATTGCGGGCCAAAGACCTAATCCTATAGAAACTTGCTTACCTGAAGGTCACTGCTTGGTGATATTTCTGCGCTAAACCTGTCCTACAGTAGTTGTATTCGAGTCTAAGTCTCATTATCCTGCCAGAAAGATAAGGTTCTTTACCGCACCCAAAGACTTTCCTCATATCATGTATACTTTGACGTCAATGTACCAAATCTTGCATCCTATTACCAATTGCAATCTTGTATCTAACGTGCGTCAAGAAAGTGTAAAATCCAATATCATTTGCAAGAACGGAACGTCAATAAGTGACGTAGACAGGGCCTTGACCCCCATTCGGCAAAGAGATCCTGTTATCGAAGCACGGTGTTGTAACAGCTGGCCTATGAAAGGTTGAATGCAACTTTCATTATAACATTTTAAAGTGTTATTGGGGGTTTTCCGTTAGGAAATTCTCAGCATGGAGACTGGAAATTTACTTTTGAAATGAGGAGAAGCATGTCCCCCATTTATGAATTCTCAAAGAGACCTCTGTCTACCCCTTGAGGGTACTACTACTGATGCTCCTTTGGTTTTCTGTTATTGGTCTAGCTCAGCATTTCCCATTTGCCGGGTCACGACCTGGTACAAGGCCATCAAAATAATATACCGGGTCGTAACATTCAAAATATTACACTGGACAACAAAATTGACACTTTTCTATGATGATTGACTTTTATCACTTGATGTTTACTAATTTGACATCGCTGATTCTAGATATGACCTCAGTTTTGTATCAGCTCTAGTTTACGAGTTATAGCTATCACATAAAAATCAACATATTACCATGTTAAATTGCTCATAAATTCTAACTTATTAATTTTTTAAATATAATTTTATATGGCACAGTCAAGGCGAGTTTGTGTGAATGATCCGAGTCATTTTTTTTTATTTGCGAATAATATATGTAAAAATAATGCCCATTGAATGTGACAACGCTCATAATTGAGCCTTACAAAAGTTACTTTCGACACTCTCTGTAAATAAATAACAAGTCTTAGATACGACAAAAGGAATGCAAAACGTGTGTTGAGTCTCTACCTTTAAGGACAAATAGGAAAAGGAATAGATTGAACCGCTATGATGTAGAAAGAACCCGTGAACCATCACGAAAACTGTTATTTTTGCTACGTAAACATAACTGGTATTAGCTGTAAAAATCGAGCTCAATGGGAATATCCATCGTTACGATACGCTTATAAACGTGTTTTGAGTCCTACTATATAACCTGAACCTCAGTCCGTTCCTTCTCTGGAGATCTCTATAGATTTTGAGGCAAAAACTGACACTTTTAATTTAAAAAAAGCTTCAAAAACTGAGTGCAGGGAAGATAAAAGTGGGTATTTATTTATTTAGCGGATAATTTTGACAGGTCACTGATGAAATCGTTAATACACTAAGCTAATTTGATGAAGAATGAGACAGATAGTGAGAAAAACGGATGGAATGAGTTAGTTTAGTTAGTACAGATTTTTTTGAGAAATAAGAAAAGTTTGGACTTATCTCATCACGTCCAAAAAGTAATACGCCACTCTTAAAGGCTCGAAAGAAACATGAGCATCAAGGTAGACTATTTCCATAACCATCTAGCTTATTTTCCTGTCAATTTTTAAATCTAAGTGAAAAATAGAGCGAGCGACTTCACCAGGACATTCGTACGATTGAGGAACGCTACCAAGGCTCCTGGAACACATATATGATGGCTGGCTATTGTTGGAGCATCCAGAATAGCTCTCTGCCTTTAGTTTTAGAAAGAAAGTCAAATAAAACAAGGTAGTTTCGACTTCAACTGGAATAAAGAAGGATCATCCCTGAATTTATAGCGTTTTAATATGAAAACAAGCCATGTGTCATATTTTTTTAACTAGAGCTCATACACAAATTTCAGTTACAGATTTGAAATTGTCGTTGAAAATTGGACCAATTTCATATATCATAACCCAATCATCAGAAATGCTGTTGTCCAGTGTTATACATACTTAGTATTAGGTAATAAAACATTTCTTCTTTTTTACTAAATCTGTATTACTTAACCTTCGAAAGATATCCGCAAGGTGGCTCGCAGTGGTTGGATGAGGAGAGCCGAAGATCGAGCCCAGTGGCGTACCATAAGAGAGGCCTATGTTCAGCAGTGGACCTTATGAGGGCTATTGATGAACTTAACGGAACTAGCACGGGTTTTAAAGTATTCAGTGTGTCGTGAATGGACAGTTTAAAAATTACCGGGTCATGGGAGAACAGTTTTGTCTAGCCTATAACTGGCCTCGATGATGGACTTTTCGACACTAAATATTTTTTAAATAGGACCAATTCCAGAGATTAGCTCGCCCAAACAAACAAAAAAATCTAGGTTTATACATTAGTACGTATTATAACATTGAAACCAAGTTATAAATAAACTGCATATACAACACGTGAACAAGAATAAGCTTGCATTACCACAAGGGGATCTATCATACGTTTTGCGGTCACAACACGCTCCCATATTTCATATTCTAAGCATGACAATGCAATACGCTATTAAACTGCGTTATATTTGTTTACTACGTATTAATGAGGTCAATGGATGTAACAAAAGTCATTTTTACGTCATATAGTAGTCGGCGAAGTTAGACTACGAGTGAAATGGTCCGTTCGACTAGGTCACTATAGAATAGTTTATTTATTTCATTCATCAGCCCATATAGGTGTTTCTTCTAGTTTTATGACATCACAGTAAAATACAAGTCTTCTGTCGTGGTAATAGGAAACTACAATAAATATCATCATCATCACCTTCATCACCTCCTTGCTCTACCATTAAGAGAAGGCTTAGACTTAATTCCAAGACGCTGGCTAACTAAGTACCGGTAGTTTCACTTGAATAGTATATAATAATGGTAAAGGTGGACTTAATGCCTAAGGCATTCTCTGCCAGTCGAACCTTGGGTGATGCAGAGAGGACACACGGAAGGTTTGCAAATAAAATTAACAAAAAAAACTCAAATAACCTAATAGTTTGTCATTGAATTAATGTCCGCCAACCTGGTCTATGCCAGCGTGGTGGTCTATGGCCTAAACCCTAAGTCAAAAAATCGTTTATATATCTATATTAGCCCACATATTTCCCCTGCTGGGCAAAGGCTTCGTGAAAAACTGAGATGATTTAGGCTTTTATACAAAAAAATTGTTAGCCGACTACACACCAAAGATTTTGCTAGAAATTAAATTAGCACGTGTTATCGTGATTTCACTTATTTTAACAATAGTAAATTCTAAGAATTGACTTGATTTACTACGCTATTGCTTTGCCAAAAAACATCGGACTTACCCATCCTTCATTCTTCCGGTCTTCGCTTGAAGTTAAACTAAAAACCCCTACGTCATAAGAATGGAAACGGATTGTCTTAGAAGTAAAGTACCGAGACTGTCACGTACTTTGCACTACGTGCGGGCTGAAGAGTACACCAGTATGGCCTCAAAACGAGACTTGAATTTTAATGTTTGATTGGCATTTCAATTATTTTTTAAGACACATGCCTAGATCTTTCAAAGGAGTTGCTTCTTTATTTCTGCTCCCTGGTTTAGCTAACGGTTAAAAAAGAAGGGAGCCTATCTATTAAGAAATTTCTAATGAAAAATTGCAATAACGGAAAATTCAATCCAGAAATCATATACCCTCGGATCGTACGTTACATATTTTGAACATTAACATGTCTATTAGGAAATACTTGTTAGCAGCACGGAGTCTAGAAATGACCACAAAAATGCCAATAGAGTACTTTCTGATTATCTTTGTTGCAGGATTGTGACAATTTAGGTCCCCTTAGATTCGCTGAGCTTCATTGCTCGGCGTTAATACTGTGCGTGCCGCTGTTGATCCTGAAGCACAGGAGTTACAGTGGCGGGTGTGTGGTGGGATAGGGAAAACAATAGACTTCTGTTCTGGGTCTAAAAAGCTTTTAAAACCTACATGCAGATATACAAATATGTCCAACTCTAAAGGGTTTAATGAATGAGTCTGATGCTCAACCCATCACGTAGTTAAATCTGTTGGCTAGTTAACCCACTAAACCAGATGTGATAAAGCGAAAGTGTCCCGTTGTTTCGCGCATGGCGACCATCACGTAAAACTAATTGTTTTGACCAGACATCACGTAGGCCTGCTCGTATTTGCTGTGCGTGCAATCAACGTTACAACATCGGCATTTTTATTAGCACTAGCATGGTGAAGGAAAACATCGTGATGATATTTTAGGCTTCTGCGCAAATATTTTCTTCATCATCACTTTACCTGTATTGAGCTAGTAGGGTATAATAGTATTTATCTTGTCCCAATTAAAGATATTATTGTTTGATAATTTACAGGCAAATAGTATTTAGGTATTGAAACTAAATTACCAACAATAATCCCTTCAGTTACATGCTGCAATTCCACTTACATTTTAGAGACCGAAAGGTATCTTAAAAATTGTTACCTATTGATATATTGAAGAATGATATTTATTTGTACATCATTGTGGGTTAGGTGCTATTAAACTTTTCATAAACTTAAACATGAAATGGTAATCTCTAGAATTGGCAGTGCTGTTTGACGAGAATAATCACGTCCCATGCATTCTTACTTTTGCAATTTATGCGTGTATTCGCAAAGCATTATCAAACAAATTGACAAATGATTCATATTTATTAAATTCTGCAATTGCATAAAAACATTTCGTAATAATTAGTATGAATAACATTTAAACATCTTTAAATAAAACATCGTAAATAATGGATGACACTTATTACAAACGGTTTAATATAATTAAAACAAATGATTATGTTATTTTCGATGATACAATTACAAAATAGTTTATTTGTAAAGGAGGGCTATGAGCTATACATAAGCATGCTATGAGTAACATAAGCCGAGCAACAATTAAAATGCATCAAAATTAGGGAAAAAATATTCCTTCTAAAGTCCAAAGTAAGGAATGTCTAGTCAGCCAAGCTGAAATAGGCCAACTTTGTCTTAGTCCTCACCCTTCTCTAAATAGGAGACCTGTATCTAGCAGTGGTATAAAGGGCGATATAGATGTAAAATATAATAATAATTAGAAGCAACAGTGCATTGACTTACAATAAGAGGGAAATCCACAACGAATAATGTAAATATTATTGTATACAATAAGTTTGAACGGAACTCAAGGAATTAATCACCGGCCGTTGGTCTTCTTTAAATAAGGGATACAGGCCGTAGTCCATCATTGCTTAGTAGGGTTTGAAACACCTAAAAAATTCTTCAGCAGATTAAGATATGCAGTGTCTCACAATTTATTTCTTGCACCGTTAAATTACGAAATAATTCATTGCAAGTAAATACATACATAACTGAAAAATCAAAGGTTTTCACTTGGGATTTGAACTCGCGATCGCCGAGATAGTGTCTTGGCAAACTGCAGTCTGACTAACCACACTACGCATTTGGGTACCGCAGATATCAGAAAATAAGAGATTTTTGGTACACCTAATCTAAATATTTCTAGATTACCCAAATGTAGTCTAGAATTAAACCTAGATTCTCTTGTATCATAATTATGTCTTACTAACTGATAGCTATAGAAACAAAGATACATATACATCGCCAAGACCCTATCAAACAATTGAATTCAACATCCAAATATGTAAGGCAAGTTCCTTATACGCAAAACGTTTGTAAAACAAAAGGTGACTCAGTCTCAGCACGGGAGCTCCCATTACGATCCTATCGGGAGGAAATGGGTCATCACATGTATTGTTCCGACTTTATGCGGGGAAAAACATTTATTAGTGTAGTATTTTTGTCCGGACAATCTGTTATTTTTTTAGAAATATTTCAGTAGCGGCAAAGTTTGGATATACGTATCTTTGAAAAATATTTGTAAATAAAACACAGCTGGGGTAGGCATTTTATTTTATTTTATTAATTAAGCACACCAACAAAGTAAATTACATACAGAAAAAAATAGTTGAAGTTTAAGTATAACCAAAGATATTCTTCTTTATAATTCTGCCTGACTCTTACAGAAGAGGCAAGCGTAAGCATATCTAAAAGAACTAGTTCCTTTCGACAGTGCACGACCTTAGTATTAGGAACTTTGACAAACATAAATCTTTTATAATAATTTCTTCTTTTATTGGTAAAGTAATTTAATAATTTCTTCGAGGATTTTTTTAGGTAAGTACGCCAAACCGAATTAGGCTAGCGTGGTGGGACTAGGTTTGAAGCCTCTCAGTTGTAGAGGGGGCCCGTGCCCAGCAGTGGGACATATGAGTGGTGATGATGATGATTTAAAGTGCGTGATAATTCAATAATTACAGAAAGTCAAAAAAAATAAAGTGTTTTTATAAACTTATTTATTACACTGTACCGTTATTAAAAATATGTTTATTTAGGCTATAATATTGATTTGTTATGTATTTGCGTAGTTTTATTTCCTTCTATAAACATGTTTGTTCTTAAGTAATTGCGGTCACTCTATCAAAATATTGTTTCTGTAAAATCCACTTGTCAACAACATTTTAGTGTTTTGGGAAAAATAATGCAACAACAACAACAAAAGTTATAAAAATCAGGTCATATTATTTTCTAAAATAATTGACTCATACTGAAATATTCATCCAGGGTTCGAATAATCGGTCTAGTTTTTTTCCTCGACGTATCCTTGGTAGAAATTTGTAGTCTGGCAATGTCCCTGAAAAAGGTCAAATATGTGCAACTTTAACAAGCTATCGATACGCTCGAAGTCGCGATAGCCTCGAATTTACGTGCGCGATCGAGAATCTCGGTGGTCGCGGGTTGAAACAGAATAGGCAGACATCTCTGCCTATTCACAATAAACTATAACGTACCTTAAGCATCAGGAAACATATTGAGAAAAACATCTTGAGTTATTAAATTTCTTAGATGTGTAGAAGAAGTTCGCCAAACTGCACTAGGACTACGTGATGGACAACCTGTTAGTAGAGGAGGCTCATGAATTGGAACATACAGGGATTGATATACAGGGTGTATTTAGACCGTGATCGGAAACTGAGGCAGGTAATAGCGAGGGTGATCACAAACCCAGTGGCGATATTAAAAATCCCGACAAAAAATAAAAATTTTGACGTTTTCCATACAACCATCGGTGTTAAAAGTATGTGGTTTGTATGGAAAAACATAAAAAATTTATTTTTTGTCGGGATTTTCTTTAATGCCTGGGGGTTTGTAATCACTATCGCTATTATCTGCCTCAGTTTTCGATCACGGTCTAAATACACCCTGTATAGCTTGGACATAATATTATGTCAAGTAAAATGCGCATTCTTTAAAATTACGCAACAAGTAAACAAAGTAATAAGATTCATAATAATTTAACGGTAGTAACAACAGTATCAATTTTCATAATAAAACGTAAACATAGATAAGTACATACAAATAAACGTGGAATAATATTTAAATACATATAAAAGTATAATTATACATTCCACAAAACAAACATTTTAATTTATACTTTAAGTCACGATGATTAGGCAAGTCTGAGCTTGAACACACATGTCTATCACATAGGAAAATTTCTAATGTTATCTGTATAGTATTGTATGGGTTTAGATATGAAAGAAAAAGGTTTTTTTTAAGCGTTAAATTAATACAGGGTCGACTTCTAAGGGTATACGGGGCACTAGTGGCAAAAATCCTATTTAAATGGGATTTAGAAAGAAATGAACACAATAGAAATGGATTACGTAATTATTAAAACTTTATTGTACACTAAGAGTCATTGACCGTATATAGGACCGCAGCATTTGGCGCTTTTCAGCCTCTGCCTACCCCAACGGGAGATCGGCGTGATTGTACGTAATTACAGTGAGGAAGCTAAACCGTACCGTCCCTACCATAAGCTTGAAATTGTTTTCATCCTGCGTCTTAGTCTCGCGACAATTTCGGATCGGGAAAATTTTTAATCAGTTTACTGTAAGAAAACTTTAAGAAAGAAATTTTAAATTCTCCTTAGCACATAGTCTAGATATAACCCAAAAACGGCGATAAGCTCTTCTTTTTTACTTGGGACTAATACATACCAAACTTGTTTGCAGAAATGCATTTAATTACCACCTCTTTGAGGAATACAAAAGTAAAGTTATGTACGTATATTCTATCAAAAGCCATAGATTATACCACGCGTGTCCATAAAACACCCACTACGCATGAACCATAACACACGAGACAAGTGACGCAGTAGTTTGGCACAGTTTGTTTGTTCATCATGTGAGAGTGACGCTGGTGGCATTAACACGAACAAACGGAGATCTATTTGTGTCGCGACGAAGAGATAAAGTGGCTAAAAATAGAAATCTTTATCGTCAGAGGCACACCCCCTTGTTACGGAAACTTTTCTTTTATATTAAGTAAACTTTTAGTTTTAGTTTATTGAACTAGCCTAAAAGTTCTTAGGAATTTCTTAAGTGTGTATACAAGTCGTGTCGCGTGGGTATCGAGATTTTCAGCACCCAAATCCGACAGTAATATTCGTGGATCACACAATCTTCCCGGTAATCAAACTCGCGGCCTCTAATTCCGCAAGCTGGTATCCAAATACCCCACGGTGCGGTCAAATGATTCCTAATTACGTATAACTTCTCTATCTGGCCAAACGTGCGTAAATCCACAATATTGACATATCGTATTCCCATATGACACCGCCGCCCCCTGTTGTACTGGTAAACCCGTGCGATAAGATACGGGGATGTCGCCGAGCGCCGCGACGGGAGGCGTCACATGAACATCTGGCTGCCTCTGTGGTAGATGTTAGTCACAATTAGCCTGTATACGTCCCACCACCACTGCTTGACAAGGTCTTCTATAATGAAGAAAGAGAGGCACCACGCTGCCCTTGTGCGGGTTGGCGGACTATATACTTGAAGAATTTTTAGGTTTAGGTCTCCTCACAAGATTTAAAATAATTAAAAATATTATGTAGCTAATTGTTCAAGGGGCAGTCGGAAAAAATGTAAACAGTAGATTAACAGCGTGTATTCAGACCGACTAATTCAAATATCCCGTTCACGTTAAGCATAAACTATAGATCTTCACTTAGCTCAGTCCTGACTTACTTTTACTTCATCCAAATTCAGCAGACAATCATGAAACCATAGCAATTCACGCATTCACGCTTGCTCTTGACCCGTCCTTTATTCAGTTGAGTCTGGGTTTAAAACTTGCATTAAAAACAAACTATTAAAATAGTTTTAAAGGGTTAAGAGTTTTTCTGCGTATTTATTCCGACCCGGAGCTTGGGTTCTGCTCTCCTTTTGTGTGTTTAAAAAAAAAGTAGCTTGCGCCTTCCCATCTTTCTATAATAACAGCTATACAATAGGTTAAGTACAAATAATCAAATCATTTCCCCTTATAATGCAAGGAAGACAAGCCGTTATTTTTTTTTAGTTATATTGTTTCTCTTTCATTCATTACAAAGGGTTACGAATAACAAGTAACGACATATATTCCGAAAAATTAATCATAGTTAAATGTCTAAAAAATTATCTATATTCTACTACAAAGATCTAGTAAGCCACAGCCCTGTTGATGGCAGATAACAGTTATCTATTCACTGTTAGATTTTGTTTGTTTGTGATACTTTCTCGGAAATTGCGACGCAATTTGACAAGCGCATGATAAGGTTGGTTGAAGAATAGAATTACACTGTCCAAACAGACATAGAATTATAGGAGGATGATTAATATGAAAATCTGTGAAAGTATCAATTAAATATTAATAGAATCAGGCACACACCTCTGACTTTTTGAAGTCATGTGTGTATTCACAATGAATTATCACATGCTTTAACGGTAAAAAAAAATCGTTAAACCTGCACACGAAAAAAAAATCTTGAGAATTTCTTAGGCGAACCTGTACTGGGCCAGCGTGGTGGACTACGGTCTCAATCATCTAAATGATGATGATGATAATCTATGACGAGAACCTATAACTTTTTGACAATCCAAGGTGAATCGTCCATCGTCATGACAATGTTTTTCACAAAAAAAAAAAAAATTGTTTTGTAGATTCAATGTATTCGGAATTTCCCACAGCAACATGTTAAAAGCCCTGATTAGTGTTTTCAGAATGAGTAGCAAACAGAATCATAACAATTAATTTATATCGCTTATTGTGACCCCGAGGTCGCACGAGCAGCGATAGTGGGTAACGTGCGGGAATTCTACTATATCTTGGAAATATTAATTAAGTTTAACAAATATTTATGCAGTTTCTCAACAATTACTGCGATTTCGGAAAAATGTGAGAGATAAAAAATAGTGAAGAACTAATCAAGTAATTTCTTCCATGAAATTTTAATGGAAGGAAGTTATAAGAAAAAATATATTGTACAAAAAGAGTATAAAAAGACGAATTAAAAAATACAAATTCAAAAATAATAAAAATGTAAAATTACATATGTTTTTTTTACATACGTTTGCTTGAAGGCACAAAACACAGGATTACTATTTAAAATATTCTCTAAGCGTTAGATAGCCTAATTATAAAGGTATGCTAGGTTATACATGACCGCATTACGACAAATAGCAGCAATAAAAAAATTGACAAAAACTGTAAAGAATTGAAGACTTTCGAATAATAAGTTGCGACAGTTAATTTGACAGTAAGGCTCAAAACAAACCAACTTTACGCAGACACCTTTAAGTAAACTTACCTTCCTGCATATTCCCGCCGTATCCCGCAGGAATGAGTCACAGTTCCGCAGAAGGCCTACTTGAATAAATTATTTTGGCGCATGCGCTGAAACCTTATGACTCATCAGGTTTGCTGCCCCCGCGTGTCGCAGGATTACTCATCCTTTTCACCGGTTAAAAGCCTTCCTGTTAACACACAAACATTTTAATCAGAGTAGGCTGACACAGTATAGATCATGAAGAATTCACCTGAATTCAGAGAGATTAGATTAGGATATAAAATGACTGCGTTAGAAGAGGGAGGAATATGGCGTAAATGAGATCGTTTGTGAATCAACTGCCTCGTGAATGTGGGGCAAAATATAGAGACCCTGGGTTCGATTCCCGAGGTTGGGTAAATTGTTTATGGGTTTTTCCATTAGAAAATTCTCTGTAGCAGCACGGAGTCTGGAAATGTGCCCGAAAATTGGCAATAGGCTCGCCCCCTATTACGTGAAATTGATACAAATCGGGCGAAATGTGGTTGCAGTAATGAACCTCTGTCTACCTCGTCGGGGAAGACAGGCGTAAGGCTATATAAATATGTGTATTTAAAATTATTTGCATTTTTAAACCGTTTCCTTATTTATTTATTTTTCTTTACAGCTGTAACAATTTTTGTGGCGCGTTTGTTTTGATTCTCCGCGTTCCCCAGACAACTAACTATATGGAAACTTTTTTACCTACCCTTCTCAAGAATTTAACCCAGCACCTCTCCTTACTAAGGATCTAACAAGACAGAAAGGGCTTTAATTATTATCATGATTAATAGCGTATCAATATACATCCCACGAAATACAACTAAGACTGCTGAACTGCCCTATATCACCTTTTTACACGAAAAACCGCAAGACAGTCCACCCAAACAAATCACGACCTTCGAAACGGCAATGACCTCAGCATGCTCGGTCAAGGGCGGCCTTACTCAACACGTTGGCGCCACGAGGCCAATGTTTGCTCCAACGTGACTCACGTATTTGGGCCAACTGTGGTATTTATTTCGGGATGGTTCTAGCACCTGATGGTGAACTAATAGCTAGCTCTTGTATAAAACTGAAGAGTTCGTTTGGCCGCTTTAATCTCAGAAATTGCTGGTCCGACTTGAAAAATAGAAACTACCAGAGACTTTTCACTCTCAAACGCCCAGACTCAAAACATATACAGGTTGTATTCAGACCGTGATCAGAAATGAAGACAGGTCGTACAAACCTCCACAGTTCTACAAAGGTGAGTACAAACCTCCTGGCGTTAAAAAAAATTGACGTTTTCTTAATAAGCCCGATTTAGAAAATTTGTCAGTGTTAGATAACACATTTATCGAGGAAGGCTATATCATCACGCTACGAATAGGAAAGGAGAAGCAATGAAAGAATATTCCTTTTGTCTAAAATTTCACCCAATGTTATACAGTAGACCATAGCCAGCCAATTACAATCCATACTGAACAAGATATTTTAATTGCAATTCAAGTTACCTTTGACTTTTGAAACTTATGTCTAGCCAACTGCGGTATTGAGTTTTTGACTAGATAAAAGTTCTCGAATATCCCAATATTTGTTTATACGATTTTTTTATGTTCTATATATTGAATGTTTATTCACATATCACACTAGTCATTTGTCACGTAATTATCGCCTGCCTGCGTCACGTGGGTGTCGTGTCGATTCCCGGCTGTGTCATAATGTAAACAATGTAGATTTGCTCTACATTACCGCATATTCATGGTTTATCGACCGCGGACCGACCTACAACACTTATCAATGAAATTATTTAGGCAGTTAGTCACGATTGGGTAGACAGAGTTGTTATTTTTTGTAAACAATACAATGAATGTACAAATATAACTTGATTTGTGCAGTAAAATTGAGTCTAAATCTTGGAAAGCGCAAGTCCAAAATCTAGACACACGCCTCTAACTTTTCTAAGTTATGTGTACTCACAAGTTACAATTAATTATGACGTACTTTAACTTTGAAAGAAAACATTATGAGGAAACCAGTCCAGCTAGAAGTTCTCAGGATTTTCTTAGGTGTGTAGTCTGTAAATGCGTTAGGCCAGCGTGGTGGACTAAAGCGTAACTATTTTCAAACGTAAAAGAATTCTGGTCACGAAAGTTGGACAGGTGGTGTTTTTTATCGACTAAATATTAACCTCATTTCTAAATTATACAGTTTTTTCGTTGGTTTTTTGCTATTATATTAACAAATCTATGTTATTAAATTGACGTCATGTATCATATGATTATACCGTGATGTCGTTAGCTCTGATCCCACCACGTAAATACAATTAAATATGTACATATATTTATGTAAATGGCCCAAGCTGCTAGGAAGTTATGTAGTGTGCGCAATTTGTTGAGGTTTTAAGCTCAAATTCCTAAAAGATTGCTTGGTGGTATTTTTCTGTTCCGTTGGTCTCTTGATATTGTAATATAGTGGTTAGATATAGTGTTAAAAAGGTCCTGGGTTCCATTCCCGAAACGAAAGAGTTTAAGTACTAAAACGAATGGTCTCTCCTAAAATTTAAAAATCTAGCACAACTTTGGAGTGAAGATTCCCAATTGCGGATTCAAGCGTACAGTGTCGAATTTACATACATCTTGCTTCATCAACCCATATACGCCCACTGCTGAGCACGGGTCTCCTCTACCATTGAGAGGGTTTAGGCCATAGTCCACCACGCTGGCCTAGTGCGGGTTGGTGGACTACACACTTAAGAAATTCCTAAGAACTCTTAGGTGTGCAGGTTTCATCACGATGTTTTCCTTCATCGTTTAAGCTAGTGATAATTCAATGTGAATACACACATAACTTCGAAAAGTCAGTGGTGTGTGCCTGGGGTTCGAACCCGCGACCGGCGAGATTCTCGACCGCGCGCCCAAACCTCGAGGCAATCACTGCTTTTTTACATACATCTTAAAAATATAATTTTGCTATCAATAACAAGTTTTTGTAAAAGTTTGTTTTTATATTCATAATAAAAACCCTCTTATTATAATATAATAACACTTACACATCAAATTGTTAGAGATTTAAATATAACTTTCATTCGTTCTTGTAATCATATACAACAAGTTAAAAATATGCATTATTGAGAAGGAATATTACTATTAATACACTTTTCTCAATTCCTAAACTAAATTCATAGAAAGACACTAATATGTTTGACAAGAGTATAAAAAACTGGGCACGCGTCCAAAATAACTGTAGTAGATGTAATAAATGGTATTTTAGTACTCTCAATTCTTTAATAAACCCGTTTTATAAGAAGCAATGAGGAAAAAATATTCCGGGTATTCATGAAGATTCTTTATGCTATACAAATTGATGTACAAGATTTTTGAGGCCAAGTGTTCTAAGAAAGGAGGAAAGTAGTTATTTTTAGTTTTGTATTTTTAAAATCATCTATTTGAAATTGGTCTACTAGATTAAAATTAACCAAATTCGGCTGCTCTTAAGTAATTAGTCATAATTGCCGAAGGAATATATTAATTGCATAAACATTAATTGAGTCAAAATAAAACACTTTAGATCATGTATAAAAACCATCAAGCTGTCTCTAATTTGTTTTTCTTTCAATAGATTTCTGATTCCTTTCTTCTATTTCAAATTTCTATATTTATTTTAAAATACCCTCCACCTTTCATTAATTATAAGTTTCTTAAAACCCAGACCAAAGGAGCACTCCTTATTATCCCTTCCTTTGTTCCAGACGATGTTAAAAGACATATCTACCCTGATCGTGAAACACACGATGGTGACCCGACGCCACCTCACTCCCGAGCTCGCCCTGCGCCTCATCACACCAGACTGCCCACTCTGGACTGCCAAGGAAGAAGGAGTGCCCTTCAAAGACCCTTTCTGGGCGTTCTACTGGCCTGGGGGACAGGCTACGGCCAGGTAACCTTCTGATGTTTATTTTCAGAGATATCAATTTTTTTTTTTTATTTAATCATATAAAAGACTACTATATTTTCCTCGTAAATACTTATGCGAGACTTCAAATATTTTTTGCTAGTTTTTTAGGTATGCGGTACCCATCTATAGGTCTAAGCATAATCATATACTAGTAGCCTCTAATCTTCTATGATAAATGAACCGTTTAAGGCTAAAATAATTATACAAATTGGATCACGATCAAACAAACGAACAAAATCTTTAGCTTTATAAAGTCAGTTTAAATTATCAAAACACCATAAGAAAGTGAAAAAGCCTGAGTACTGACTACCTGAAATCTGAGACTACAAAACAATTACATTTCTTTGAATTTCCTTATAATCTAGATAGATATTTATCAGCAAAGCAGATGTCTTAGAAATGCCAATCTTATCAACTGAGTATTGCAACAAATATGCCAAGAATTTATTGATAAGAAAACGAGAAGTCATTCGGTTATACCCAGTTGCTGTCACATGCCGAATTATGGCATTAAGGTATAGAGATAAGCATTTATTGGGTATTTTTACTACTTAACACTTGCACACAAACATCTAACGCACACATTGACCGCGTGATACTCGAAGTGGTAGACAGAGGTGCATTTTTCCATCCTACTTTGCTAGAGGAATTTTAAGATACATAAACTGAATTAGAATCCTTCAATATTGATTGGTCTAATGAGTCCCATGGTAAATTTAAAGTCTGTTTGAACATGCACGTCTGTTACATTTATACCTAGAAAGAGTAGACAAAAGTGCATTTCAGCAACCACATTTTGTCAATTATATCTTCGGTTAGACTTTTACTTAGAAATAAGCCCTTAGTCCACTGGCTTAGTATAAGTTGCCGGACTATACACCTTGGAAATTTCCAAGAACTTTAAAGCAAAATTAAATATTATTCATTAAATCTATAAAATGCCAAAACATCACATAGTAAATTCAGTCATTTCTAGCCAAGGTAATTACAAATCCACTGGTGTTAGTGAAAATCGCGACAAAAAATAAAAATCTTGACGTATTTTGACACCTGTATTAATTTGTCGTGAGGCAAATGCATTAAAAAGCAGGTTGTAAAAATCCGTCACAGCCTTTGTGTAAACCCCAAGGTCGTCAGTAGTTACCCATCGATCAATTCGTTTTATCAATGAAACTGACTCACGCGTACCGAGAACCGATCGTGGAAGGCTTGATAAGGATGTCACGACATTACTAGCGTGCACTAAATTCCACAGAATTTGCGTACTTTGTATGTCATCCTATATATCTACGTAGATTATCACAATAATAGGTTTTTCAGTTGTAGTTAACTTTACAAAATTATCATTGATTCTAGCTTACCTAGCTAGTTTTACTTTGATGAACCTAGATTCTTCGTATTGTTTAATTTCTTAGTTAGCTTGCCCAGATTTAATATAGGTTCAAACCTTATGCACACACCTCTAACTTTTCTAAGTTATGTATGTAAAACGAATTATTACTTTACAATAGCTGAAACCTACTTAAAAGTTTTTAGGAAATCCTCAGGTGTGTAGTCTACAATCCCGCACTAGGCCAGGCGTGGTGAACTAAGGACTAATCTCTCTCAGTTGTAGACGAGTTCTGCCTGGTATTGGGACGTTATTGATAATGCGGAAGATCTAAGCCCCCTTAAAACCAAAGGAGGCTCGTGCCCATCATTGGGCCGTATATGGGCTGATGATAATAACGTGCAAAAATACGGCGCGGGCGTCAGTGACGTAAAGGGGCGGGCCGTTTCCGCGGCGCCATCTTGTGACGTCAGACTCGGAACGTTGACAATTGATTATAACTTTATCGAAAACATTGGATTGAGGTATTTCAATTATTTTAGTACTTTATTGTTGTGGTGGCCTCGTAGAAAGCGCGCGGTCGAGACAAAAATTCGGAAGTCGGTTCACATCCTAGGTTTTGACTTTTCTAAGTTATGTGTTTACAAAAGAAATATCCTAGGATTTAACTTTTTCTATTTATGTGTGTGTTTTAAGAATTGTATCTGAAAAATGGATGTCGAATAAAATTTAGATACATTATAGTATAACGATACGAATATCACCACAGTTGAAAAAAAATAGAATGAAAATTTTGTAGGGGAGTTGTGCTTAAGATGACATACTTTTTCTTTCAAAACCAATATATGAAATAATTGAAGTCATGTGAGATCAGCATCTTGCGTATATTCTTAAATGTATCATAATCAATGAAATTATTAAAGTTTTATAACAATCAACGTAACATAAAATAAAATAAAAAACATTAATCGCACTTAGGTCGACGGGTGTAAGACGACATACCTATAGGGTAAAATGACATAGTATGTCATCTTAGACTTTAAAGGTATGTCGTTTTATACACTATGTTTATTAGGAGCATAGTTCGCAAATAAAAGTTTTCTTCCTTGCAGGTACGCCTGCGCATAAACGACCAAGGGTTACTGGAGTACCTACTATAATAATAACGACGAAGTGTTGATTGTGGAATGTTTTGGTGCTAAAAGCCAACCCATCCTTTTGTCCTTTACAGCTTCAATAGCCTTTTCCATGTACTGTTGTGGCCAACTTTTTCGCGTTGATGTTCGTTTGTAATTGCCTGGCATCCTGTATTAAAACAAAAAAAACGTAGTATGTCATCTTACCCAATAAATAACGCGAACTTCATTTTAATTTCTTGGGCAAAAATATTGACGTTAGAATGCGTTTTTATCAACATTTGTGTCAAATAATAGTTCTTATAGACATTCTAAATAAGTTTTACAAGAAACTCCTTACCTTGCAAGTAATTTCACCACCAAACAAAATAGTAAGCAAAATTTTTAATCACAAAAAATCGTAAAAACACTCAGAACTTTGTAATCAACTGTTGCTTTCCGCCAAACTGAATATCAACAATAGCGATATCTACTGGCACTCACTAAAACTTTATTGGATTACCTTTAGCGCGTATATTTACATCAATATTATTGGTGTGTCATCTTATCTGACTATGTCGTCTTAAGCACAATTCCCCTATAGAGACGAATGTCGCCGCTTGTCTGTCACGGTCACCAGTTTTACTACAATTGCACGACCATTGATAACATTTTAAACAAAAATAAACGTCTGCTATTGATTTCATTACACATTTATAAAAGTGATGATATTACACGCTACCCGAGTTACTAAGAAGCGTCTATGTCAAACATATGATAGTCTAATTGTAGGTTCAGCACGCTCGGCATGCTCACATTTCCTTTCTAGTCTTATTCAACTGTTCTGTGATCGTCAGTAGTCGACGCAATTATGCCGGCGTAGTCGCAATTATCTAAAACATCGAATATTCTACCATTCGCACAAGTTACGAGTGATTACAAAATCACTATCGGTCATTCACCTTTACCTAACATATTGCATAATTTTTATTTATGTTTAGGGGTAATGATCTATTTCCGAAACGTCGAGTCATTGTACTACTGAAATTGATTCAAAACGATAAGTACTTATTTTTGTAATTGTCATAATCAAACCGCAGACACGCAAATCTGACTTTTCTGAGTTATGTTTGTATTTACAATGAATTATCACGACCTTTAACGGAAAAATAATGTCGAAACTTGCAAATCTAAAAGTTAGAAATTTCTTATGAGTCTAATCCGCTAATCAGATTGCCAGCTTGTTGGACTAAGGCCTAAACCACTCAGTTTGCAAAAGAGGCCCGTGCCCAGCAGTGGGACGTATGTATATAAGCTGATTATTTATGATTAAAAATACCTAAGATATTCCTTTGGAAAACTCTCAGGCAAGAACGCATAGACTACTTGGATTCAAAACCTGATTACTAGTCATTAGAATTCAGCTGCAAGTAAGATTTCCAAAGGTAAACAAACCATATCAGTCATTGACCTTAAAGTTATTATTGAATAATATAAAACAAGAAATCTGACTCATCTAAATCCTTTAGTTAACAGATTAGTCACTATGCTCCATCTCTGTCTATCGTATATGCCATCTCTCTCTAACACAGAGATTTTTAAAGTCCTGTGATCAAAGTTCATTTTTAAAATCATAACTTTATGTAAAAGAGTTTAAATTATTTCGTGAAAATATTAAAAAAACTTGTCGCATATAGAAGAAGTAGACAGAGGAGCTCTTGAATATAGTTTCCTAAATAGTATTTTAAGTTTTAAACTGCGGTATTTTTGGCTCCTTACTAAACTGGTTATTATTGACAATTTCCTATAGTGTAAACCCTATGATTTTTCTCCATTCAGGAATTGAATCAAACACACATCTTACTGAGCAGCATATTTTCCAACAAAAAAAAAACCTGTTATATATATGTATATTTTATATTCTAATATATTTCACGTAAATATGGATTCTGTTGATATATTTCGGTTACACTCGGTATTTCCAAATGCGAAGTACGAGTAGATAATAAAGTTATTTGTGTATCAAAACAACATATTAATGCCATTAGTCGGAAACAGGAATTGGGTTTAACCAACAAATGTAGCTTGTTTATATAATTAATTTTATTTAACTTATTATTTTTTTCATAAGCGCTTTTGTATGTCATTATCATTATCGACATATACGACCCACTGCAGAGCACGGGTGTCCTCTACAACCTAGCGGGTTTAGGCCATAGTCCATAGTAAAGAGTACTTTCCTCACGGTAGGCAGCGGCGTGGCTGTGCCCCTGGTATTGCCAAGTCCATGGGCGACGGTGACCGCTTACCATCAGGCGGGCCGTCAGCTCGTCTGCCTGCTAGGGCAATTAAAAAAAAAAGAAAAAAAAAGTCCACCACGCTGTCCTAGTAAAAATTAGCGGACTACTCACCTAAGAAATTCTTAAGAACTTTTATGTGTGCAGGTTTCATTCAGGTCACCGTTAAAGTACGTGATAATTAATTGCGAATAAACACATAACTTTAAAGAGTTAGAGGGCCTTGGGTTTGAACCCGTGACCGTCGAGATTCCGCGCCACTAAACTTCGAGTATATCTCAGTATGTAAAGAAACTATGAAAGTTTTATAGTTCCATCAGACTATAAAATTTTAGTAGGGCTCAATAAAAGCTTAAACGAGATTAAAGGATTAATACATTTCTCTGAAACTGCTTTACATACATTTAATCTGTGATAAAATATTTCTATAATAATTGGATGATTCATGCTATAAAAACCCGATTAGCCAATAGTAATTCGCTTATCAATAAAACATTAGGCGCCTTTCTTATCCTAACTGTATTTTTAATTTAATGTCGATTAAGCTTTGATAATCATCATAAGAATATTAAGAGTTCTTAGAAAATGCCATTATAAAGAATTTATCTCTTAATATCCATGTGTATTAAATATTATTGAAAAAAATAATTGATCATTACATTATTATATAAAGAGTACAAAATATTATCAAGCCTATATCTCTGAAGTAATAGGCAGAAATGTATTTAAACGAAAAAGACGATAATATTGCAGTTAAAAACTTTAAAGAATTATATTGCTATTGAGAAATTCGCAAAATTTTCGCAGGAATCGAATCTGGGATCTCTAGATTGCAAGACACATTACCACGACGAGACAATATTTTCTAAAGCTTATAAATAAAATGATTAAAGAAATAAAAGCAACTCTTTGAACCAGTTATGGCAAACAGGATGCACGTAATTTATCAAGCCTATATACAAGAGTCCCAGATTGTATGCCCGGGAATAACCACACGGGAATTACCGACTCACGGGACCAGTCGGGATCTTTTTTTTATTTGTGTATAGCTTTTAGTTTAATGACCTTTTGACTAATATCTAGTAATGTAAATGTTTTAAATAGCAAATGAATTCGGTTCATTTTGTTTTTGGTTTTACAGTAATTATTTAATTCAGTTTTTTTACTCTTTTTTTTAATTTCCTACTAAGTGTCCATTTGTCACTTAATTCCTTGAAAGAACCAAAAGAAGTTAATAATAATACTTCCATAAAATCAATAAAATCGTTTTCTTTTTTCTCTAAGAAACATTTGAGAAAGACATATTAAAACCGAGATGATTCATCCAAATCAAACAAAATTGTACAAATAAGCATCCCATAAATTGAAACCTCTGCAAAACTCGATCCCCGATAACTTGGAAGAAAAACAGAACTTTCCCGGAATTTTGCTCCGCAATACTGCCAGCTCCATTTTCCGAGAAAACACCCCTGGGGTGGTTTTATCTTCAAGCGGGGGTGGTTCTCGGAAAACGCCGCGTCAGCGCTCGAAATACTGAGAAAAACTTATTGCGCGCGTAAATGTTATTGTGGCTATGAAGTATATTTTACGGCTGTTTAGCAAATATATTTGAGTTTCTGTTGGATTTTGTTTTCGATTCTCAGTCGTGTTGTTGGATTTTGATATAATCGTTATTTAAATTGGCTAGTGTGGGATTTTATCGACAGTAATCTATTAGTTATCAAGGCTGTTACAGCAAGAAAAATCGCGGACATTGAATCCCTTTGTCTCTTCATCATCATCATAATCAGCCCATAAACGTCTTACTACTGGGCACGGGACTTCTCTACAATTAAAAAAGTTTGGGCCTTAGTCCACCAAGTCAGCCTAGAACGTGTTGACTCTTGGTCTCTTACCATTAGTCAATACCAAGTAAACAATTAGACAAGGTAAATTATAATTGGACCAATTTCTTATCTAAATTAAAAATATTCTATGGAATTATAAATCAAACAATGGAATTTCCGTAAGTTCTTTAGAAGTATCGCTGGTTTCAATTCTTTGAATTGTAAATTAAAACGTTTACCTGTGAAGCCGATAATTGGCCGTAACTACAAAATGTTTCCTGGAACCGTGTTACAATTTTGATTGATTGCTAGAAACAATGTTTTGTTTTTAATTAATACAAGTTTGTAGCGTACGTACGTTTAAATCAGATTTTCCGGTATTGTGACGTAAAAGGATATCGATAATCCTTATTAATATATAACAAGGAAGAAATAAATACGTACAAAATGCATATTGCAGCCTTGTTTCTATTACATTGATTTTACACCATTTCACTTTTTAATATAATAAAAATTAGTAGCGACATCTGTTGGCAAGTGAGGCAAAGTTTTTGAGATAAACATTGCTCGATAGATGGCGTTACAAAATGTAAATATATTACCATCGTTACTCTGTATTTTAATAATCCAGAGTATATTCAAGAGATGGCGCTGATTATATTTTCTTAAAATAATACTATTTGCAGTGAATCAACACTTTTACCATTTATGCAAGATATCATAATTATATTCTTGGGAGATATCTTTTATACATCTTTCATATTTTTTTTAGATACATTTTAGATAATAGAGACATTATCAAAAACCGTCGAGTTTTGGACATTGGTTGTGGTTGCGGAGCAGGATCAATAGCTGCGGTCAAAATGAAAGCAAAACATGTACTAGCAAACGACATAGACCCTTGTAAGTGAAAAATAACGCAAAAAGTTTGGAGATGCCGGGGATCGAACCCGGGGCCTTTCACATGCAAAGCGAACGCTCTACCACTGAGCTACATCCCCACCTGGTATGTTTGTTAAAATTACCGAACGGTTTCAGATGCAGTAATAGCTACTAAAATAAATGGACAGCTGAATAATACTAATATACTAACGAACATGGATAATTTGATCGGCACAAAATGTGATGATTTCGACACTGTACTTATTGGCGATATGTTTTATAACGAAGAATTCGCTGCCAGCCTGTTTGAGTGGTTACAGAAGCTGCGAGATAATGGTAAAACTGTATGTATGGTTGTAAATACTTTCATTTAAGATTTTTCTTTAGTAAAGATGGTAAGATTTAGTGGAATCTTCAATAAGAAATATCTTAATAAATAAATAGAAACACTTCTCTACTTGAATGTTTTTATATTAAAAAGAGTATTTCCTTTCCCTACATCACAATAGTAATTGTATCTAAAAGTCATTTGTAATTAATTTTTATATCCTACTGAAGTCAGAGCCTTGTTAAAAGATGAATATTTCATTATTTGGTCAAATATTTACGGATCAACTCGCCTTACTAAAATCTTTAAACAAATATTAAGCCAAGGAATAATTGAATGATTTCGCTTTCATTCCACATAATTCAAATTCTAGTCATAATTCAAAGTCTATTTTAAGTATAATAATATTCATTGTTGAAGATATATCAAGGAAACGAAAATAGTTTATCAAATCAATAGAATGTCACATTAAAATTCCCTTTATATATCATGTTTCAAAAGGTCTACACATGTACTTATTTTTGTTATTTTCACAGATTCTAATCGGCGATCCCGGTCGCCACGCCCTCACTAAGGAACGTCGGCAGAAATTGAAACTTCTCGCCAAATACGACTTGCCGAAAAACAGTTGTGATGAAAATAACGGCTTTACAGAAACTACACTATGGATGTTTAATAAATGATATTTAAAGTTTTTTTTAATTATGAAGTTTTTACTGTTTACATACACACATACACATACACATTCAAATATGCAGAAACCTAAACAATAATATAGAGCTTTTAATATTTCTGTATTATTCACAAAGAATTACTTTTAAATAAGATTAGACCAACGCATGTTGATGTGTTTTTAAATAATTCCCAAATTTATAGAATTTGTTATCTTCCTTTAAAAATAGTTAGCTTATTTCAAGAGTTTGACTTTTATCATACAAATATTCAATTATGAACCTACACCACATAATTACAAAAGTATCAAAAGGGTCCAAAAAGACAGTGAGGTCAAATTATAGGAAAATCAAAAAGAAAACACATAAAAACTAATAATAACTTTAATAATTTCACATTAACATAGGCTTTCTACAAGGCACGTTCGTTGTATCGATTCGGACGGCATTTAATTTATCATACAGATACACTAAATTAATATATACATTATTTATCTTACAGAGAAATTATTGTACTTGATGCAACTCTAATACATCACAGGAGTATTTTTAACATAAGAAACAGCAAATGGCCCTTATCAGTCACAGAAATATATTTTTTATAATTCAAGTAATAATTTAGTAAAATGGTCCATTAGTATAAAAATCATCGAAATTATATTTTAAAAAAATCAATAATACTGGCCAGTCAGTAGCGACACCTAGCGGACAAATTTGGAAACTACATCATTAAATAAAAGTCTGTCAAAGGCTCTACACATAAAAAATCTTTGATACCTATCCATATTAAATCACTAATTTGTATTTACCTTAAAACTATTTATGAACATTAAATTCATTCGGACATGTAAAAACAATTATTACAATACAATTTTTCATGTTGGCAATACTTTAGTTTATTAATTACATGAAAAAATTCTAAATTAATTCTTATGTCTATTAATAAAATCTTCGTTTTCAATACAATTGCTAATCATTATAATTGGTAGCTATGAAGGAGTGTCAGTAACTTTTCCTAGGAATTTGAATCTCTGACACTGCGGCCGCCAGTCCAACTCCTGAAGCCCAACTGTGGGATACCTGTAGAACAAATTATAGATGGTATTATTCAGTGATAAATTATAACAGTCATAAATGGTAAGATTTTTAATTTTGTTGTTTCAATATTTTCAACCTAAAGTTATTATGTTTAAGAAAAAACTTTGATTACATTTATAGTTGACATGACACAATATAAGTCTATCCAAAACTACATACTTTTGATACATAACAAAATTTTTTATATTGTTACATGTTATTTAATTGTTATTGTTTTGAAAAATATGGACATTTAATTATAGTAAAATGGTTGTGCCATATACATATTTTGACTAAGATGTATACGGCTTATGAAAACTTAACTTCATAACAACAAAACTTATTTTTATTATTAGATGTTTAGCTCTACATGAGTTATGATATTTTTTTATTTTTAGAAATTATTTTTGCAATATTTTCCCAGGATTGTTTACATTTTTTTTATAAAACGCATTATTGTATAACCATTAACGTACATATTGTGTATATTGTTAAAAAAAAAAGTTTTTTTTTTAATTTTTACTAAAGTAATAGCAATATACGGTATACGATTTATATACAGATCCAGAAAATAAAAGAAAACATTTTTTTTCTTTATTTTTTAAAACACTATTGAGTGCCTGCCGTTCTGCAGCAGATCATTCATTATATTGTACCAATACCTAACCCCTCTCTCTTTCCAAGTTCATACCCAATGGACGTATGATGATGTATGATGCAGTACCTGGGCGACTGCGGAACCATTGTGGGCGTTCCTTGCCCACGTACCGTGGTCGCCCTACTTGGCGCGAAGACGGCCACTTAAAAAAAAAAAAAATGATGCAGTACCCACCGGCTACAGCTGGTAGTTGTGCAGCGTGTTGGCGTAGAGTCCGTGCTTGCGGCTGGTCCGGCCGGAGTAGTGGCTGTAGGCGTCGGCGTCGAGCCCGCGGTGCAGCGCGCCCGGCGCCGGCATCAGCAGCACGGGCTGCAGCGCCAGCGACTTGCGCGACCCGCTCACCGACGTCGCGTCCGTCACGTACCCGTTGTTCACCTCGCCTGATACACAAAACATTCATTTTCATTTATTTATTATGCTTTTTACCCGTAGCGTATAAAGACGGACATAATGCCAGAGGATTCTTGCAGTCAACCTTAGGGTGATGCAGAGATTAAAGATAAGTGCATAAATAGAAACAAGAATAAATAATCAACAAAAGTATAAATTAACTACTATAAAATCTATGAAGAAAAATATATATGCACAGATAAATGATTAAATAATGATTACATACAAATGCTTATATAATATGATCATCACCACCTTTTCACGTCTATTGCTGGATATGTCTCTGAGCCACTAAGCTCGATTTTTGGCCAGAGTATAACCTTAGTTATTCTATTCGTCCTACATTATGAAATTATAGTAATTTGAGTTACAATGACTTAAAATTAGTACTAATACGTTGTTCTTAGACTACTTATTTACGAGGCGTTCCCAAACTAAGCAGAGTCTGTCAACTTGAGAGACCAACTTACGATGAAAAAATACATTACTTTTGAAAGTCAGAGGTGTTTTATAATACTTTATCATATTTTCATTTTCGGAAGCTGTTAAAAATAAATTTCAACAAAAATCGTTTAGCAACTTGGTATGTTAAACTTACCTATGGAGTAATTTTAAAAGTATGTTTGTGTGTCACGTGATATTTTCGTCCACACTCTCGACCGACAGATGTCGCTAGTATATTTCTAATATATTGATGAGGTGACCGCATTCCATATGACACTATGTCGTGTGATAATACTTATTTTTGGACATTCAAATTGCAGAAAACTCATACATTGGCAATAAACATTTTAGAAATGCTGTTCTCTATTTATATTTATAGTAGTGTCTTATTACCACGACTGAAAACTGTCCGAAATGTATTTAAGTTGGGTATATACTAGCGATCAAGTTGTGGGTTTAATTTTCCATTCAAAAATTAATAGAACGTGCTCGGAAAATGTGCTCACTTGAAAAAATACGATTTAACTCGAGTTAAGAGTTACGAAACTCAGGTAAACTGGATGAAAGAGTGAGTCATTTAAAAACAAAAAGATACAAATTAATTCCCTCAGCTTCTAAGTTCTAATTTATATTTAATCTAAAATAATTAGCAAACTTTACTCCATGTCGCTTTCATTCGGTTTTCGATTACGAGTCGGAGAGAATGCAACTCGATTTGGTTTGAATTGAATCCAACTTGATTTAATTCGATTTAATTGCTCGATTTGACCATCATTGGTCCAATAGGTCGTTCCCTATTTAGTGGCACTTAAATTACCTACAATAGGTTATAGGTCAAATACACTTTTGCGATTTGCCTAGCACTATAGGAATAAAGGTGTATAAACTTCAGTGAGTAGGTAATATCTTTATGTTTCTTTAATATATTTTATTTAAACAAAACAAAAGATTCTCAAGCGGTTATTTCCGAAGAGGATGTCAGAAATACACTTCTGCGCCTAAGTTTTGCGTGATAGGAATTTATTTGTAAGCGATTAAATGTAACAGAAGGCTAAACTATTGACTTTTTTCCTAATTTACCTAAATAAATAATTAATAAATACACCCAAAAGCCACATACATAGTCCTGACCCCACACTAAGATACGAGTCTTGTGTCGTGGGTATCAGAAACTACGAGAGACTTTTCGGTCTCACAAACACCCAGACCCGAAACAAATATTTGTGGATCACACAAACATTTGTCTCGGTGCGGGGATCGAACCCGCGGCCGCTCGTTTCGCAAGCTGGTGTCTAGCCAACTGCACCACGGGGCTGTCATGTCTAAAACTCAATAACATTTCGCCATCCAATTAAACTTTGCTAGACAAAAGACAATCGTATTGCAATGGAAACTGAATTCTATCTATTTACAAGCACATTTATGTGTGTATGTATGTGTGTTTGTGGAACAAGCAGGTCGGAACGTGTCAGCTGTTATGTAACATGTAGGACGGCGTCTTTATTTACTTTACAAAGAAACTAGATTACAAACTATGATATGTAAAACCGGAATTGATATCCTCAGAATAAAGCTAAATGTAGGTTAGGTCGTGTTGGTGTCGAAGATTGAGAACGCGAGTCTCTACTTTATGTAAAAATATCCTTTTAGTTACGTGTATTGATAAATTAGTATGTTTATCCATATATACATGTAAATCATATTTAGAATATATAGATGTTGCTATTAATAAAATTTTTGTGTCTGATTACGGATCAAGAATGATTAATATTAAAAACAAAAATTTTGTTTAAGTCTGTTCTAAAACATCTCTAACAAATAGTCAGGCCTTTAAAAAAACTTTTTAAAATTTTGTTTCTTAAAAAATTATGTCCTTAAAAACTTGATATACCAATCGTCGGAATGGTCATAACATAGAAACCTGCACAACTGAGAAATCTGCACACCTGTGTGGTGTAGTCCGCCAACCCGCACTAGGCCAATAAATTTATTAAGAGTGTTCTAACCCGCATTAGGCCAGCGTTGTGAAGGCCTAAACCCTCTCAATGGTAGAGAATTACCGTGCCAGGTAGGACGTATATGAGGCTGTTGTTGATAGTCCGTAAAATTACCTTTGTAAAGTGACGGCGGCGGGTATCCTGTGTCGGGCTGGAGCCGCACGTGCCGGGTAGCCAGGATGAAGGCCAGCGCGGACAGGACGATCCCGTCCAGGCAACCGATCACCGCCAGGAGGTACGCCCAGCGGATGTGGCAGCGACCTGGGATCGACACACGTTTGTTAATACTGGCTGGTGAGTTTGGTGGGTAGATTTTGATTGATACATAAATAAATACACCCAACAGTCATGCACATAGTTCTGACTCCACGTTAAGGTACGAGTCTTGTGTCGTGGCTATCAGAAACTACGAGAGACTTTTCAGTCTCACAATTACTCAAACCCGAAACAAATATTTGTGGATCACACAAACATTTGTCTCGGCGCGGGAGTCGAACCCGCGGCCGTTCATTTCGCAAGATCGTATAGCCAACTGCGCCATGGGGCTGTCCAGTGTCCATGGTAGGGCAGGAGTTGATAGAGATTATTAGCAAACCGTTATATCAAACTTATTTAATATTATATTTAAGTAACAAGTATGGGCGTAAGGAAGTAAAAAGTAAAAACTTTATAAAATTGATTGTGATTTGTAATGTTCCTCGTTTTTCTTATAACATATGTTCCTCCAGATATGATTAGAGCCTCGTTAAGGAGTACGGATTTTGGTTATTTAAAAAAAAAATAGCTTTTTTATCAAGGAAAACGCATAAAGCTCCCACTTTGATACCACGGGAAAGACCGTAAAGGGTATGGCGATGTCTCAGGCCTCCTAACTCAGCAACGCGAAACAATTGACCGCTAAGCTTAGTTGGATCCCGAAACCCACTAACAATTGCCTATCAAAAAATCAAGTTTCAGCTCCCGAAACAAATGAAGAACTTCTACATCGCACAGAACACACTTGAACCGAGTAACCACATAGTATAATAATAATAAATCTTCTTAAAATCTCATAATACCTATATTATACTGATCGGCTGTAGGCCCACAGGTCTCCTGCACAGCTGTCTCGTTCCATCCCGCGGGATACACTGCCACTCCCGCTACCATCGCCGCCGCTGGAAAAGGAAGAAAATTGGTTTAACACTCAGTGTTACTGTCTAGAGGTAACTCCTTTCAAAGTGTCGTTTAAAAAGAAGTTTAATGTTGAGGATTTAAAAGAATTTTAAATGTGTATTTGAATAAAGATAATTTTCACTTTTAGACTAAAAACAGGTCGAGGATTCAATGTTCGAGAAATAATTGTTTGTGTGATCCACAAATGGTTGTTTAGGGTCTGGTTGTTTTCTTAGAGAAAATTATCTTGTAGCTTATGATTCCCACATAACATACTGTTAATAATAATAGTCCACTGAATGGATGTACATATGCTGAATCCTAATCAAACTTATCTTAACGACAACAAAAACCTTAGCTTATAAATTGCCATAGCCTTTATTCTTCCTAGACAAATAGGCTCTCTACCGCTGAATGAATTTTTACAACAGGTCCATCAATTCCTAAGATCAGCACGTTTATACGTTATATTTTAAAATAGCTGCCCTGTAAAACTTGTATCAGATCCATCAATATTTTACAACAACGATCTAATGTTCTTAAAACTGACCGCGCAAGACTAATGACAAAAGAAAGCACAATAACAGCCCATTGAGAAAAGTACAAATTGGTAATTATAATTACAGCTATACTTTTACATAATGACCATGGTTTCGCCGCCATTAAAGCATAAAGTTAGAAATCTTTGCTTTCGTCGTCGGCGGCGCCGGAGCGTGGCGCAAATCCACTTTCATTACATTTCTGCTTTTGCATATAGCAATATCATGCACTTTCTTATTAGAAATTGCCTGGGATGGCGAATAAAACTTTTGTCATTTAGAATAATTAATGTGCTATAGTAGGTAGGTATTTAAATTGAGTGTAATAAGCCCTGGGAGTAAGCAAATTGATCGGAGATTGTGTTGCTGCAAGTAATATCATTATGTTCGTTTAACTAAACATAATAATTAAAATTGTAACAATTTTTTTTTATAAAAAAAAATACATTTCGTGTTGCTGAGGGAGTTTCTTGCCGTTTTTTCTCCACAGCGATAACACGTTTCGAGACGGCACTAGTTGAAAAATAATCTTGAGTAGTAACAATCCAAAAACACTAATTATAAAAGTCTAATTAAATAAAGGTGATTTTGACTTAGGGTTGTAGTCTAATAAAACATCCAGCATGTATAAAACATATTATTTTAATGTATTTAGACCGTAATAGAAAACTAAAGCAGGTAAGAGCGAAGGTGATACCCAAGGGCATTAAAGAAATTCCGCCAAAAAAATTGACGATTTCATAGCAACTCTATGGTGCAGAATATAGTTCTGTTTCAGTGACAATCGACTCCTGATAGTACCGAAACTTATTTATAGACGACCCTAAAACATTCTAACTGTGACCTTAACACTCAAACTACCCACAACATCACCCATTTTACTATTTATAAACGCCTTTACTATTTTTTTTAATAGAAAATCGACAACACGTTTAAGATATACAACCTCCTTGGTTCCAACGCTACAATGTCCGCAGCCGAGCAGTCGACCTCACAGCTCGCCTTTCGTTCGCATCCTTGAGCCGATCGTCGAGACAAAGGTACAAAAATTCACACGTCGCTTTATAACTTACGGTATGCTTGTTACATATGGCTGATACTGACGCAAGCTGATGATTTGGTAGATCGGTAATGGATTCTTGTGAAATCAGACTGGATATAACGCGTTATGGAGCAGTGATTGATGGAGGATTAAATTAGATAGAGCGTTTTTAAATGTTCATCGTTGTTGGCCGCTAAACGTCCCATTGCTGGCCACGGGCCTCCTGTACCATTGAGATAGATTAGGCCATAGTGCAGGTTGACGGAGTACACACCTGAGAATTATCTTAAAACTTTTAGGTGTGCAGGTTTCCTCACGATGTTTTCTTTTTGTTTTGTTTCACCGTAAACTGAGGGACAATTAATAACTCCACACATAACTTCGAAAATTCAGAGGTGAGTGCCTTGTTTTAGCCGCCTAATATCATTTTTGATGGGAAAGTAGTAGGCGTCAACTACTTCCGTACTAAATATTTATTAAAATACTGTCAGTATAGTCATTCTTTGACACATTAATTCCATCCATAAACATATTATTCTCCTTATGATATATGATGTGGTACAACTATAAGGATATTTTTTATCGCAAAATAAGTATGGGTTAGTACCTCTGTGCAACGTACATTTATTCTTGTATCTTCTTCTTCTTCTTCATCAACCCATATACTCCCACTGCTGAGCACGGGTCTCCTCTACATTGAGAGGGTTTAGGCCATAGTCCACCACGCTGGCCTAGTGCGGGTTGGCGGACTACACACCTAAGAAATTCCTAAGAACTCTTAGGTGTGCAGGTTTCATCACGATGTTTTCCTTCACCGTTAAAGCAGGTGATGATTCAATGTGAATACACACATAACTTCGAATAGTCAGAGGTGTGTGCCTGGGGTTCGAACCCGCGACCGCCGAGATTCTCGACCGCGCGCCCAAACCTCGAGGCCATCATTGCTTTTTTTATTCTTGTATATCTCCAGGAAAACTCCATAAAGACGGGCTTAGGCCTAACCCCTTTCAATCAATCGTACACGACAAAGTAACTTCAGTAACATAGAATTACATAAAAAGACTAGAAAAGTGTATTATCAAAAGAACGATATTGTAACAACTCGCGTTTTACGTCTAGGTGTGTAATTTTGAGCAGTTTCATTCCGTTGTTAGTTATTAGTTGCGTAAACTCGGCTCGCTTTCTTACGCCTATGCTTTTACTCTTACCAACGTAATGTAGTGAAATTATATTAATTTTGTTCTGTACTTTGTAATATTATTTTGTAGATCAATGGAAATAGGGAATATTAAGCTTATTTGGTATTTACATATATATATTTTTAAATAACTTGTAAAGGTATATGGCATTATAACAATTATAATTATAGAAGGTATACTCTCAGCTGTAGCTCTTAATGGATAGGCACTGGCAGAGATCTATATCCAAGTTTTGGCAGGTGTTTTAATTTCCACATTTTTATGTGAGGAGGCAAAGATAACATTATTACCTGTCTTCTGGCACATTTCCAGACTATATTACTTGGAACTTAAATGCAGGCGAAACGTGTATATCATTTTAATTGTCATTTCAATTATTGTGTATAATTTTTGAACTTGTGAGTGTATTCACTACGAATTGTCAGATATGTATTATAACTTTGAAGGAAACCATCGTAACAAATCCTTTGCATCTAAAAGTTCTTAAGACTAAACCTTTTAGTAATAGAAAAGGCCCATACCCAGTACTGGAATGTCTGATAAAAAAGATAAATCTGTTGAATTATCGCTGTGTATGTGACGAAAGGTCCATCAAATCCTGATATTCCGATTATTTATAATGATTACGTGATTATACATTCAGACGTGCTTATAACACATTTACGTGTTAATCTCGATACTAATTTATTCGCTGACACAGATTCGTAAGTGATAAAGAACAGTTATTGTAAGTTCTAAAAACAACTTTCCTAGACTGTGTGTTTTTAACCGGGTATATTCACATCGTGATCGAAAAGTAACCGAGTACATTTAATACTGTATTTTGCACGGATAAGTGTCTCACGAGCCACGATGCTGCCAAAACGACTAAACTCATTTTTTAGTCTTTTTTGTCTAGTTCACCTAATTATTGGTTTGGGGATTAATGAAAAGTCTTAGACTATTTTGAAACACGATACACTTACATAAATTAATTCAGACAAGAGTATCTATATACGCATCCTAGAACTAGCGTTAAGATACAAGACTATAGGTCACATAAACCATAGGTTCATACGATCATTTGTCTAATAGAGAACTGAAACTACATCCTAACTTTTCAAAAGCCTATTTCTATCACACTGTAGAGGCTTTTAAAGTATAAAAAAAGATATATAATATCTCCTGATATTTAACAGTCTCTACATTGTAATAGAAACCGGCTTTTGAAATGTTAAAAGTATTGGCTGTACGTCTGAAGCACTACAAAAGTGGTGTCAAAAAACTCAAGTAGAATACATCTCGTTCCGTTCCAAGTTAACATATAATTCACTACGGATCTCTGTGAAGGAGGCCGCAGATACCTAGCACAATGGGTTGCATCACGAGCTTGTGAACTAGGGTACACACCAAAACTAACCGCATTTATCATGGATACGATGAAGAATGATTGTCAGTCTACTCATTTTATGAATTGGTAGGTAGAGGTATTTCTTGATGAAAGATAACTGCCCCCTACTAACCAATAGAAGTTTGTATTTTCAAATTATTTATTTCTAATGAAAAAAATACTCAATAACACTCGAAAGAATCTGGGTGTCTTACACTATAAATAAATAAATAAATACACCCAACAGTCACATACATAGCTCTGACCCCACACTAGGTTACAAGACCTGTGTCGTGGGTATCAGACACTACGAGAGACTTTTTCGGTCTCACAAACACCCAGACCCGAAACAAATATTTGTGGTTCACACAAACATTTGTCTCGGTGCGGGGATCGAACCCGCGGCCTCTCGTTTCGCAAGCTGGTGTCTAGCCAACTGCGCCACGGGGGTTGTCGATATATTCAGCCCATAAACATCCCCCTACTGGGCAAGGGCCTCTCTATTTCACGCCACAATTCAAATTTATCTGCTAAGACTACGTGTTTTAAAAATTACGGTTTGTTTCCTAAGCAACCTATTATTCCTATTACATTTTCTAAATGTCCAGTTTTTTACATAATTCAGTGAAATAATAAGCCATAACACGTGCCAATTGTTTTAGAAAGTTGCGAATCAAATAATTACACAGTTCTCATGTCATTTAGCAATGTAAGCACAGGCGGAAAAGTTAAATTCCGTGTCACCATATATAATTTCTTACATAAATGAGAAACTGCTTATTTTTAACAGCCTTACTTAACAGAAGTTGTTGATTCTAATAAAGTCACGAAAATATAAAAACATGATGTATAACAGTATAAAAAAGTATGATTATCCATGTAGTAAAGAATACAAATCGAGGTAAAATGCCGTGGTATAATCAAAAAATCACAATGACATCAATGGATCAGAACACTTTAAAAAAATCTCATTCTTAGCCGGCAGCAAATTCTTCAGGAGTGGGCATATGAGCTCTCACTCTAGCGCACCTATCCTCATCTATATTAAGGCTCTTCCGCTTGCAAGCGATCTGCTTTTCCAAATCTCCTCGATATTTCATTAGGTCGGACCTGACAACCTCTGCTTGTCGAATTTTATCCGCTAGAGAATCACTCGTTTCTTTAATAAACTTGGCCTCAGCCATCAAACCGTACTGAGGTTGATCTCTGCAATTCTCTACCCCAGGTCTTTCATAATTCCTTGTGTGGAGGCGCGTCATCACCAATTTGTTCCTCTCGTCAACTTTTATTAGCGATTCTTTTAGGTAATCGATGAGATTCTCAATGTCTGCTATCTTTTGGAGATTGTCTTTCAGGGTTTCTTCCAGTTTAACGCACAGTTCTTCGGTAGCTGCCACGGTTTCGGCTAACGCAGCATTCGTTCGGTCAGCTTGAAGCTTCATGTCCTGACTTCCCTTGGTGATAACTGTCATTAAATCTCCACGCAAATCCTTAGATTTATTTCTGACGTCTTCACAATTTCTTATGCTCTCACTGCAGAAGTGTTCCCAGTATTCCTGGTTGGTCGCATTCTCAGGCCACCTGGCCACTCCTGGATGCCACAACACCAAATTGGAGTCAGGCGTGAGACTCAAATTTTGCTTGTCTAATTTAAGTGTGACCATTTTGTCACTCCAATCAAATTCTAAGCTTGATTTAGCCGCTTTGTTCATAGCCATTTGCTCTTCAACTTTTGCGAGGGTATTCATAAATACTCGTCGTATTTCACCGACTATGGCTACTTCTTTTATCAGTTCTTGCTCGGCTTCGTCTCTTACTAAATCTGGTTCGTACCTCTGTGTCCGCATTTCAAGGCATTCTCTAGATATTGCCTCCGGGAGCATGAGGATTCTACACGCACCTTTCAATCTAGCTCTGTCTTCATCGAGGGTGGCAATTTCATCAGTTATAGCTGCAAGTGTCTTTTCAACTTCTTTCTTCCAAAACGCTAAATCTTTAACCCTCTTGTCCAATTTTCCGTTGGTATCTGCTTGTTTCTCATTCATATTCTTGAAAGCGTTTTCTATATCTCTCTTAGTGTTTATATGCACAGCTTTTGCTCTATCATTTGCTCTCGGAGTCAACATGAATTCGTTGTACTTCCTCCATTCACCAGTAGAGTATCTTGTGATTGAATATTTATCAACGACGGGTCTAACGCCTGTCATGCCAGCCTGTGGAGTCCAGTCCACATGGCCTGGGGCCCAGGGTCCTATTGGCCCCATGCCCAGGATGTCTCCGCTGGTGCTGTCTGTAGGCTGTGGGAGGTATCTCGGCGGCGCTCCTGGGGGATAGATTTTCTTCTCTGGAGGTTTTATTTGTCCAGGGACGTAGGGCGAAGCGTAGGGATTCTCAGGGCCTCGCGACATTCCAGCCTCTAAATACTCCTTTTTAACAACATCTGCTTTCTCCGCGCCCGGACATATGTAGGGACACGTCATCATTTTCGGATCTCTCGTAGCCATCTTGACGGGAATTTATTGAAAAACTAAACAAGTTTAACTAAATAATAATTAAAGTGTATAAATATAAATGTAAATGTAAAATGACATTTCTAATTTTCAAAACAGAAGGTTTGGCATTTTATCTCGAACCGGAATGCAAAAAGGTTTAGTATTGGCTAATAAGGTTGATTACATGACTGGCACTACCCTAAATAAATATTAAACGACATTACGCAATATCGGTAATAAATAACGGTTTAATTATGAATAGAAACTAGTTTAACTTTGGATAAACGGCAATTTCCACAAATTTCTTTAGATGATTGCCACAACTGGGTCTCATTTTATTTAGACGCAATTTATGAAATCTGTAGCCCATGATTTCCTGAGGTTTAGTCTATTTTTGTATCCGAAAGAAAAAAATAGTAAATGTTTCCTTTTCATTATATAAGTATAGATAGATAGCAACCCCGTGAATACCGATTTTGGGCACATCTTCATGCTCTCACTACCGAAAATTTCCTTACAAAAAATGACTACCTTTGGCGTTAAACCCTCACATTTCCTGCAAGTCCACGAGGCAGTAAAATGCATCAGATAACCCTAACAGTAGTTGTGAAGAACAAACCAAAGGTCGACGCCTTCTGTTCCCACCCGCGTGGGATGCCATTGTGTCAGTATCAGATCTTTTTGCTGAGTGATTGGCGGGTTCCTGTCGAGTTCCTGTTATATCCGCAGAGACGATGGGAACTGTTGCGCAACAATGATGCAAAAAGCCTCGCTATAGCGGTCCATGGTGGTACATTTCATGTGGTGTTGCCTTGGGAATATGAAGAAGTAATTTTTAAAAAATATTTGTCACTTACTTTTTTTATGTAATTTATTGTTTTGTGTAATCTATCTTATAATCTGTTGATGCGTTTTGATCCTCACTTATGACTTATTTAAAACTTTCTTAGTTATACTAATTGCTACTACTTTTAAATTGCTTGTGACATTACTTGCAGAAGACATTTTACAATGTTTTCCTAGACTTATAAATAAAACGCAATCTCTATGCCTGGCCAAATCCCCATTTAAACAAATAGACGTGACAAGTATAATATACTAATAACTTTAACACAACTATCTCATTGATTCTGCGGAAAGCTTTCTTCAGACTGTATTCCTGGATCACGCACGGAAATGGAAATAAAGGTGAACTCACCACCTATCAGGGCTGGGCAAAATACATGCTTTACTTTAATTGAAATACAAAATACAAAATACTTTATCACAAGTAATTAAAATACGAAATACAAAATACTTTTAAGTAAGGTATTTAAAACATAAAATACAAAATACAGTATTTTAGCTATTTGTAATTAAAATACCAAATACAAATTACAAAATACTTAATAAGTAATCTGCATGGTCTGTAAAAGATGAGGAAAAAAAGTTTCATCATCATCATCAGCTTATCGAAGTTCACTGCTGGACATATAGGTCTCTCTCAATGACTTCCACCGGGATCGGTTGCGTTGCCCATGTCCAAATTGCCCCACTTTCAACTGCGCATCGCTTCTCATGCCCAACTTTGCGTTAAAGTCTCCCATAACAACATTGAAGTAGGTTTTGGAAGTATGTATGGCTCGACGTATGTTCTCATAGATCTCTTCTACTTATTCATCTGGGTGTGCCGAGGTCGGCGCGTATACCTGTATGACCTTCAACGAATATCTTTTGAATATTCTGAGTATGAGGTACACTGCCTTGTTCGACACACTTTCATTGGATACGATGTTGTTAATGAGAGACCTGTGGATGAGAAATCCGACTCCTCCTCGGGACACCGTACTTCAGAGTTGTCATGTCCTGCCCGATTTTTCGGACTTCCGACAACTCCAGTATGTCCCAGTGTTATCCACTCAATTCAATCAACAATCTTCTCGTTTGTCCTCAAAGTGCGTATGTTGTGTGTAACCATGGCCAGTCGTCGTTGAGTGTGGTAGCCGGGCCAACCCGGGGATTCTTAGCACCCCCTGCCCCGCTGTTACCATGGCCGCTACCGTAACCAGGAATAGTGGGGCTGCCGGGGACTGGAGACCTGGTCCTAGTTTCACTCATTGAAAGGATTATGCCGTTTCTCGCCACTTACCACTATTGCACTCATGGTGGTTAATTGTATTTTAATATTAATGTATTTTAAAGCCTCAAGTATTTAAAATACTAATTACAAAATACCTCGGCGTCAGGTATTTAAAATACGAATTATAAATTACATTTTAAGGAAGTAATTGAAATACAAATACAAAATACGTATTTGTATTTCAATTACGTATTTTAATTACAAGTAATTAAAATACTGCCCAACCCTGCCACCTATTAGGTGAAATTTAGAACTATCAGGATTCGAACAGAAACATCTCTATCTACCCCCTTGCCGATAGATAGATTAAATAAGTATGAATGCAAAGACTAGCTACTACATTACATTGCGCAATAAGACTGAGCACTCAATGTGAGGAGCAGTGAAAGGTTCGCACCGCTCAGCGAACAACGCATTATAGTGAGAATTAATTCCGTTGCATCATCTAAAAGCATTACTATCGTAGCAATTGTTATAAAAATACATACATAACATCAAGTTTGTATTCCTCGATGAGGTAGGTGCAATTCTGCACCCACATTTCGCCAGATTATCTATATAGAAGAAATAGGATGAAAGATACTTTGCCGTTGTTTTAATAATAATAACTTTGCCCGACTCAGATAAAAAAAATTGTATCTAAAAACACTTTCTTTTCTCTTATACATTTTGCTGACAATATAACCTAAAATAGTATTAAAATAATTTAGTGCTTCATGATCAGGCTAGAAATGTGTATCTAGAAATAAATATTATGGCGTGCTGATACGACGGACGTAAAAAAAATAGGCTCCAAATAGTAAGTTTATTTAGTTCGATTTTGTTTTTTGAAATCAGATTGCATGATATTATCCTATATTGAAACAATACCAAGGTAAAACAACAAACAACTAGGCTAACAGTTAAATTATACTAAAGCTCGGAATTATGTGTGGGAATGAGATGGTCTAAAACGACTTCCAAGTTACAAGATACATGACAGAAAATTATTTCTATTGTTTTGCTAGGAAACAGCCCACGGTCGCAAATAAAAACACCCTGATGGGGTCACATTTACGTCGAGCAAAGTATTATTGGATTTCTTTATTATTAACTCAGTTCCAAGGCTGATTCTAGATCGCAATTACTTGGGCCATGAGACCACAACACTAATTTTATGCTGTCCAAAATGAAATACCCAAAACTTTTAGACCAAACTTTCCTAAACAAACAATTCTAATTGTTTTTAATAGTAATTAATATAAGGTTTGGTAAATTCGTTCTCTATATCAACAAAACGTGAAATGGTCGTAATACAAACATAAAACAGCAAATGCAATCACCATATAACAATTTATTGCTGGTTTGATTGGACGAAGCAGATTTACAAACGAAGAATATTTTTAATCAACTGTATGTGATTTAATGCAATAGACACCATATTTATTTTATTTTAAACATACTACATATCTACCTCAATATAATTTAATGTCAAAAACTCAACCTTATTTGTTGAATCATAAACACTGTCTAATTTCTTCTAATATCCAGCTAATTCAGAAGCTGACGGATAATGAGATCTAACCATACCACACCTTTCTCTATCTATGTTCAAAGTTTTTCTTTTAGCAGCTATATCTCCCTCCAACTCAATTCTTTTCTTCATCAAATCTTCTCTCACTCTTTCCGCGTTTCTTAACTGACCAAGCAGAGAGGTAACAGTCTCGTGTATCTTTTTAACCTCTTCTATTAGGCCAAGGTGCGGCTGATCTCTTACACTCTCTCCGTGAGGACGCCAATTATTCCTATTATCAAGCCTTGTTTGAGCTAATTTCATAGCAGCATCCATTTTTCTCACCGAATCTTTTAAATCATCAATCAACTTTTCCATATCCGCAATCCTTTGTAAATTATTTCTCAGTGTCTCTTCTAGTTTCGTGCAAAGCTCCGAAGTAATAGCTACGGTTTCTGCTAAAGCCATGTCGGTTCTATCTGCTTGGTTTCTTAGTTTTCTACCGCCATTTACTAGAATAGCGTTAAGACTTCCACGTAAATCGGCAGATTTTTGTCTGGCAGCCTCACAATTCTGTACATTCTCTCTACAAAAGAACTCCCAGTATTCTAACGGCGCGGTGTAGTCTCCAAATCTTGTAGAACCAGGCCGGAATAAAATGGTATTTGATTTTGGACTAAGGCTTAAGTTAATAGCTTCCGTGTTGTAAGCCATAGCTTTGTCGCACCAATCGTATTCAATTCTGTGTTTCGCTGCTTTGTTTATGGCCATTTGTTCTTCTATTTTGTCAAGAGTATTTTTCAAAGTTGCCCTCACTTCGCTAACCAAGTTCATTTCTTTTATTAATTCCTGTTCAGCTAAATCGGCGACTAACTCCGGTTGGAATCTGTTTGAACGCAGGTCTAAACACTCTTTTGATATCGATTCGGGTAACATAAGAACTCGGGATGCACCTTTAAGCCTCTGTCTTTCTATTTCAAGCATTTCTACTTCCTCTGTAATTGCTTTACAAGCCTTTTCAACTTCAACTTTCCATCGGAATATGTCACGAGCCTTTTGCTTTAGCCTTTTATTATTTTCTCCTTGCTGTTTGTCTATGTTTCCGAATGCTTGCATAATAGACGTTTTTGCATTATAATCGACGATGTTAGATTCGTTAAATATCTCAGGATCGAGGACTTTTTCGTTATGTTTTCTCCATTCACTGAGAGAGTATCTGCTGATTGAGTATTTGTTTACCCCTGGTCTAGTCCCAGTCATATCTCCTAGAGGAGTCCAATCTACTTTGCCATCCTGTCCAGGTTTTAAGTTCGGCAAATGTTCTTCCCCAGAAGGTGGTGGTCTAGTAACATCGGGTTGCTCTACATGTTGACCAGGACTTTGTTGTTGGTCTGCAACAGGTGCAGCTTGCTCATCTTTAGCTTCTTTAGAAGCTTTCAGTTCTTCAAGAGCTTGTTCAGGGCTTTTCGCAGCTTTTTTAAAAGCCCCTATATCGTTGCATACCTTAGGACATTTGTCGTCCTCGGGAAAAGACGTTAGAGGTGCCGCCATGATTTATTTATTAAAAACGCGTATATACAAAATATTTTCCAAAAAAATTAATCTACAAGATAAAATTTCACAATGTCATTAGAAGTCATTAAGGAAATGTCAGATGTGAAAAAATAACACTTATTAAGTAACTATGGAGGTCCGACGCGGCCCCGATTCTATTTGGTTCATTATGTAATGGAATCTTCATTGACAGAAGCTGCATACAATTTGCTGCTATTAAATATAAACTTACGCAAGCCGATAGCATCATGTTACTAAATATACGTTAGATCACCTGTTAATGCTACGAATGCAATATATTAAATACTTTGCTATTTTATATTTGGCAGATTAGGTAAATTATTTTCGTGTCTATTTATTGATAAGATTACAAATATAAAATCCGGGTTTTCATGTCATCACAGCAAAAAAACGAATATACAACCTAGATTGATATTCGAGAAAAAAAAATGACATATCGTGTTGCTGAGGAAGTTTCTTGCCGTTTCTTCTCCACAGCGATAACACGTTTCGAAGCGGCACTAGTTTAAAAAAAAAAACAGTATAAAAAAGTGTTAAAAAATGACGATTCAAAAGAACTTGTAAAAGTCTATTTGAATAAAGGAGATTTGACTTTGACTTTGACTTTGAGAAAACTAATCCAGGATGCTAAATGGCTCATGATCATTATCTTATTTTTTTTATAAGACATCGGAGTTTCCATGCTAATATTATAAAGCTGAAAGCAGTTGTATTTTTTACTTAAGGCGCTAACGACAGGAATTACTGGTTCAAAATGAAAAAGAATATTATAGTTTTAAATGGTCAACATTAGTTCAATGACCAATTGTATTATCGATCAAAATGTAGCGAAACGAGGAAATAGTATCACTATTTATATATAAAGTTTCGCGTACGGAATTGCGGGTACACGTAAGGGCTAGGATAAGCTTATTAACTTCTTGCTCATTATTTAAGTGTTAAATAATACCTTCCGGTTCAATTCCTATAATTATCTTTCCATAAACCGACGAGTTGAAGTTAATTATGAGATCCAATGAGATCAGTTACCAGTGTAATATTAGAAGTAGGAAACGAACGATGGACAAGACTTTCTAATTGAGCGGTTTTACTGCCTACCTGTTTCATCAATACTTGTTAATTAGTATGGTGACTGTACTTTTTCACTCGGCAGATTGTTTTATTGGAAACTCAACCCTTGAGAAATCCCATTCGTGAAAGGTTGTGGGTATAACATGAATTCAGGTTTAGAAAATTTTGTTTTTCAAAGTAAGCAACTTGTTCATTTTTAGGGTTCCGCACCCAGAGAGTAAAATGGGTAAAATGCTTCCGTCCGCTTATCAATTCATGAACCATAATAGACCGACACTTGATATTTAGACACGTTGTTCCGAGGAACCTTAACTTTTCCTTTCAAGGAGGTCTTTAACTTAAGACCTTTTACGATAACTGAACTGACTCTAAAGTATTAAATTAATAACAATGAAAGTTTTTGGACGTAACATCACAGACAAGAGATACAGTCGTGTGAATTTACCAAATCTTTCGCATAAATATTTTAATTAAACGAGACAATGGAATGGCTGGATAATCAATTGGCACCGTTGTGACGATTCGATACGATATCGGGCGAAATTATGTCATTTGTTAAATGGTGCGTGGAACAGATTATGTTTCTTTTTTTCTGTATAATTTAATGCAATTTACTTCCGGTAGATGGCGGTAAATTGAGATTAGCCTTGTGGCATTTGCTTTGATTTTTTTGTTCTGTTTATGCATTAGATAATTCTTAGTAGCAGCACGGAGACTGGAAATCATTTATTACCTATAAAACTGGGATTTGTAGTTTTAATGCCTAGGGCATTATCTTACAGTCAATCCCAAGTTGACGCAGGGATTAAATGTAGTAGAAGCAAGTAAGAGCTTAGGAAATTTAGAAGAGACTGTTCAATATTGATTTATTTCTACATACATGCACAATCTCACGCTTGTGTTTCTCAAACGCAAATTTCGCCTGCAATGTAGTATGCATCAATCCTACTTAATAGGGGGCGAGCTGTTTCGAGCATTTCCGTTTTTCCACCACATTTCCAGACTCTATGCTACTATGGAGAATTTCCTAGTATTAATTGTTTTTACTACATAATAAAGAACCTTTTAAATATAATATCAAAGTAGTTACTACTAAACCAAGTCAGAAACCAGCAATTTTCTCGTAAGCTGTCAAAGTGATGCTGTCAATTTACCGGTATCCGCTGGTATGTCACGCGATATCCAGTACCATTAGGTGAAAACGCCGGTGAAAATGGGAATGGACAAGAAAATTATCAGTAACTGGATTGCTAGTATAAGTTAGAGAGTAGGTTTTAGCTGTATGGTAATTAATCATGACAAATATATTTTGTACGCATATTAAGATTTTTTTACTATAGAAGTCATGTGAGTTGTTCGTTGTCAATGTTTAGTTACTCAATGTCGAGAGGAAACCGACACACAACAACACAAACCGATAAAGTTCTTAATTTCTTAGATGTCGGCAAACCCGTTCTAGGCCAGCGTGTCGGACTATGGCCTAAACCCTCTTGGTGGAAGCGGAAGCCCGTGACTAGCAGTAGAACGTATACGGGCTGTTGATGATGATGAATATAGAATACGTCAGGAGTTTTTCGTTTACAAACAAATAGTAAAAGTAAAGCGATATGAACATCACATACAAGAGTAATCAGTTAAGTAACATCATATGACGTCACACACCGTCATTAAACTCTCATAATTATACGACGGTTAAGTAGTTTGGTGAGTGGACCTTTCGATATTACCTCATTAGTTAATTATTACTGAAAACGTAATTCTCAATATTTCGTCATTAATAACACCATTATCACATTCGTAACAGATTTATTAGGTAGAATCCTCTTTACTAATGAGGACAATGAAATTGCATCACAAGAATAGTAATGGTCGATCTAGCAATAGATAAATTGTTTATCAAAATAACCGTAATTGGAAAAAAAAAACTGAACTTAGAACTTAAAGTACAAGATCTTACCTTCAGTCATATTGTAACATAATGTGCCTCAATAGCATTTACAAGTTAATTAATTAAGATCATCACACTAATTGTCCCATTGACTCTTTTAGCTGGTCTCATCTTGTATCTTTTTCCTAAATTTCCTTCCCTATCCCTAATTTTTTTTTTATTTTTTTTTTATGTGAAAGGAGGCAAACGAGCTAGTAATGTTGGCTTATTCGTAATTCAGATCCTTAGTTGGGAGAAACAATAAGTAACCAGCGGTCACGCCATGTCCGTCATAATTATATCACAATCTACTTTTACTTTTTAACCGTTTATTGTATAAAGTCGGTACGTGCGTGAAATTGCAAACTATCGTACTACGTAATGCACAATGCCAAATATAGTTATTGTAACGACGTCTATAGACAAATTGTGAACAATTTCGATTTCTATTTCGGTAGTAATCATAAAAACGCCAGTAGTATTTTGATTGTCACTTTTTTATTTTACAAATTTCATTGTCAATACCATGTTGAAAATTCTTTGATACTAGTCAGTGAGAACTCCTAAAGTAGATTTACAAAGATACTTAAAAGTGTGAAGAATAAAGGTGGACTAAGGCCGTGAAACCTTACAGCCAGAAATATAACTAACGCTTGTTGATACAGACCATTGAACTTTTGTTGTTTTTACTCCAATCTCTACTGAAGTTTGATACTTAGAATTGCGAACGGTTTTTTGACCCATGTTCCGAGGTCAACCGAAATATCTCGTTACACTACGCAATATTTGGTGAAATTAATATTTGCCAACGTTATAACCAGTGTTTATGTTTTAAATAACTAAGGATATATAAATTCCTTGAATTCCTTGTATTCAAATTGAATTATCACTTGCTTTAACGGTGAAGGAAAACATCGTGATGAAACCTGCACACCTAAAAGTTCTTAGGAATTTCTTAGGTGTGTAGTCCGCCAACCCGCACTAGGCCAGCGTGGTGGACTATGGCCTAAACCCTCTCAATGGTAGAGAAGACCCGTGCTCAGTAGTGGGCGTATATGGGTTGATGAAGAAGAAGAAGATATAAATTCCTTTACACAAAAAGCAATAAATATAAATTTTAAGCTTGCAATGATCAACAATGACAAACAAGAACTCGATACAAATTGAGACGAACGTTTATGTAATCAACAAATATTTGTTTCAACCTGTTCATTCATAATCGAGTTTATTATACAGAATACCTACTATTAGGGTTATATTATTCAGCATATTAACGAAAAATATGAAATGCATTAAGAACTCAGCGAAGTTATTACAAATGCGTGCTTTACTTATTTGACATTTCGAATAAATACTTTTCGCATATTTTGTAGAAGTTAAATATTCATGGATTGTTAATAGGCCTGTGAAATTTCGTAATCATTACATCCAGCGAGACGATATTTAGAACGAATTTAAGAGTTGTTTGAAAGGTAACCTTGTGATACGCGAGAAGTGGGTAGAATTAAATAAATTCTATACATTGCTGGGGAGATTTAAACCGTTAATTAATGTAGACATGAATCTGTCTATGTTTTTGTACTAAAATATTAGCAATTATTTGAATTTAGATAAAAAAATTTAGACATCTGTTGTGGATTGTTTTGATTCACTATCATGTTACTACAATCAGATTAAGTTTTTATGTTCATTCCTTTTAATATTGCGTAAAAATCGCCACGTATCCATTCCGTGCTAACTCAAAAATTCAACAGTAAACATGCAATTTCAAATTGATAACTTTCTAAAACGTCTCTTTTTCAAAAATTTTATAGTGAAACCGTTGTCGAATGAAACAGTTGTAGATGAGCCGTGATCGAAGACATTAGATTGATCATGCAACGTGATTCCGGTCGAAGTAGTAGTGTTTGGTTGGAACAGGTTTTGAGTTCGTCTGATTAAATGTCATTTAGGCTTGGTAATGGATTGCGAGGTCGGGCACTGTCTGCGATATGGTCGTGTAGGCTAAACCACTAGGCTCAGTATGTTAAGAATTACGAGGTCTTAAAACTTGGTTATAGAGGGGTAATAGTTTTTAAACATAAATTGAGTATATTCTGGTTTTATGTAAAAATTATCATCATCATTAAACCATATACGTCCCACAACTTGGCACGGACCTCCTCTACCATTTAGCGGCCTTTGTCTACCAAACTTATGTATGACAAATCTTAAATATCTTTACCAATATTTTCGTTACATAAAGAAAAATACAAGTCCCTGCTTTCTATTATTGAGTCTTATTGTATTTTAATAGAAGTACTTGAACTTATCGCCATAGCGATCGTTGTCACCCGAAGAATGTCTGGGGAAATCCGGGTGAGGTCATCACAGTATCGAGGCCGCGATGAAACAGTCACACCTCGTAGCAGAGCATTCTCCACTCAGTTGTATTTATGCAATACTAAACAGGTGCTATGAACAGTGATGGCCTCGAGGTTTAGGCGCACGGTCGAGAATCTTGGTTCAAACCCCAAGCACAAACCTCTGACTTTTCAAAGTTATGTGTGTATTCACAATGAATTATCACTTGCTTTAACGGTGAAGGAAAACATCGTGATGAAACCTGCACACCTAAAAGTTCTCAGGAATTTCTTAGGTGTGTTTATTTACTAATTATAAAAGTAGTTATAATGACGTATGTATCTGCTTAAAAGAGACTCGAAATTCTCTCCATAACCGAAAAACAGGGGTTTAAAATCTAGATAGCTATGAAAGTGAATCTGTAATGACACATTTAACTTTCTGTTGCACAATTAAGAGATCTCACACCACTTGCTCCCCATTGACCTTATGTCAAGTGGAACTTATTCGGAACAAAGACCAATCAACATTTGATTTTAGAGATCTTAAATGAAATATTTTTTTACTTTTGTTGAGTGTAGTACGTTAGTTTACATCAAAAACAGAACGTTTTTAAAGTTTTCCTTATATATTTTATCTTTATATTTTTCTTAAATAAAAATGTTAATTATATGTTTTGACGTCCTGCAGCGTAATTTTGGTTACTTGAATATTTGCCTCAATGACTAAAACCAATTAATATCTAAGTCAAAGTCAAATAATCTTTATTCAATTAGACTTTCACAAGTACTTTTGAATCGTCATTATATACATTTTTAAAAGTAGTGCCGCTTCGAAACGTGCTATCGCTGTGGAGAAGAAACGGCAAAAAACTCCCTCAGCAACACGAAATGTTATTGATTTTTTAAATACATTGAATTTATTGTACAATTATTTTTACAAAATTAAATCTCTGTACCTTAAAGATCCGTTCACATAAGTCTCACTCATTCCATTAATATCACGCCATATACCTTTATAAGACCATTAGAATGTCTTGTATACAATAAAACAATACGGAATAGTTTTCGAATACGACCTCGAGCGAGATACCAGAACCGCTATTTGACCGCAAAAAACCCCGGTGTATTGAACTAACATGTTAATTACGAAAACAGTGGGATTGTAAGATTTCTATTTTACAGTATATTTGTATCACCTACATACATTATACAGGCTAGCATATAGTGCTAATATGAATGACTTACTTTCTCATGACCTTTTAAATTAGTACTAATATATAAGGCTGAAGAGTTTGTTTCTTTTGCCACAGGTTCGAGTTAAAAAAAAATAGAGGGTTTAAACTTGCTTAGTGCGGATTGGCCGACTATAAAACTAAGAATTTAAGGCGTATAGCTTTCCTCGCGTTTTCCTTTGCCGTTAAAATAAGTGATTATATTCATTGCGAATACCCGCATAACTTGAAATCGAGCGCTGAGATTCTCGACCCCATGCTTAAACCATAAAACAATCACTACTTTTATTATGTCTAAGTCTATATTCAAGAGAATAGAAGACCTGTATCCTATACTGGGGTATATAATACTCCTTATAAGCAGATATTAATTCATCTTATTCATTAGCAGTGTGTTTCTAAAGTGTCAAGGTGCGTTTTATTAGATTTGCAGTGACAGTTCGTTGAAGGTGACTGCACTGGCTATGCTTGCTGATAGTAAGTGCCTCTCAATGCCTTAAGTGACATGTATTTTATGCTGTTTTAAAAATAAACATATAGGTATGCTAAGGTAACCTGTATACGTCTGGATTTGAGTAGACATTGGTATAAACGGGTTTTAATATTTCTTGCTATTGCATAGACTATTAAGACTTTTGTTTTTTATTTCGTCTTTTACATGTTAGACGAACTATTTTTTTATTAAATGGAAGCGTAATAATAACTACGAAATCTCTATTAAAATGATATATTTCATATTATTTTTTAAATACCTGACTAGTATTAAAAAAGGTGAAATAAATAGGAACGAACCAGAAAATCCTGAGGCTAAAGAACAAATTTCAATAATTCCTTTGCCATTAAAAAACAATTATATCTGAATTCAAGTAGACAATATTACTTCATATAAACTCAATCCGCATTAAAACCTCTTTGCATACCTTTTTTTAAAACCTCATTGCTTAAATTTAATAAAACCTCTTTGCTTAAATTCAATTAAACCTCTCTGCTTACATTTAATAAAACCTCTTTGCTTACATTTAATAAAATCTCTCTGCTTACATTTAATAAAACCTCTTTGCATCTAAACCTCCTCCAACAGGTACAGATAAAAAAAGGGACACACAGTTCTAAAAACGTTTGGAATGGTCGGCAGGTGGCGCTCCTTACCGGATGCACACCTGCCACGGCTCTGGGGATAATATTATACGCTAAGACAAGGTCAGACGCTCACTTTCACTATAGGATGTAAATTAGGACCTCTAGTACTGATAATGCTATTAATGTCTATTTTTGAAAAGGATAGATTGGGCTGTGCACAATTTTGTAATATGCCAATTTTTCTTTGTAAAGTCGCTCCTGTATGTACTAAAAAATCTGTATTGGTCGAGTAGTTTGAGACTTTCTGCTTCAAAATCAATTTGATATTTCATCTTCATAATAGTTTTGTTTTCAATGACAACGATAGCAAGATCGTCGAAAATGAAATATAAGCAAATATTTATAGTTTTTGCGTAATAAGATTATCCTGCTGTCACACGATTGCAGGCGAAAACGTATTTTTTTTTTATTTTAGCATCACTTTATAGCTATTCTAGAATTTCTCGGCTAGACTTGAGCTTTTTATGCTAATCGTCTATAAATAAATTCGATTTTTAGAAGTAGGTGGAATATATTTAATAAAAATTATTTTATTTTTAAATTGTTTTAAACTTTCTAAAAATTATAAATTAAGTAAGTTAAGTTTCTTTTGATACTTTCATAGCTTTTTGCATGAAAGCATCAATAAAAATTTATTTTTTCGAACACAAAATAGCGTTTAGCATTTTGAGTAAAGATTCACAAACTACTGACTTACTTTCCAATATTCGCAGAATAATAGCTAAATATTATACAAAAATTTGGCATCGAAAGTTGCAGACAAATTAAAATGCAACAACGGATTTAAGAAAGCTGTGTTGTTTTAGTAATTTGTTTTCCTTTTTGTTATTTATTAATGTCAAAGATTTAATTAAGAATTTGTACTGACTATATTATTTTAAAACCAAAAAGAAAGCAAAAGAAATGTGCCAAACAGCCACACTTTAGTTATGTTTCGTCAGCGCTAGAATCTGCGAGATAATATGTGTTATTGTTCGACAATTTAGACTCAAAATACAAACTATCGCGTAACGTATTAATTTAATTTTAATAATAAAATGTCCCTTGGAATCTAGATTACTCGGTTCTATGCCCAGGGCGGGTAGTGTCAATTGGTTTTTCCTTTAAGAATATCTCAGTAGGAGTGTGAGAACAAGAAATGTGCCGAAAAATCGGCCAACTAAAAAAGGGTTTATAAATATACCTTTGAGAAGACAAACGTCACGTGGTAAAAATTAATAATTAAACGCCAATTTTCTTAAATTGAATGACTTACATTTCAAGTGCGAAACCAAAGAAGCATAGGTAATAAATAAGTGAAACAAAAGTTGAGTTTATCTTCAGTAACGAAGTAATTAATAAATGTGTTCCAATTGACATTCTTTTAAGTACATTAAAATGCAATAGCGATGACTAACACTCATGGATAACATTTCGCTCGATCGACAAATACCACGTTGCTAAAGAGGACAAGTTATGAAGGTTTTATTGTGGTTATAAAAAAACATATAGGCCTTGCATTATTTGAGTAATTATATATTATTAATTTATACATATACATTATCCTGTATGTACCATACAAGGCTATTTTTATTCATCCGTTCGGTCGTTTAAGATTGATTGAGTAAATAATAATGCATTCAATCTTGCATCAATAATAGTAGGAAAATTTACCGTTTAGTAAAACTTCATTGACGTCGACAGAAAAATGTACTTTGCACCCACAAATAAGTTTCGTACAAGTTTTTGTTTGGGATCTCAGTATTTGTACAATGGAGTAAAGATATGCATGAAGATTGCCCCGTTGGTCTCACGGCATAAGTACACGTCAATAACTGGCAACTAGCCCACAAATTACTTTATTGTATGAATATTATAAAATAAAATTACCTACAAAGTCTTTCTGTTAACAATAAAGTGAAAAATATTTTTTTTGCAATGTTCAATGGATTTTTTAAAATTTTGAATAAATTGTTTGAGATATGGGGGTATTTTTTCTGCGTGTTACGGAATGCAAAACCGTTTTGAGTGTGTATGGTTAAATGGAGCGCTGCTTGCTATAATGCCATGCAAATAGGACGTGAAAGGAGATGAATACAGTTGAGTGGACTGCAAAAAGTAAATAGCTTACACAAGATGGGTAATGCCGCTAGTATTTTAACAACACGACTTCAAGGCATTTAAGTGTAACTAACGGGGACTAGTTAGTGTCCTAGACAGTTAGTACATGGTTTTTAATGAAAACTATTTGAAACCGGTTGAAATATGTGTCCAATATTGGGGAAAGAACTCCCTTACGACCTGTGCATCTTTAAAGCGAAGTTTTGGCACAATGCCAAGTATATTAGCGACTAAAAAATATAAACTTTTGGATGTTTTAAATGTAGTTACAATTTATCCATTTGTGATTTGAGTATAGCACGTGGGATTTTTAGCTACATTTAAATTTGAATCATTATTTTACGCTTAGAACAGCACAAATGGGCTTTAATAGGCTTTAGGAACTTGAAAGTTTTAAAAATTAACAAAAATATTTATCTTCGAATGAGTTAACTTTACAAACGATATGATAGGCGACCTTTTTGGTGGAAAACTTTTTATAACGATATAGGTAATCATTCGACGTCGAAGTATCTGCAACTTGATTGAGTAATCAATAACCACTTACTTCAACTTTAAATCGGCGTTACGTGTTAACCAGTCTAGTTCGGATTCGCAACGAATAAAGCAACATATGCAAATTCAAATCCACATTTTATAACAAAAATAAAAACATGTCATGCATATTCATTATTTCTCAACGCGGAACCATAATGAAAGGCAACATTTTGAACAGCACGGTGCAATATTGAGTGATTCCGTGGAACAAGAGACGAAGGAATTAAGGACACTTACCTGACAGGAGTTGAAGCCATCCGCAGATGTGGAACACGGTCGTGGACTGACAAAAAAAGAACAGTAGCATGGCACAGATTGTAAACAGGGCCAGAGCAACCGCTACACCCACTAACACCGTCGCGATTTTGAAAACAAACCCGTTTATCGAAAGGAAATCGTCCAATCTCCCCTTACAGTCCTCTAACTCGTCGGCCCTGCATATTTGCCACAAGCCAAACTTCCTAGGATATTCAGTTTCCAAGTCTCCGATCCATTCGGGAGTTACGAAAGCAACAACGCTTATAATCGCGTAGCATATCGTGAATATCGCCCAAAGCACGCCAATAGCTTTCGAATTACGAACGTAGTTGGTCGCGTAAAGGTGCGATGAGTCGACGTACTCGATCTTAGAACCCATATTTACGTTTGTTTACTTTAACACTGCACACGGAACACTTTTATCAGCACATTGCTTTGTCACAGGTATTTTTGTACGCGTTTGATATCATTTCACAGTCGTTCGGTAATAATTATTTGGAGGACGCAGGAGACACGACGCGGAACGAAGGAAACTAACTCAGCACTCAAGACAACCTCTCGCCGCGCGCGCCATTCTGCCACGGCTAGGTGGGGATAAGTAATCAAGTTGCAAGTTTGACCTATTGCCTTTAAAATCTTGCTTTATTTCACATTTACTTTAATCGTTATAGGTTTCATTTCGATAAACGAATGTGTGTCATGGCATCATGTAGCAATAGGTGCAACACAAGAAGCTTTTGTAAAAAAGATAAAAATTGGATGTAAACAAAAGCCCAGATAAGGCGAAAGGCTTCAAGGGACTGCCATTTAATGTGATTAGTGACATCTATAAAATATTATACGTAGCTTTGATTACGTATACGGTAGCGCCACCTTTAGAAATCTTTTGATTATTGTAAAACTCTGTTAGATGTCATTATTTTCGAATTTAAGTTTTAACTTCAATGTACGTATTATGTGGTATTCAAAGTTATATTTTTAAGACAATTCATACTTATTATTACCATATTATATCCAAAAATATACGTTTATCAAAATAAAAAGACGGTCTTCTTAAAATTCTTGTAAAACTTTTCATTATGACATCGGTAGTTCAGATATTAAGCCCCACAGTACTGTAACTTGTCCCGTAGTCACGCGTTGCATGTATCAATTTTTCCTTTAGCTTTCGAATTTGTTAATATATCTAGGTAATTCCCAAATCCCAATAGGTAAGTAGTGCCACTAAATCAAATTAATAAGAAAGCTATTGTTTTTTGTTAAACAGCGTGTAAATGAGATGATCTGGTTTAGATTCCGGGTCGTGAAAGTAATACTTACTTTTTGTTATTTCGTAAAACCTTAATAGGTAATAAGTCAAAAATTTATGCCTGTGAAAAGATATCCTGGGAAAGAATAGATGTCCTGGGAAAAGTGTCCGAAAAACTGTAACAGGCTCGTCCCCTATTACGTGGGACTGATACATACCTGGCGCATTATGGGTGCAGAAATGCATCTCTGCTTACCCCTTCGGAGAATATAGGCTTGAGATTATGTACTTATGTAGGGGGAAGTGGGGCAGATTGATTCACAAAAATTTTAAGTCGAATAACAAGTGAATTAACCATATAGTTTTAATCAATTTCCCCAATATTATTAACGATGTATATAAATTTTATAATGTCGAGGAAAAAAATGGATTAGGATGTGAAGAAAAGCGAATAGTACATGTTTTGTAAAAAATGACTTTTGTATCATTCTGCCCCACCAATGGGGCACTTGGATACACCATGTGGGGCACTTTAATACAGAATGTAAATCGTATGAATTTCAATTAAGTTATACACATTTTAATGATAATTAGAATTTTTATTATAAGGAGATCATAATCAGTTTACAATGAAACTACAATATAAGACCTTGCATTTTTATTGAGGTATAACACTTCACAATCAGTTAAATTATATTCTGAAATTACTTTGGCCACATAATGAACTACAGATGTTTTCTTTTTAAATATAATAAGAAGAAAATCGCCAATATTTATATTTTCAGGACTTGGAATTTCTAACTTCCTCCGTCTACGTCTGATTTTCCATCATCGTTGTCATTGCTTAAATTGAACAACTCATTCGAATCAGAATTTGATATAAACAACAAACGAGGGCAGGCTTTTTCTTTCAAGGCTTTTTTAATTTCTGTCATTAATTTCATGCTTGTTTGCATTGTCATTAATTTCTTGCTGTTTTTAATTCCTTTGCTTTCTGATTCATTAAATTAACTTCTTGTTTTCTATCTTTTTTATCTTCTATCATCGCCGATTTTTTTAAGAGGTGTCAATGTAAACTCTCGACTGTCCCTTTTTCTTTTCCTTTTTTAGACTTATTTTCTGTAAAAGCCTTTTTTGGACATGGTCGTACAGTTCCTGGAGATATTATGTTAGTATTAGTCTGATAACCTGGTGTTATCAGAAGGTGTTAACAAAATCTACTTCTGGTCTATCTATTTCTTGATTATTTTCTTTGTATTCTCCTTGAGGAACCCACTAAAAATATCTATAGGTAGGTACAATCATCGTCGTTAAAACCAAGTCTATTCAGTGGCCAAATTACAGTTACGGGGCACCTCGATGCGTATCATTGTGCCCCGCACTTTGCTGTATCAAACTACCCCAAAAGTTATTTTTCAAAATTCAAGTTATATAAATAAAACTAACTTATTTATTGAAAAAAATGCACCTAATTCTTATTATTTAATAATTCAACTTATCTTTGATTTATATAAATCTGGTCTAGATGGTGTACAAGATGTTAGAAACACATTTACTTTTTACGTATTTTTTTACTCATCACCACGCAAAACACATTACGACCTGTCCAACGGCACTAGCTGACTGGCTGAGCGTGGCATCACAATGGATGAGTTCTAACGTTTATAGGAACGTTTTAAAGAAGGCACCACTCGAAAACATTTAAAAGTTTTTGAAATAATGCCTGTGTATCTATGTGCCCCTTGCATTATTCTGCCCCACTTCCCCCTATGTGTCAAAATTTGTAAAGAGGTTTTCTTCTTTTGTATCTAGGGAAATAAATTTAACCCTACTATAGATATACTTGTCTACATACCCCTCTTATGACACAGGTATATTGGTTAGTGTAAAGGTTTTTTTTTTGGTTTTTAGGGTCCTCCCTTGTTATATTGTACAAAAATATTTTACTGGTAACATCGCGGCCTGACAATCAATAAAATGTCACTGTCATATTCTAAGAACACTTGTATACTTTTTGAGCATCAAATGATGAAAAAAGAAGATAGAAAACATTATTGTCTACTTGTGTAACAAAGATGACGCTATTGCAAAATTGATTATTTTTATGCATCTAATATAGTTGTGTATTCAATATTTGAAACTTGAAAGCACTTGTTCTATGTATTTTTGTGAAGAATATATCCTATGTAACTAAGTTCTTACTAAATAAATGATGACTAACATTATTTTGAGAGTTAACTTTATCGTTCCGCGATAATACAAAGTGTTTTACAAGTGTAGTGATCTAAAAAATGTCTTCAAAGGACAAGTGGGTTCGCCGGTTTTCTGTGGACGAAACTGCAAAACATAAAAATGGATTTACTATATATAAAATTACTTCAGTGGTATGTTTTTGTTTAAATATGTAGTACAAGTTCTTTAAAATTGATTCCGAATATTTAAATAGTATATTAAAGAAGAACTTACTCAATGCCTTGGCTGAATGTTGCAAATTTCAAGTGCTAAAATTTATGTTGAAAAATAACTATTAAGTCCCTAATTTTTAGTTACATGAACACAAATATATTAAAAAAATTGGTATTAACTGAAGAATATACTTATTGGTCTTATTTTTCAACTTTGCCCTTTTAGCTATAACAGGACTAGTATTTTGTAAACAACTTTATTTTAAAGGTTTATAAGAAGTGAAAGGCCTTTATGAAATAAAGATAATAAAAAGCTTCATGAATTACTTCTTAAAATATTGCCGGAATTATGGGATTGACTTGAATTAAAATCACTTATTATGTATATTTATGCCTGTTCTGCCATTGGCATTCAGGCTATATTACAAGAATGAAATATGACACTACACTAACAAATTTATGTTAATATATGTTATTTTCATACACACAAGCATCTTTTATGAACATATAATTGGAAAATAGCAATTGTATTAAAGAAAATGTCTGTTTATAAATGTTTTAAGAAGTGGTTAACTACAGTATAGATTAAAATTTTATATAATGGGTTAACAACATTCTCCTACGTAAATAATATCTATTATATTTTAAATTTCATGGTAGTGTATACAAATCTCCTCAGATGGCACACTATTACTGCTGCATACAGATGGTTGTACTTCCATTGAAGCCCAATACAATTACATGTCAATTGTGCAACGTCTAGTATATTACTGTTTATTGTGGGCTCAGGATATTCCCATTTATATGTCTAATTGCTTTGTTTAAATAAAGATTTAAGGCTTAAAAATCACCAGCATTGGCCTATTGTACCTTTATTTTTGTCTATTATTCTCTCATCCCATAAAGTCAATGACAAAGTATCTGTGGAAAAGTTACCCTGAAAAACCTATAGGATGTAATCATATAAGAAAAGTTAATCAGTACATTGCACAATACAAATACCCCCATATATTTGTTATTACATACTGTATGATATTACTCTTCTATCTATAGTCATTGATAAGTGGGTGGCTGTGATCAAATGTTAGCTAGTCAGTTGCATGTTATATGGGCAACGTAATTATATCTAAAGCAAGTTTTTTCCAAATGTGATTGTTTTGTAATTATAGTAAATTTACTAAGGAATCAAAATAATCCAAATGGTGATAATAATGTAATGTCTAAGCCCGACACTTGTAATTACAGAGGAGCCTTGTTTAAAGCAGTGTGACTTATATGGGGTGCTGATGATAATAATTTAAGCGAAAGACAACACATTTTACTAGTGCATGATACACAGAAATCATTAATATTGTGTAATCTATGTTTGTGTCCAATAAATATTTCATTAAACAAGTGACTCATTTCACATGAATAAATAAATTAAAAGTGATGAAACTTAATTCACATCCTTGTATAACACAAGCCGTGAAGGTTTTCATTTCCTTTGTTCCAAGTTTTTAATGAAATAACTCATTTTTACCAATCCCAGTGGAGGTCATTGGGGGAGGCCTATGCCCAGCAGCTGACTAAGATTGGCTGATGATGATGATGATGAATACTAAATAATAAGGTATTTTACAACATTTGAGACTGGGAAAATTCTATGATAAACTAATGGTCAACTTAATCAACATCGGCTAAAATACATCCTGTTAGATTATATATGAGGAAATCAGTCTTTTGTTTGGTTTTATCAGTAATACTATTTATAATTATATAATACATGTGTTGGTCTTTCCTCATAAGTTAAGTCGTTTAAAATTGAAGAGAGAAATGAAGGATGAATTGTGTGAAGTGGAAACTGTTTTGTTTTATGTATTTATTGTAAATCTTAGTTTATTAGGAAAAACATATTGTATGTTTCTCAAAGATAATTAATTAAATTGCAGTTGTTCCCGATGGACTGCCCGGAGGCTGTGACCACGGTGTCTGTGTGGAAGCGGTACAGCGACGTCCAGCGGCTGCACAAGAGCATGCGCTCGCTGCACGCCGGCCTGCACCTGCGCGGCACCTTCCCGCCATTGCCCAAGTACAGCTACTTCAAACGATTTCACAAAGAAGTTAGTTTTTTGTTTTTTTTTCTCTTGACAGTTGAGGCAAAGGATTCTGCCCGTATGCCATATTTTGTTATAGGTTTTAATCCTTAATTGAAATCATTGGATTAAGATTATTGTAATGTTTAGTGTGTTTATTTTATATATTTATTTATGCTTTATATAAATACAATAGCAGTGACGGCCTCGAGGTTTGGGCGGACAATCGAGAATTTCGACGGTCGCGGATTCGAACCTCAGGCACACACCTCTGACTTTTCGAAGTTATGTGTGTATCCAGAATAAATTATCACATGCTTTGACGTAGAAAGAAAACATCGTGAGGAAACCTGCACACCTAAGAGTTCTTGGGAATTTCTTAGGTGTGTAGTCCGTCAACCCGCACAAGGCCATCATGGTGGACTAAGGCCTAAACCCTCTCAATTGTAGAAGAGGCCCGTGCCCAGCTATGGGACATATATGGGCTGATGATGATAGATAAACAGTCTAAATTGTTGAATATGAGTCATATGTGATAAACATCACCTGGTGTTTGTTTGTATGCAGGTGATAACCGAGCGAGCGCACACTACGAAGGCTCTTCTGGAGTTCGTTGCAGAGCATCGGCTGTTATTCACCAGCACCGACTTTGTCAACTTCTTGCAGGTCAGTAATAGTACATAGGATAGGGTTAGGAGAGTATCCATTTGTTTATTTAAAACTTTGTTGTAGGATAAAATACTGGACCGACGAAACACAGATAATCATAGAAAATAAACAGACTTAAAAAAGCAGGTTCTAGTTAATGTATAGAGACATGACTTGGGCTGGTGCCGGGCTGCTAAGAATACATACTTTATTTCATTTTTTTCCTATTTAAATACTTACGGTAAGCATTAGAATACAAACCGAAAAAGAATCGAAACAGTCTAAGTTTAACCGTTCTCTAATCACTCTGACATCATCATTATTATCATCATTACTACCATCATAATTATCATCATAATCATCATCTTCATCATTATCACCGTCATCATCATCATCAAAATTTTTAGCAGCAGAAGCCTTTCTTACATAGTTCGCTTCTCTCCAACACTAGTGATAACTTATGTCTGTATTCTTCTAACAATCTGGAAGTGGTTTCCAGACGGGATACCCAGAGCCGCAGGGTGTAGGTGTGAGTGGTGTAGGTGGGGTGATCAACGCCATACGTTCATCACTGCACCTGCCCATTGAAGAGACGCCGCCCCTGGAGTACCAGACTGATGATGATGATGCTAGGACACCGACGCACTCAGGTATGGAAAGTAGACAAGTCACTCAATCATTTTGTTAAGAACAAACTGCCAAGTATTCTCCGAATGAATAGGTAGAGGTGAATTTCTGCACCCATATTTAGACAGGTAACAGTCCCATGTAAAAGATATCCTCATTTAAGAGTCCGTGCTGCTACTAAGAAATTGGTCACGGAAAACCTAATAAAATTTTGCCAGACTCGGGTCGAACCCGGGATCTCTAAATCGTACGGCACACATTTGAGCCCTGAGGATTTAAACTATACTACAGTCCATCCCAATGAATAAAATCTAAGTTTTTATCAATAACTCATACAAATCTTAAAAATAAAATTGTAACAAACGCCTACAACCAAACTGTCGTCTCTATAAAATATTCTATGCCACCAGCGACCACAGATCAGCGACCACAGCCAATAGACGCAGACGAGACAGACTACATATCCCAAATACCGATATACGAAGCCGCGGATGTGGAAATACGACAGACGGACGAGCCTCGGATATCCGACAGCCTGGAGTCGCTCAACTCTCTGGAGAGCATAGACAGCGACCTGTATGATGAGCTGAGCAAAGTAAGCATAGACAAGGACGCTACGGCGGTGAGGAGGACGTTGCCAGACTTGATAGTCTTTGATGCACCTTCAACATCTTCGTTGGAGGAGGGTCAAGCTACTCCATCATTACCTGATACAGACTCCATCACTTCTGCCGGTTGTGGTAAGTATTAATGTAATAGTAAACAAAGTGACCTATAAGAATGGAGTGTCTTTTTGTAATAATGATTAACTCGACCTGTGCATCGAATAAAGTTATATGTGCTTTTGCACAACTTCTCTTTCTCAGCGATTTAAACTTAATTGGGCACAAAATTATCAGTAAATTTTTATGTTCTTCAAACAACAACAAAATTTATGATTATTATTACTTCACTAGTGCAATATATAAACAAGTTTAACTCTATTAGAGACATAAAAAGTACTTTGGTGTTATAGTCATAAGTAACCTTATTCGATGCATAGGTCGAACTGCTTTTTACTATATGAGTGACCGCGTTCGGAAACTAAGGAAGGTAATACATAATATGGTGATCACAGACCCATTGTCATTAAAAAAAAAAACAAAAAAAATATGTTTCCCATACAACCATCGGTATTTTAATGTATGTGTGTGTTTTGTATGGAAAACGTTATTTTTTTATTTTTTGTCGGGATTTTCTTTAATACCACGGGGTTAGTAATCACTTTTGACTTTAAGTATCACATGCCTAAGCTTTAAACATTGTAATTAGAAAAGAAGGATTTTTATCATTTTTATTATCCTGTTATGCATATTGTTCTTGTGCGTGTAACCTGTCTCATATATATTATTGTATGTGTGTGCAGTGGGTGCGAGTGCGGGTTCGAGTCCGTGCGCGGGCTACGTGTTCGAGGCGGCGGGGTGGCTGCACGCGGCCGCGAGACACCATGATGTGAGAGACTACCCGCAGGCATTCCACTGCTACAAGGCGGGGATAGAGAGGATGCTGCGGGGAGTGCAGAGTGAGTGCACCTACATACATACACACACACATACATTCATACAAACATGCAAAGATAGTTTCTATATTCTCATGTCATCATGTCATTTTTCATCACTGCATCGCCCAAAGGTAGACTGGCAGAAAATGCTTACGGCATTAAGTCCGCCTTTATACATACGTGTATATAAAGATTAAATAAATAAATAAATATACATCGCATATAATGGTGGTGAATTTTTTACCGTTCTATTGCTAAAAATTTCCTCTTGAAAATACCCAACAACACTGCTCGATTCGGAAATTAAATTATAATATCCACTTGTCAAAATGAAATGTTAAGAAAAAATAATAAAACTAGGTCAATTGAGCTAAAATATGCAGATCAATGACCGAAGCTGTTTTATCATCCTATTTGTATGAACAAGATAAGGTCTAGTGACACAAAATACGTTGGTAACACACTGATATAGAATTTTTCACGTATCTCTGGTCAAAAGATTAATTAAGATAATAATCATTTGTACTATGTACAGAGTGCAAAAAGCCTGTGATTTAATATAAGGCAGGTAATAGTTATAACGAACTAATTGACTCTAAAAAAATCTCAAAAAGTAAATAGCATTTTCCCCAATGATCACATACATTAAATACTTATACCAGTTAATATATTTTTTCAGTATAATAAAAATAATTTTCTCAATGTTTTTTTTCTCTCTTCTTGTCATTTGATAATATTTAAAATAACCCAATTCTAAGTCGCTGTGGGTTAACATCCGTTACATTGAAGAAATATTTAATTAATAAACCAATCATATCTACTTGTCTAATCGCACGCCGTTCGTCCATTCTGTTATCTTTAATTAAAAGGTCAGTTTATACTGACGAGCGGGGCGTTCTTAAGCCGTAAGTTCTTGCGAATGCTTAAGACCATAAAAATTGTTGATTATAAACAGTGTAAAAAGTCTATGATTGAAAACTGAGATACGTGATTGTTACAGCTATTATAAACATGCAGAAAATTCTGTTAAAGCGTCACCCTTTTGCGTTGAACCAGGGTGGTAGTAATCATATTTCATAGTCATCATCACCCATATACATAGTCCCATTACTAAGCACGGGTCTCCTCTACCATTCAGAGAGTTTTAGACCTTAGTCCACAACGCTGGCTTAGTCCTATTTGTCGGACTTTACACCTAAGAAATATTATAATATTCCTTAACTTCAGAAAAAAAAATAGCTTATTGTACATTTTATTGTATATATAGCATTGTGCCTGTATTTAAACATAATATTGCAAAACTTTAAAAAATCTTTATTGATATTTAACATCACGTGATTAATAGACGTCTATTACTGAATAAATAATACTTTGGCGCCTTTAATGAGTGTTGTACCCGCTCCCGCATCCGCCCCCGCTGCCGCTTATGTCCGTGTCCACAATTCGACAAGGTAGATAGATAAGCCGCGAGTTATCCGTATCAGTAGAGAGTGAGGTTACGGGCAGGAGAGACGCGACATGGACTTTCTGCATCTCTGCCATTATATACAACAACACCACATACAGACGGACTGTGAGACAGGTTTTTTTTATATATAATAGTAGTTTTTTTTTTTTTTTAATAATAATATGTAGAGTAAGTAATAAAGGATATACAAGGTGTATAAAGACATTGGAGTTAAAAAAAATACGACAAAAATAAAATACTTTGACATTTTTCTTACAACCACATCTTCATCAACCCATATACGCCCACTGCTGAGCACGGGTCTCCTCTACCATTGAGAGGGTTTAGGCCATAGTCCACCACGCTGGCCTAGTGCGGGTTGGCGGACTACACACCTAAGAAATTCCTAAGAATTCTTAGGTGTGCAGGTTTTATCACGATGTTTTCCTTCACCGTTAAAGCAAGTGATAATTCAATGTGAATACACACATAACTTCGAAAAGTCAGAGGTGTATGCCTGGGGTTCGAACCCGCGACCGCCGAGATTCTCGACCGCGCGCCCAAACCTCGAGGCCATCACTGCTTACACCACCACATACATTTAATATTTATGGTGGTTAGTAAAACGTAAAATAATTTAAATTGGTTCATTAGATTTTTATCATATTAGTATTGATTACACATAGGAAATAATTGTTTGTTTGTTCTGTTATACAGGGTGTATTTAGACCGTGATCGAAAACTGAGGCAGGTAATAGCGAGGGTGATCACAAACCCAGTGGCGATATTAAAAATCGCGACAAAAAATTAAATTTTGACGTTTTCCATACAACCATTAGTGCTAAAAGTATGTGGTTTGTATGGAAAACCTCAAAAATTTTATTGTTTGTCGGGGTTTTCTTTAATGCCAGGGGGTTTGTAATCACTATCGCTATTACCTGCCTCAGTTTTCGATCACGGTCTAAATACTCCCTGTATATTGTCGGTTTATGTATTTTAGTAGTGATAAACTCGAAGTTAAAATGATTTTGGTTATATCTGAGTGGTTGTGGGTTCAACTTAATTCGATCAATATTTAAAGTTACCGTGTATTTACAATGAATTGTCGAGTTTTAACGGTGAAGGGATACATCGTTGGAAAGCTGAATATCTGAAAGCTCTTGGGAATTTGTCAGCTGTGTAGTCCGCATTCCCATACTAGGCTAGCGTGGTAGATTCTCGTGGTAAACTTTCCCAACTATAGAGGAGGCTCGTGCTCAGCAGTTGGACTTGGTGATAGTGATGATGAATCAAATTCGAATCTGGTGCAATTGTGAGGCATTTCAAGTAACTCTTAAAATCTATTCAAAATTAGGTCATGTACTATATTTAATATTGTAAAACCAGATAATTCGTTTGATAACGACTCAATCTATTTGTCAAATAAACGGAAACCCTAAAATAGAATACACGATAAATTACTCACGAATCGTATCTATTCACGGCCAAATGTAATGTTTGTATTTGTATTAGTAGTGATAAAGTTAGATGTGACGTGCGATCTAGAGCTTCCGAGTTCGATTCCCAGTGTGGGCAGTGTTATTGGATGTTTCAATTATATTAGGAAATTCTAAGTAGCTGCACGGATTTTGCACGTGTGTTCAAAAAACATTTATAGACTCATCTCATCATGTATTCAGGCCGTGATCAAAAACTAAGTCAGGTAATAGCTGCGGTGATTACAATACAAACCCATTGGAGTTAGGAAAAATTCAGAAAAAATACGTTCTTCTAACAACCACATTCATTTAATAGGTACCTATGTTTCGATCACGGCCAGAATACATCTTGTTTAAGCTTCAATCAAGTTTAAATGTGGTTTCCTATGTATTTCATTCAATTAAGGTCTTTGTTTTATCACTATTAAAAAGAATAAATGAGAGTTAAAAGTTGAATCTAGGAAAAAAAGGTGATGAATATGAAAGTAGATGGATGGACGAGCCGAGAAACGCCAAAGAAAAGGTGGATGGATGTGACGGAAGATATGAAATAGAAAGGGGTGAATGAAGACATGACGGCTGATAGGCATACTGCGACGACACCAAATAAAAAATAAGAATAGGGCAGGAAGATATGAGAGTAAAAAAATTATCTTTTTTTTCCGTCGCAGCGGACCCAGACCCTCAACGGCGAGCGCTGATAAAGGAGAAGACCAACAAATACTTGTCATACGCCGAGGCGATTTACAACAACCACTTGCGGGATGTCGAGGAACGACAGGAGATTGTAACTGTGAGTACAATATGTCTACTAATATGTATTGTCATGGCCAATGTGTTTGTTTATTTTAGACTATATTATTATTATTTGTTTTTATATAAAGTTTTCGTAAATTATGGCCATTCTATCCGGCAGTACGCCCAGCCACCCCAGTTACCCCTGTTAGTCGCCTTTTACGATGGGTAGGCGATACCGTGGCGGAATTCTTACACCTCCAATCCATGGGGCGGGACCTACACTAGGCCAGCGTGGTGGACTATCGCCTAATCCGTCTCAATGGTAGAGGAGTCTCGTGCCCAGTAGTGGGACGCGTATGGGATAATGATGTACTATTTAGAGCAAGGTGGCTGGCAGCGGTTGGATGAGGGTCAATGATCGACACCATTGGCCATAGGAGAGGCCTATAGCTAGTAGTGGACTTAATAGGCTGGTTTTGATGATGTTTCCTAGTAGTGGGCCATGTGTAAGAGGTCATCCATAAATTACGTCACACTTTAAGGGAGAGGTCAACTGAGTGTGACATTGTGAAATCTTCTTATGATAAATGGACTTTGCATTGTTATCGAAAAATTAAAAATTTTGCCACTATACTTATATAAACTAACTATCTACATCTATATAAGATCCCAATTGTTTAGTCGGCTCCGTGCTCTATTGGTGTTACCAGCCAATCGCTGACGACCTAAGTCCCTTTGAAATTTAAACTAACCCGGAAGTGCTGGTTTTATTAACGAATTTAGATGTAAAATTGCAAAACATGTGACGTCACACTAGGGAGGAGGACTCCTAAAAATGTGACCAGCTGTGACAAGGAGAGTGGTAGGGGTAAAAAAAATCACGAACTTCGTGTGACGTGATTTATGGATGGCCCCTAAACGCGAGAATAACTTTGTATTATGTCTTTTACGCTTATGGGTGTCATGCACGGTGCGATTTATCTTTACGATCTGTCCCGTCAAACCGATCGAAACGACGAAACGATAGTGTATGTCAAGATCGTTAACGATTTTTGGGCGAAATTTTGTCATGCGATCAATCGTCTCGATTTTCATCAGATGGATCGTACCGTGTATGGCGCCCATTACACGCCTAAATGATTTGACAGGGTGAAATTATTTTTGGTATGGACTTAAACAAGACTTCCGAAGTCATAAAGGCTACAATTTATTTCCTTTTTATGCGGGCATAGTCTCAGGTAAAAGCTAGTAGGTAATAAGTGGGTATGTGGGCAGTCGCACACTTGCGGCGCGGTGCCGGCGCGGCTGCTGCGGCGCGGGCGCTGCGAGCTGCAGCAGTACCGCGTGCTGCGCGCGCTCGGCCGCCACGCGCTCGTGCTGCACCGGGAGCGGAACCAGTGCTACACCATCAAGGTACGCGCCGGGGGACACCGGGGTATGCAGTAACTATACACACGTGACACATACCGGGATACATACACTACATACTGACAGAAAACGACAGGAAATATTAATAGATGTGGGTAATGGTAAGAGTAGTTAGGATATTTTTATTACGTTGATGTCTTTTAATCACTATACAGACCGTGATCAGAAGCTAAAGCTGGTAAATAACTAAGGTGATTATAAATCCATTGGCGTTAATAAAAATTCCGACGAAAAAAATATTGTAAACCATAAATTAATTAATACTGATGGTTGTATGGAAAACGTCAAAACTTTTTTTTTTAGTCGGAATTTTCTTTAATGCCAGGGGGTTTGTAATCGCCGTAGCTATTACCTGCCTACGTGTCCAATCACGGTTTGAATACACCTGTATGTTACCAGTCTTCGTTTTCAATCCAGATTTGTATATAAAAGCACGAAATTGTGTAAAAGTTTATCAGCTTCAACAAAAATACATCCAATATGCAAAAAATTACTATAAATCCATGTGTACACTTTACAGGTAATCCAAAAAATCCCAAACAACCTAACAGAATTCGACGAGTATTTCCTCCAAAAGACGAGCGAGACTCGAGAACTGATCCTACCCACAGACATCCCATACATGGTCACTCTCCACTCCTACATAGAGACAGAAAACCTCTTCTTCCTGATATTATCCTACGCTCCTGGAGAGAAGCTCTTCGACTACATAAGGAGATACGCTAGAACCGCCCCAAATACTCCGGCAAGGGAAGCCAATCTAGAAAACGTGTTCCACGAGCCAAAATACGCTGATTTACAAAACGAAAACATGCCAGAGACAAAAACGGTGAACAATAATACCAAAGACAACGATGAAGTAACGGAATTGGTGCAGAATTCGCAGAAACTTTTGAGGAATGTTGATAGAGCATTAAGTGGCCCTAGTTGTGATGATCCAAAGTGTCCTGGGTCCCAAGAAGAGGTCCGAGTTAATGTTAAAGACATGGACCATAATAAAAACGATGGGGAAACAGCAGCGTCTGAGCAGGTTAGTAATATTTAATTGAAATGTTGATTTGATAATTTCGTTGGTAAAAATATTATTTAGTATACAGTTTTATTTGTCGTGACAGTGAAATAAAAATATTATTCAATGGCTGAGGTTATTAATCCGTCCTCTTTCTTGTTCAAACTATATTTTTCCACTTAGCTATGAGAACTAAATTTGAGAGAAATGTTTTAATTTTCTTGTCAATATTTTTTTCTAAAGCTTTTGGTAATGGGTTTTTCTTAATATGGGGGGAGAGGGCATGGGTTTCCTGTACGAAAGACAGGAGTAAGGCTTTCGTCCACCACGCTGGCCTAGTGTGGGTTGGCGGACTACAAATCTAAAAAAATCCTAGGGCTTTTGAGTGTGCAGATTTTATCACAATTTATTTATTTATTCAACTTCATTCACTTCACAATGTTTTCTTTTACGGTTGAAGTAAGTAATAATTATTAATGTACAGCGATACTTTATTTTCAGATTGATGTCCAACCTCGCGCCGTGATACCCCCCTCGGCTGTATGTAAGTGGGCGGCAGAGATACTGATAGCTCTGGAGAGTTTACACAACTGTGGCGTCATTTGGGGGTAAGCAGCTCCATCTGTTTTACTGGGAATATTTATTTATACAGTATGTATTCTGTACGAGACAATAGCCTTAGAATAGTTTTTAAGAATAGCGATTTAATAAATATAGTAATTTTGTAAATAGATATAGATATTTTGTAAAACAGATAGTTTGTAAATAGAAAATAAATAAAGTTATTGCGGGCATAGCTTAAGATCGATAGTAGGTAGTGAAATAAAGAAAACAAATAGTTATAGGGTAGATGTATATTGTGATCAGGATGCATATTTTTATTAATAAAAACAATGGGTGGACTCCTTACGGTATAGCAGCTGGTTAGAATAGTGTCAGTTTTGATATCCCCATCTTTGTTGCACGTATAGCTCTGTCCCGCTCTCACGCCGACAGGGACGCTGTTACGCGTGAGAGCGGGATAGAGGTTTGAACTGTATATAAGGGGGGCAAGGATCGGTGCAAAGTCAGTCCTCGCCGGTCCTCGCCTCGCCTACAAGAACAGCAGAGCAAGAACAGTGGAAAAGCGCTATACCGAGGAAGCCACCCCGCCGCAAGATAGAAGAAGGGAATTTTATTCAGCGAATCGCTGCTCCCCGACCACAGTACCCACAGCGCTACAGAACCACAGTACCTACAGAACCACAGTACCCACAGTACTACAGATCCACAGTAACCACAGTAATCATAGTAACCAGCAAATAGTAACATTTTTTGGTCCTTCGAGCGCCGGATTTTCAAGAATCTTCGTCCAATAGCCGCCGAATCTTCGAGAAAGCGCCGGATTTTCAAGAATCTTCGTCCAATAGCCGCCGAATCTTCGAGAAAGCCCCGGATTTTCAAGAATCTTCGTCCAATAGCCGCCGAATCTTCGAGAAAGCGCCGGATTTTCAAGAATCTTCGTCCAATAGCCGCCGAATCTTCGAGAAAGCGCCGGATTTTCAAGCAACTTCGTCCAATAGCCGCCGAATCTTCGAGAAAGCGCCGGATTTTCAAGAATCTTCGTCCAATAGCCGCCGAATCTTCGAGAAAGCGCCGGATTTTCAAGAATCTTCGTCCAATAGCCGCCGAATCTTCGAGAAAGCGCCGGATTTTCAAGCAACTTCGTCCAATAGCCGCCGAATCTTCGAAAAAGATGCCAGTAACCAGATCCCGACACGAAAATGAACAGCGTCAGCGTTCGGTCGCCGCTTCTGCAACCGCCTCAGTCGCCGAAACATCGCAACAGTCGACGACAACAGGCACCACAGGGTACACAGGCACAAGCGCCACCGCAACAACGGAATCTGAACAAACCACGACGACGGAATTCGAACAATCTACGATTACGGAATCAGAACAAACCGCTGCGCAGGTAGAAACGGCACCGACACCTGCACCCGCAGAAGAAAAGCGGGCCGCCACAGTATGCAGCAGCAAGAGGCATCGCGACAGTAAAATAGACCGCGCAGTCAGACTGGCGCAAGCGAAAGAAGAATTACTTCGTCTTCAAGTCGAGCTTGCAGCCGCCCGTATAGCCACAATAGAAGCGGAATCAGATGCAGACAGCGAGGACTCGAGCTTTACGGGAAAGCTCACAAAACAGAGATTCAACGATTGGTTGAACGACACTCGCCAACCAATCCTGGCTATAGAGGCACAACCCGCAATAGTTACAGAGCGAGAAGAGGCCACGCCCCCTCGCGCCACAGTCATAGAGCGAGAAAAGACCACGCTTCCTCGCGCCACAGTTATAGAGCGAGAAGAGGCCATGCCCCCTCGCGCCACAGCCATAGAGCGAGAAGCCACGTCACATCGCGCCACAGTTATAGCACAGGAAGAAACCACGCGGTTTCAAGCAACAGTTATAGAAAATGAAACAAGCAAGCAACAATCAGCCTGCGACACACAGCAGTACAGCACGACGCCGCGACCCGATCTGAGGGAACTCGCCAACGCCATCACCCTCGCCGCGAAGTCAACAAACAGAAGCTTCCACGAATTGCCACTATTCACCGGTGCCTATCAAGAATGGCTGCTTTTTAAGGCAGCATTCCAAGACTCCAGAGCCCACTACACAGAAACAGAAAACATCGCACGCCTGCGACGCAGCCTGAAGGGAATCGCCAAAGAAGCCGTCGGAAGCCTGCTCATATACGGCGCGCACACCGAGGAAATACTGAAAACGTTAGAAACCCGATTTGGACGGCCAGACGCGATCGCTATCACCGAGTTGGAAAGGCTGCGAACACTACCACGGCTCACGGACGCACCACGAGACATCTGCACGTTCGCCACACGCATGTCAAACATCGTAGCGACTCTACGGATGCTGAAGAAAAGCTACTACCTTTATAACCCCGAGGTAACAAAGGCAGTCGTCGACAAACTCACACCAGCTCTCCGATACAGATGGTACGATTTCGCCGCAACCACAAGGGACGACGAAGCGGACCTAGTGAAGCTCTCTCGGTTTGCAGACAATGAAGCACAGAAATGCGGTCCATACGCCTCACCGGAACCGCACGCGAACCTAATAGGCAGCGAGGACCGGCGAGGACTCAAGATCAACAGAAGACAGAAGACTTACACAGCGTCGCCGAATCACCACGACGAAACATGCCCGATCTGCAGCAATACGGGACATAGAATAGAACAGTGCACAAAATACACGCAACTCAGCAGCAGTGAGAGATGGAAAATGGCCAAAGAGAAGGCGCTCTGTTTCGCATGCCTCAAGCGAAGAGTGCCAGGTCATCGGTGCAGAACAGCTAAATGCGGAATCGACGGATGCATACGAACCCATCATAAATCATTACACTTCCGTCAACAGAAAATAGAAGAACCCAACAATGAAGTAGTCACCAGTACGTGGTCCACATTCAAGTCACAGTCTTACCTCAAGATCCTGCCAGTGCAAGTCTCCGGACCTAAAGGTAAAATGGACACGTACGCATTATTGGACGACGGCTCCACAGTAACGCTCGTCGATGGCGACATAGCGCGGCAAATTGGAGCCAAAGGGCGGAGCGAACCGCTACATATAGAAGCAATAGGGAACACAGAAGTCCAAGCCACAGACTCGAAGCGTGTCACGTTGACATTACGTGGCACCCAAGAAGAACACATCATACAGGCCCACACGATATCGAAGTTACGTGTGGCACCACAGAAGATCCCAAGAGCAACGCTAAAAGGCTGCGACCACTTAACAGACATCGCATCCTATCTCCATTACGAAAAGGGCACTCCGGGGATTCTTATAGGCCAAGACAACTGGCACTTGTTATTGGCAACAGCTACGCGGAAAGGGAAAAGGAACCAACCCGTCGCATCATTCACTCCACTCGGATGGGTGCTCCACGGCTCCACTACTCGGTCGCTTGGTCACCGATTACATCGAATCAATCATCTTAGAAGCATCGACGACGACATGAACGAGCAGCTGCGACGTTACCTCGCCATCGAATCGCTGACCGTCGAACCCAAGAAGCCGAGAACTGACCCGGAAGAACGCGCACTCAATGCACTGCGGGAGCACACACAGCGGCGGGAGGATGGTCACTACGAAACGGCTCTGTTATGGGAGAACCCAGCCGTACCCATGCCGCACAACAGAGAAAACGCTCTCAAGAGGCTTCTGAGCACAGAACAACGGATAGACAGAGATCAGAAGCTGCGAGAACAATACAATCAACAGATGGCGGCCCTTCTTACAAAAGGATACGCCGAAGTAGCGCCGACACCGACAGAAACGGGCAAGACGTGGTACTTACCCCACTTCCCCGTTATCAATCCAATGAAGCCCGGCAAGATTAGAATCGTCCACGACGCAGCAGCGAAGACGCAGGGCGTCTCACTCAACGACCACTTACTCACCGGACCTGATTTGATTCAATCACTACCGGGGATTGTGATGCGCTTCAGACAGCATCCAATAGCAGTCACCGCGGACATCGCCGAAATGTTCATGCAGGTGAAAATACGCAACGTCGATAGAAACGCACTCCGATACCTGTGGAGAGGAGACGCGAGAGGGGACGCGAGCCCCACAGAATACAGGATGACGTCACTCATATTTGGAGCGAAGTCATCACCAGCCACAGCCATCTACGTCAAGAACCTTAACGCAGAGAAACACAGAAACAGCAACCCCGCAGCTTACGGGGCAATAGTGAGAAATCATTACGTCGACGATTACCTACAGAGTTTCGCGACGATCGAAGAAGCCATCCGCATAGCAACAGACGTGCGCGAAATACACAAACAGGCGCACTACGACCTACGTCAATGGGCGTCCAACTCACCAGAGGTACGCCAGGCTCTCAAAGCCACCACAGACAAGCCGTATACGCATCTGCAGGACGATACGACTACAGAGAAGATACTCGGCCTAGTATGGGATTGCCGAAACGACAAACTCTCCTTCAACACAGAGCTGGCAAGACTACCGCGGGGAACGATGGAAAACGACGCACCGACCAAGAGGGAAGTGCTCAAAACATTGATGTCGCTCTTCGACCCACTCGGATTAGCCGCCCCGGTCACGTCACGGGCGAAGCAAATCTTGCAAGAGATCTGGAGGAGAGGTACAGACTGGGACCAACAAATAGACGAAGATCTCCGACCACAATGGAAGGAGTGGATTGGCCATCTACAGAAATTAACAAACATCAGGGTCCCTAGATGCTACCTGCACTACAGTGAAGCCACTCACCTCGAACTGCACACATTCGTCGACGCGAGTGAAGCAGCCTACACAGCAGCGTTATACTGGAGAGCAACACATCCGGACGGAACAGTCGCGACGACGCTAATAATAGCGAAGTCCCGAGTAGCGCCTCTCAAACTGGTGTCCATTCCCAGGTTAGAGCTGCAAGCGGCAGTCATGGGAAGTCGCATGGCAGCGACTGTTATAGAAGAACATGACCGTAAGCCGGACGCCAAGACCTACTGGACGGACAGCAAAACAGTACTTGCTTGGCTGCGGAATGGAGCGCGCTCTTATCGCCCGTACGTCGCGCATCGTATAGCCGCAATAGAAGAAAACAGCAGGATAATAGAATGGCGGTGGGTCCCGACAAAAGCGAACGTGGCGGACGACGCGACGAGGGACACGCCCCATGATTTAAACAGCGCACACAGATGGTACTGCGGCCCAGACTTCCTGAGGAACGACCCTTCGACCTGGCCCGTCGAAACGCCGACAGCTTCGTTCACTACCGGCGAAGAGAGAGTCCACAGCATAAAAACTACAGTCACAGCCCTCGCCGCAGCATTACCACCCACAGAACGCTTTTCCAAACGGGAAAAGCTATTGAGAACGACCGCACGAGTTCTACAGTTTATAGATAGTTGCAGACGCTCAGTCGCATCTGTAAATTACAAAAGAAACAAACGTCGAACAGAAAAGGACCCGACGTGGACCAAAGTTCCAGCAAAACCGACCGCAAGTTCGCGCCCCACGAAGCGGACGCAATGCACCACGGAACATAGATATCACCCCATAGACAGCACACTTCAACGTAGAGCTGAAGAACTGCTGATTCGTCGATGCCAGGAGGATAGTTTTAGCGAAGAAATAGCTTCAGTCAACAAAGGAGGCTCCCCACCTCCTCACAGTCGTTTGCGAGGCCTGGCGATAGAAGTGCACAACGGGATTCTAGTGATCAAATCCCGCATCCTGGCCGCAGAAGAGGTCTCCGAAGATACCAAGAGGCCAGCAATCCTCGACGGAAGACATCACATAACTCGACTATACGTGGATTATGTACACCGACTTTTGCTACATGCGGGAGTCGAGACGACGCTGAACGAATGCAAGCAACGCTATTGGATAGTGCGGCCGCGATCAACAGTGAAAAGTGTCATATACAGTTGTTTAAGTTGCCGTATCCGGAAGGCGCGCCCTCCGACACCAGCTACGGGCAATCACCCACCTTCTCGCCTGGCCCACCATCAGCGTGCTTTCACATACACAGGGATAGATTACTTCGGACCGCTCACAGTGACCGTTGGACGGTCAACACAGAAAAGGTACGTCGCTTTATTCACGTGTCTCACCACACGCGCCGTGCACCTCGAGATGGCCGGATCGCTCACAACCGACTCCGCCATCATGGCCCTACGACGGTTCATCGCTCGTCGTGGCTTACCTACAGAGATATGGTCGGACAACGGCACCAACCTACAGGGTGCCGACAAAGAACTCAGACGCTCCATCGACAGTGCGACGCGTGAAGATGCAAATCGCCGCGCCATCAACTGGCGTTATATCCCTCCCAGTGCACCCTTCATGGGAGGAGCTTGGGAACGTTTAGTGCGTAGCGTCAAAGTCTCCCTCGCTACGATATTACACGAACGCCACCCTACAGAAGAAACCCTAGTGACGCTTCTTACTGAAGTCGAGAACGTCATCAACAGCAGACCACTCACTCACGTCTCCACGGACCCGGAGGATCCCGAAGCCCTCACACCCAACCACTTTCTGCTCGGTGGTCCTGCCAATCTAGCAGCACCGGGAGAATTTCAAGAAAGCGACATAGCGAATCGCAGTCACTGGCGCGCCTCTCAGCGCCTCGCGGACCTCTTCTGGTCACGCTGGGTGCGGGGGTACCTGCCGGAGTTGCAACACCGGCGGGAGCCTTATAGTCGAGGCGAGCAACTGCGACTCGGGAGCATCGTCCTGATAGCTGATGGGACGCTGCCCCGCAACGTCTGGCCCAAGGGTGTAGTCGTCAAAGTCTTCCCGGGACCGGACGGAATTGTACGAGCAGCCGACGTGCGCACCCGGAACACCACCCTGCGACGGCCGACCAAGAAGCTGGTGATCCTGCCCGTGAATGTTGGAGCCACGCCAGGGACCAGTACTGCGCCGCTCCAGCTTGACAGCCGGGACGACGCACGGCGGGAGTGATGTACGAGACAATAGCCTTAGAATAGTTTTTAAGAATAGCGATTTAATAAATATAGTAATTTTGTAAATAGATATAGATATTTTGTAAAACAGATAGTTTGTAAATAGAAAATAAATAAAGTTATTGCGGGCATAGCTTAAGATCGATAGTAGGTAGTGAAATAAAGAAAACAAATAGTTATAGGGTAGATGTATATTGTGATCAGGATGCATATTTTTATTAATAAAAACAATGGGTGGACTCCTTACGGTATAGCAGCTGGTTAGAATAGTGTCAGTTTTGATATCCCCATCTTTGTTGCACGTATAGCTCTGTCCCGCTCTCACGCCGACAGGGACGCTGTTACGCGTGAGAGCGGGATAGAGGTTTGAACTGTATATAAGGGGGGCAAGGATCGGTGCAAAGTCAGTCCTCGCCGGTCCTCGCCTCGCCTACAAGAACAGCAGAGCAAGAACAGTGGAAAAGCGCTATACCGAGGAAGCCACCCCGCCGCAAGATAGAAGAAGGGAATTTTATTCAGCGAATCGCTGCTCCCCGACCACAGTACCCACAGCGCTACAGAACCACAGTACCTACAGAACCACAGTACCCACAGTACTACAGATCCACAGTAACCACAGTAATCATAGTAACCAGCAAATAGTAACATATTCAAAACGATAAAAAAAATATTTTTTTAACGCCAACGTTTTTGTGATCACCTTAGCTATTACCTGTCTTAGGGGCCATCCATAAATTACGTCACACGAAATTTGTAACTATTTGACCCCTACTCCTCCCCTTGTCACAGCTGGTCACATTTGTACGACTCTCCCCCTTCTTAGTGTGACGTCACATATTTTGCAATTTTACATCAAGGAATTATTGAATAAAATTACAGATCCGAATTAGTTTTATTTTCAAAGCGACTTAGGTCATCGGCACTTGGCACGTAACTCTTGTAGAGCGAGTAGCCAACAAAACAATTTGAATGTTATGTTTATGTAAAAAGAATTTCACGGTTTTTTGAATTTTACGTTACCAGTGCAAAATTCGTGTAAGAAGAATTTGAAATGTGACGTCAGGATATTTAGGTCTCCCAATCCCTGGTTACCCCAACAATGTCACACTCAGTCGACCCCCTCCTCCCCCTTAAGGTGTGACGTAAGTTATGGATGGCCCCCAAAAATTCGTAGTAACACGGCATTTGTTATTGTTGCGTCGACGCGGCTGACGGACGGGCGGAGGGGAAGTGGGGTACGCTTGGTACTTCGTGCTCACGCACGTCGCGTGTTGTAGCCAGTGCGTTGACCTCGAGCGATACTATTATTGTTCAAAAATAGGGGGAAATGTTTTATTATCATGGATAATTATTGTACTGCCATATTCCAATGTATGATGTGTAAAAACAATGTGGATTTCTTTAATTTTTTTTTACGGGATTTTTTTAACATTAATGTAATTGTATCCGCCATAAACATTACCTGTCCTAATTTTCGATCACTTGTATTTATATTGCTTTTTTGAAAAAAGTTGTATGGCAGAGATCGCTCTCGGCAAAAAGACCGCCAATTGCTCCACTGTTTTATTCTATTTCAATTCATATACTTTGTTATAATATGTGGGTATGAACAAGGAAATGTATATTCCTGTACTTGTGTCGCTAGAGACCTGAGTCTGTCGGACGTGTTGCTGGGCAGCGGCGGACACGCGCTGCTCACGTACTGCGCGCGACACGTGGGCGTGCCCGTGACGTCACGCAACACCGCGCGCTGTCGCCTGCACGTCGCGCCCGAACTGACGCACTGGCGCGCACACAGCGACACAGTGTCCGACACAGTGTCGCGCGCCGCCGACTGCTGGAGCTACGGCGCGCTGCTGTACGCACTGCTCACCGGCACGGTAACTACACACGGCGACACACATACACACGGCGACACAGTGTCCGACACAGTGTCGCGCGCTGCTGTACGCACTGCTCACCGGCACGGTAACTACACACGGCGACACACATACACACGGCGACACAGTGTCCGACACAGTGTCGCGCGCTGCTGTACGCACTGCTCACCGGCACGGTAACTACACACGGCGACACACATACACACGGCGACACAGTGTCCGACACAGTGTCGCGCGCTGCTGTACGCACTGCTCACCGGCACGGTAACTACACACGGCGACACACATACACACGGCGACACAGTGTCCGACACAGTGTCGCGCGCTGCTGTACGCACTGCTCACCGGCACGGTAACTACACACGGCGACACACATACACACGGCGACACAGTGTCCGACACAGTGTCGCGCGCTGCTGTACGCACTGCTCACCGGCACGGTAACTACACACGGCGACACACATACACACGGCGACACAGTGTCCGACACAGTGTCGCGCGCTGCTGTACGCACTGCTCACCGGCACGGTAACTACACACGGCGACACACATACACACGGCGACACAGTGTCCGACACAGTGTCGCGCGCTGCTGTACGCACTGCTCACCGGCACGGTAACTACACACGGCGACACACATACACACGGCGACACAGTGTCCGACACAGTGTCGCGCGCTGCTGTACGCACTGCTCACCGGCACGGTAACTACACACGGCGACACACATACACACGGCGACACAGTGTCCGACACAGTGTCGCGCGCTGCTGTACGCACTGCTCACCGGCACGGTAACTACACACGGCGACACACATACACACGGCGGCACAGTGTCCGACACAGTAGCGCTGGCTGAAAAAAAGACGGAAACTAATACATTTTTAATAACCTTTTCTTTAATCCCCCCGTTCCAGCCGCTGTGCCACTACCACAGATCTGGGTTCACGAGTCACACCATCCTGCACATACCTGAAGGTCTCACTGTAGAAGAAGAATCTATTCTCACACAGGTAAGAATAAATACGATTCCTCTTAAATATGAAAGTTGAACTTCCAACATTATACATTATGACGAAGAATTAAAAAACAGATCGGCCTTGCAGCTACATTAATAGCCTATGATTGATAGGACTCAGTTTCGTTTCCTGGGCAGGACAGTAAAGGCCCATCCATAAATTACGTCCCAAGTTAAGGGGCGGGAGGGGGTCGACTAAGTGTGACATTCTGTGACAAGGGGGAGAGAAGGGACCTTAATATAGTGACGTCACATTTCAAAATCTTGTTATAACATGAATTTGGCATTGAAAGCGAAAGACCTAAACTTTTGGTATTCTTTAATAATTTCTAGACGTAAAATTGCAAAATATGTGACCTCACACTAAGGAGAGTGTGAGCGACCAGCTGTGACGGGACGGGGAAGGGGTCAAACAACTATTAATTTTGTGTGACGTAATTTATGGATGGTCCCTTATCATGTCTTTCTGTTATAAAATTTCTAGCACAAAGTTGAGATGAGAGTACCCCTATGCACCTCTATCTGGGTTTACTACAAACGCCTTTATGATTTTGTGTATATTTGTAAGAAAAATTAAAAATAAAAACCCAAAAAAAGCTTTATTTAATCATTCTAAAAAGTCTCTCTAAAATATTTTTTCTTTAAAAATGTTAACCATTAACTTACAACCTCATTATATACGATTTATATAACAAAAGCTTGTACTTCAAAATTGAGTTCAAAGAATCCACAGTAACATACATACATACATTGCAAATTAAATAAAAGCTTTTAAAAGAACTTCGTGACAATAAAACTGCCAATATTCCCCACCTGCCCTCAGCTGCTAACCTACGAGCCGTCAGCCCGCCTGGGCGCGGGGCCCGACGCCATGGAGGAGGTGAAGCGGCACCCTTACTTCAAGCACATACACTGGCAGCAACTCACACGCGCGTGGACTCCGCCCGACTGAGCATAGACAATAGGAAGAGTACACCATAAACTACGGGAGGGAAAGACAGTAAATATAATCTTGATATTTGTATTAATAATGTTAAATAATAGACCAGCAAGAGTAGATCATAACCAACGGAAGGCAAAAAAACAAACTTGATACTTGTATATTGTGACCATAAACAACAACTAGGAATAAACTATAAGGAATTGGGGCATACATACACACTACATACAATCTTGATATTTAAATTTTTTTACATTTTGCATAATTAGACTAAATTCTCCTTGAATTATTTGAACATTGCTTACAAAATTATGTAGATGATAATTTTACATCTGTGTAGGGGTTCAAATACGTTGCCGTCATTTTGTTAGACAAATAATGTTTTTTTACTATGTCCCATTCTCTCCCAGTCGTTAGAAGGTAAAACCAAAATCACAATTATTTAAATATCACAATTTTTCTGGTAAAAAATATGGTCATGTACTTTTTACAAATATTGTAGATATGACACCAAATGTTCTGTTATTGTCTAAGTAGTAGACATACAATTAAATACGTATTTATGTAGTTGTTACCAAAAAATCATCAAAAGACATACTTTAACTGTCGTCATAAAAGTATTGTATGTGTATAGATTTCTAGTGATTTCCTTTCTTATAAGATTTGCTTTTTGTAATCACAATATAAGTATACAAGATAAATCACCATGTACAATTTATCTATTAACAATTATAGTTCTAAAAAGTATCAATAGATGGCGTGTTTTTACAATTACATTATAATTACCGACGTCAGTCAATAGATGGAGCTGTTCTGAAAGGTAGGATATAAATATATCACTATTTGTATAGTTTAGCTCATTGCGAACATCTATCGAAATATACAGTTAATAGTTACAATTATTTATTATAATTTATTTGATATTCCTTTAGTAATATAAGATTAATTTTGGAATGAAAACAGCTGATGCCCGAAGTCAATGACTTGCCTATATGTTTTAAGTTTAATAAAGATAAGGTCATAATTTACAATAATTTAAATTTAATTTTAATAGAACAGTTAGATGTATAATAATTGTGACTTCAGTATAAGTTCTATTAAAACAATTATGTAATGGAACATTATTATTGCTAATTAAATCTTTTTAGTGTTATTAGTAATCAAGATTACTTTTCTACTATGATGATTACGCATCAGTCATAAGAAAATTAAACTAAAAATCTTGATCCTTTAACTTAAATGTTTTATTTCAATAGATGTTCATATTTGAGCGAGTCATAGTATTAGTAAAGTAGGTTTTTACAAAGAAATGTGATATCAAAGGATGAATTTGGTAGGTGAGGTGTATTTGAGTGTAGCGTTTCAAAGACTTGATGTAATTTTTGTAAGGGTTTATTAGAAAGTGGTAAACTTGCAATATGTATTCCTATTATGTTCCTGTTGTATAATTTTTGTTTGGTAACATATAAAGCGGTAGGTACGTATGGATGCTGTCAAAAATCAACATATAATTACATTTAGGTACATTGGGATTAAGCATATTTATATATTAATGAAGTAAGTGCATATTAATTTTTATAGTTACATTTTATAGTTGGCCTACTTAGGTAAAAGTACGAGACACATTTTGGGAATCAAACCCGGGCCCCCTTGATGGCATAGCGCTTATCTATTTTATGTTGATAATGGAATTTGAAAACTACTAAAATGACTCATACTTACATACCGACCGCTTTAATAAACCTAATTTGTCATACCACAGAACTAAGACTAAATTTAGTACCGAATTAAATCCAAGTCTTAAGTCTAGTGTATTTATGAAAATTGATACTTTAAAAAGAATACATTGCGCCTTCACGGGTAAAAGTACTATGGTTTAATCCATGGTTTCAGTTCAGTACTAACTTTAGTCTATTCTTTGTCAGTGCCGGTACCTCCATAGAAGCACAAAAGTCCAAGCCCAATAATATCATGTTTAAGTTCTAAGTCTTTATTTAACAAAAGCAATTTGATGTATAAATGTGAATATCCTGAGCCCACAACAGACAATTATAAACTAGACATCACAGTTTATCGCGATTAAAGGGTGACGCTTTTGGGCTCCAATGGAAGTACTGATATTTTGTGGTAAAGCCGAATCTGTGTGTTGTGTATATTGTGTAAATATGCAGTACAAATAGGCGAGTATTTCGTGACATAGTATATAAGCATTTATATTTAGATATAAGCGGTGTATTTTTGTAATATTTAGGTTTGATGTTGCCAGATATTTGTCTGAATATTTAATATTCCTGTATTTAGTAGCAGAGGCTATACATTATAATTATGGCTTACTTCATATGCTATTGTAATATCCTGATGTTTCAGGTTTGATTTGTATAAATAAAACTACAAATTCTTACTCTCAAGAGCGTCTGGCCCGTTCACTCGGTCCGATGTCCGGCGTAGTAATGAACCGGTTTGAGTGGGGAACAGCGCTTATATAATAATTTATTTTCACGCTTACCTTACAATTTATTATTAATATTGCTAGGACACTACAGCTATCATAATGTTTATTTATTGCCTTTATAATTTACAGTATCTTACAAATGCTGGACATTTGGTTCTACTTATATTAGTTAGGTATTAGTCCACCATGCTAAACAAGATTGCATTGGTTGATTTTTAGTACTTATGTGATTTCTTGTACATGGAAATAAGAATATGTTTTATTTGGAAAAAGATATTATGGCAAAATTAGATCTTGTCAAAATTTAATTAGATACATATTATATTGATCATTGTAAGATCACCTTTTCTGTTTGGTTGTATGTCATGATTTCATTTTTAACTGGTCACTTTTTCTAGTAATATACACAATTTTATAAGAGTAAAAAAAATCTGAACAATAATATGTATTATTGTACAAAATGAAAATTAGCTGCAAACTAGTTTATATATTTTAAATGTTAATTTACAAAAGTAATTAAAATCTGGCAACACCAACAATGTGAAAATCTCATTAGGATTGTCAAAAAGTACCAAAATTTTTGTTTTGTAATTTCGAGTTTCGAATTTGATCTCAACTGTATTGTTTGGTGTGCAAATATTAAAATTATTTACTCGTATATTTGTTGGTATTTATTTATATTTGCTTATGTAATAAAGATTATTTATAATCACAGCACAAAAGTATATTTATTATGTCTTGTTCCCTGTAGTTTTATCCAAGTCAGATATATTTTTAAATAAATTAGCCTACACGTTAATTGAAAGTATTCACGTGTCTGAATCTAATTATGATACAAGATTTTATCAAAGTACAGTAATTTAAACGTGCATATGTAATGAATGAAAAGCCTAACAATGCCTTAAATTTGTATGTAGGTCCAGAGAGCAGTATTTTTTGTATCGAAAAACATATTTATGAAAAATAAAATAATTTCTTTAAGAATTAGAACTTGTCGGATATTCGCAACGGACAGATGTTGGTATATCAGAAAAGTCTAGTCCATTTTTTAAGTTTCTAAAAAAACAATAGGTGGCGTTAGCAGTAGCCAAAAAAAAAAACAGAGGAGCAAAAGATAAATAATTTCATTTCGATAAAAAAACTTACTAGGAATTGCTCAATATGCTTTTTGCACAAAAAGTTTTGATTACCAATATTTACCAACCAATAATGACAAAAACAAAGCGACACATTTGTAGCTACTAATGTCGATTTAAATATCGACAATATGAATATTGCGTACAATAGTTGCGACACAGGAAGTCACGTTCAGCATGTACGGAAGCCTGTGTCTACGTGAGTGATTTTAAACACACATGGAACCTGAGAGGGGTAGACAGAGAGAATTTCCACACTAATTGTATACTGATTGCAAGCTTATTGCAGTTTTTCGGGTAAATTTTTAGACTCTGTGTTGACAATGAGACTTTTTTAGCGATAAACCTAAGAATATTTTCCAAAACGAAGAGTAAAAGCAGGAAACACACTTGTAAGCACCGCGGGACTAATTAGGCGGACTTACAACTTTTATTAATCAAGGCGCGAAAAGCGGCCATATTTAAAAAAATATTAGTGACATTGTTAAAAGAAACTTTATTAGTGGTTCAACTGGTTTAATCAAAGTAACTTAGCGCCCTATTTTTAGCCTATAAGTGAATTATAATAAAACTGTATAATTTGGTATGTTTGTGAGTTTAAAATATGTAATAAAAAATACGGGGCGTTAATACAAGAGTAGGTAAAAAGTCTTAACCAAGGGTTTTATTTATACAGGATGTATTCAGACCGTCATCGGAAACAAAAGCTAAGGTGATTACAAACCCCTGGTTACAAATCCGGAAAATAAAATAAAAACTAACATTTTCCTAACAACCACATAGGTACATTTTATTCCCATCGTTACCATCAAAATACACTATAACTTAATTTGAGCACAAAGTCGGTGACAAATATACAGTGCTAATAAATTGCCATAAATTTGAATATTATCTATAAGATTACATTTCTGTCCCCAACAGGTTGTCACTTTATTGTGAAACGAGAAAAAGTCCATAAGCTGGTTACATCACTCACGTTTGATGGAATATAAACATTCTGAGCGGGCAGTGCCATGCAATACACATACCGACCGAGGCCACAGCATTTCTTTTAAGGTGATCAACTTGTTACACAAAATACAAGTTGTTTTAAACTTTAACTTAGTAATAATAAGATACCATGTCATTTAGAGAAACGATTTCATTCATTCCACACCTAGCCGCTCGAATATAAATCTTAATTTAAGGCTTTAGTTGTTTCAATGTCGTGAAGCAACGTTCGAAAGCCTTATAAGAAAATATCATACAAATTAAAACAAATGTATACCTTATCATAATACAAAAAAGGTTATTTTTCATTGCGCTGGACAGATAGAAGGTTATTATCCGGTTCTAAAAGAAGTACGGTGGGTACACCTTATTTACGACAACTTACGAGCGTTCAAACTCGTTTGTGTAATAACTCGATCTACGGAGAATGTAAGAATTCGATTGGCTTCATGCAGTGTTGTCTTTGCCGCGGGGAGGCGCGTACTTATGTGCGCGTGCGCAGTGCAATTATAAAGTTAATTCAGTGCGTGCTTTCTAATATTAAAAAATATTTTTGAGGTTATAACTGTGAAATAATTGTTGAATTTCTCGTGTAAACTGGTTGTAAGTGATTGGCAATTAATACAGATATTTAGTACACATTGTTTACATTCTAAATTTATAGAACCTGTTCAAGTTGGATTTCCTATAGAGGTGAGTATATTGTCGCGAGATCATAGACACTTTTATATTTTTCTAAGTTTCTACGTCTACAATGGTTACTTAATCTCTGCTTATTTTTATGGCGACTAGTTTCGTTTCGTAATTATCATAACAAGCTTTTAAATGAGTTTAAAGTATTTGTCGTGACAAATGTCCTAAAGAAATCGTAAAACACGTCTAAATTTATAAATACAAGTGTATTTGCATAAAATATCCAGCTTTATTCAATTATTTCCGTCATGGCAATAATTAATTAAATGTAGTAAATTAATATCCGTTATGGAGCAACTTACCAAATTAGTCAATAACCAAGCGATTAACCATTTAAATCTTTGGCTAATGTTATTCAACAATAAAAAATAAAATAAATATTATTAATACACTATAGTAGGATATCCTGTATATACTTATCTAATAAATTAAGTACATATGCGTGCCATTTAGAATCCTGGGTGTGATTCCTAAGCCGGGTTAAAGTTTAATAGAGTTTATCCATTATAAAGTTTTCAATATCACCAAAAAATCTAAATTTTATTCGATTGCCCCACTACTTTTTTCCCCTCCCTACATGGGATTTAAAACTAACGGCAAATTTCTTTACATACAATTATACATCACTGACTACTGGCTTATATATTATTTTGTGTACTATAAAGCTCATTAAAATATTCACCCTTTTGTACTATTAAATATCAACTTTATCATTAAAGGCACATGACTGAGTGGTTTAATATTTCCGTTGAAATTGTACTATATGCCATTTTGAAATAAGTAATTATGATTGGCAACATTTTTTTGTAGTATGGTTTAATTTTTCGTCATTTCTTACAACTCTCGTAGTTTCTAGTATCCTCGGTACGGGACTTTTATTTTTATGTGGGGTCAGAACTATGTATGTGCCTATTTTCAATATAATACGGATAATACAAATAATAAGCGTTCGATGGGACATGGAAATATCCTATAAAGTATTACTGGGTTTTTCCATTGAAAATTCTCAGTAGCAGCCTAAACTTTGGAAATATGACTAAAACAGCAATAAGCTCGCCTTCTATTAGGAAGGAATTTATTACACAGCTGGCTATACGAGAATTAAGAAATACACCTCTGCCTCTTCCCTTCTAGAACAGAACCGTGCGTTTTTGTCAATTAACTTGTTTAACTGAAATTTCGAACATAAAATTATTGATTACCCAAATGTGTGATTGCGCATGCGCAAGATTGCAATGATGGTACGGCATTGCATGAAAATTAAAGAAAAGTTTAGAGAATTATGAGTTGAGTATGAAAGTTCAAGGATGGATAACAAAAGAAGTCTTAAAAGTGATGGATGGAGTAAACAAGAAGGGGTGCATGAAGACATGACGGCTTATAGTATAGTAATATTGGCAACAGAAATAAACCCTGTCGGAATTTCAACTATCCATCTATCCCGGTTCAAGAGATATGAATTGACAGACTGACAGAAGGACAGCGAAGTCTTAGTAATAGGGTCCCGTTTTACCCTTTGGTACGGAACCCTAAGAAAATCCTGGACAGCACCATTTCATAATTCGCAATAGATATGAATGCAAGAAAAACCGCGGAAGCAACAATTGCGTAATGAGTGAGTACGTAACGAGAAGACATTACTTCTGTGGGTTTCTAGCGTGCGATTAAGTAAGCAGTGGACAAAATAGTAAAGTTAATTATATGCTAGTTACCGGTTATAGTAGGGATTAAGGAAAAATTAAGATAAGGGTTATGCGATGATAGAGATAAGGGGTCTTATTGAAATAATGTTTTTTTTAGGGTTCCGTATATTCAAATTCGAAAACGGAACTATTAAAGGATGACTCTGTATCCGTTTATTCGTCACACACAGTTAATCTCCGAATCTACTAGACCGAATAAGTTGAAATTTGGCACACGTATCAATTACTGTGAGTCGGACGTAAAGGTATAAAGTTAATAGATGAAATATGTATATTGAAGGTCATTTTTCGAGCAAAGGTGGAACAAAAAGAAAAATAAAAACTGCATCGTATTACATATCAAATGGAAGGTCTTGTTGTGAAGATCTTAAATGTATTTTATTTATAATTTTAAAGTTAATAGTTTAAAAGTTATTCGATAAAATAGACGAAAATTTAACATCCCCCTTTATGTCCGAAATTACTAAAGCTAAAATTTTGTAAAAATGACTGAAATAAGCTTTCCACTTATAAATTATAGAAAAACATATAGTTAAACCATATTAAAAAATGTTCAACAGTGACGATTCCAAAGTATGTACTTGTAAAGGTGCACTTGAATAAAAATGATTTGACGATTTTTTTTCTTTAACGAGCTAGTAATGTTACATATAAGAAGACTGTGATACGAGTATTAAAGTACCATGGTAAATACTAAATAGTATGTACTACCCCCGGCCCGCGAACACCTTGCTTGTGGCCCGTGGATGGCCGTGGCTCGCGTTTTTTTTTAGGAATATGGGATAAATATCACAAGTGCGGGCCCGCCTTTATTTATTTTGCCACTTTCTGGCCCTTGCAAGACAAAATGCCGACCATTGCAGGTACTTCAGTATAGGTACTTGTGACCACGAGGCAGTATACAGGTGCTTGTCATTACTCATTCATTTCTACGTTCCGTTCCCTTCTCAAGTATATGTTCCAAGGCCGCGGCATTTCGCGAATAGTTTGCTAGTTTTTGTTTTATTTGTATAATTGTGGGCTGGGAGAGTTTCGTGATTTGTCGTCCGTTGTCGAATGGTAGTTTAGCTCCCGTGGCATATTTTAGTTATGCTGTTGTCCTTTATGTACTATCAAATGCTAGATTAACTGATTATGTGATAAGTATCATCATACGGGCCCGGGCCTTCTTTAAAAATGGGAGGGTTAAGGCCCACGCTGGCCTAGTGCGGAATGGCGGACTGCACTAAGAAATTAAAACTTTTAGGTGGTAGATTTTCTAATGTTTTTTTTCTTTCACATCGGTGATAAGTACGTTTAGAGGAATTTTAGAGTCCCAGTTCAATTCTAGACCAGGTAGAAGTATTTTACTTAAATTAGGATTTGCGCATTCATGAATTATCATACACACCAATAGCGAAGGAAAACATCGTGAAGAACCCTGCACACCTAAAAGATCCTAGTAATTTCTCAAGTGTGTAGTCCGCCAGCTCGGACTAGGCCAGCGTGGTGGTCTATGCTGCTCAAAATAGTCTGTTGATACACACTCTCAACATATCAAGATTTCCTCACGATGTTTTCTTTTGTCTCCGAGATATGTCTTTATACACGTTAAGTATTTAATGTACATAAGTACAACTTAAGTTGGAAGTGGCGGAATGAATAATAACTTTGAGAGACGACCGGGCTGCCGTCGCTGAGGTCGTGGGTTCGAGTCAAGGGCACGAACCTTTGACTTCAAAATTACCTGGCTCTTAGTAATTATCGCTTACTTTACCGACTGTTGAGTGGGAATATATTGATGTTTAAGAACAAAACTGGGAATATTAATAGTAATTATTTTCAATTTTGCTTGTGTTACTGTGGATATTGTACTTTGCTCATCTTTTGTACTCCTTAGTTTAAGTGTTGTGTGTACTTCTTTCTTCTTCATCAACCCATTTACGTCCCACTGCTGAGCACGGGTCTCCTCTACCATTGAGAGGGTTTAGGCCATAGTCCGCCACGCTGGCCTAGTGCGGGTTGGCGGACTACACACCTAAGAAAATCCTAAGAACTTTTAGGTGTGCAGGTTTCATCACGATGTTTTCCTTCACCGTTAAAGCAAGTGATAATTCAATGTGAATACACATATGACTTCGAAAAGTCAGAGGTGTGTGCCTGGGGTTCGAACCCGCGACTGCCGAGATTCTCAACCGTGCGCCTAAACCTCGAGGCCGTCACTGCTTGTTGTGTGTACAATGAAGTTTAAATAAATAAATATTTTTAGCATTTTCCGATTAATGCCTATTAGATATTCAAATAACCTATATAAGAACATTTACGTTCCACTGCTAGGTACGGGCCTCTTCTATAACTGAAAGGCCTTAGTCCACGACGCTGGTCTAGCGCCATTTGGCGAAAATGTAAATAATAGCTGGAAATATTCAATTTTAATATTTTTTTACGTTACAGCGATGAATGGCAAAATGCATTATAATTATTGAAGATATTTATTACACTTGTACAAACAATTAGTCATCTTTGTATCTTAATGTTTAGTTAATAGTAAATTAAATGCTAATATTCATACTTACTTACACACCAATGCTTGTATCCCTGAAGATGTGAGCTGCATTTCTGCAGCCACATTTCGCCTATTCTGATGATAATAATTACTTATTTAATGATAGGAAATTAATAAGTATAATAATAGTCTGGATACGACTGGCCCAGGACAGAGATGAATGGCATGCAACAAGAGAGGCCTATGCCCAGCAGTGGGTCGAAAAAGGGCTGTAAATGATGATGATGATGATGAATAATAGTCTGATGGTAGTTGATACGGCAATAGGCCTCGTCGTATTTCCGTTTTGCGGACAAATTTCTAGTCTCCGTGTTACTACTAGGAATTCTCTTATGAATAAAAACTCAATAAGATTGCTCAACCTCGGAATCTATCAAAAATCAAAATCTAGTGTTTTATCTCGCGATTACATCAATATTAAGTCAAAATTCTTGTAAGAAAATACACCCAACAGTGACATACATAGTTCTGACCCTACACTACGATACAAGTTATGAGTCGTGGATATCAGAGATTATGAAGGACGTTCTCGGTATTACAAACATCTAGAAACAAATATTTGTGGACGACATAAACATTTGTCTCGGTACGGGGAATGAACTCGCGGCCTCTCGTTTCGCAAGCTGGTGTCTAGCTAACTGCGTCACGGGGCTGTCAAAACTCAAAACCTGGGTATCTTTTCCTTCTTTTCTTTTATTTGAAGTCAAGTTTCTTGTAATTATAAAGTTGTTTTCGAGTTAAAACACCAGTTTACGCGAGTAATGCGTTGACTACAAGTGTTTATACTAAAGGTCGACAATTTACCGTCATGAGTAACCACTAACCAGTAGGTCGCAGTAAGTATGCAAGGATTTCTGCTCCTTCCGTATAAAGTAGCGTTTATGGTATTTATTATTGCTTATTAAAAACTTTATCGTACACATTGACATACAATACAAACAATGGTACAGTAGAGTAAAGCACAAAAGTTGGTGTTATCGCACAAGGTGATCTTCTACAGATAACTACAGATTATTGTAGTGCTTAAAAAAATTGTAATTAAAACAGAGAAGAAAGTATAAAGAGTAAAGGTATAAGACTCTATTTAAAATTGACCGGTACGAAAATTTATATAGCCCAATAAACGGAAGGTTCCCTGAGCCGAAAATAATATTTAATGAATCCACAAGTAAATGTCTTTTGAGTAGGTACTAGATGTAGTGAAATATTTCTACTTCTTAATATTATATATGATAAGACTAAATAAATCTCAGTATAGATTACACTTCGTATCCGCTGCAAATCTATGAAAATAAATTTAAAAACTACAGAAAATTTACATAAAAGCGTTATGCAAGCAAATGTGTTGCGGATTTCGACCGCGCGGCCGACAATGGCGGTGCTTTGGTAAAACTACCATACGTACGACTTTCCCTCACGTAATTCATTTGGTTTTTATGTTAATTTTTGGCGTGAAGTCTTCATTTGACACGCCACGCCTTCATGGCGAGATGTTAGATATCGATTATGTAACCACTAAGAAGTATCTGATATTTAAAAAAAAATCTTAAGACCATTTTTAGTATACATAGATACTCGGCCTATCGCCGTCCACTGCTGAACGTAGGCCTCCCCAAGTAAGTATTATTAGTAATCACAATGAATTATCACTTGTTTTGATGGTGAAGGAAAACATCGTCACGAAACCTGAACACCTAAAATGCTTAGGAGTCTAGTCCGCCAACCCGCACTAGGCCAGCGAAGTGGATTAAGGCCCAAATCCTCTCAATGGTGGAAGAGGCCCGTGCTCAGCAGAAGGACATTTATAGTTGTTGGTGATGATCTTAAGTTCAGTATTAATAGCAATACTGTATACAATAATGCATTCTAGATGGTCCTATACCTAATACCTTCCTACATGTACACAACCTCACACCTGTATTAGCCGATGGGTTAAGGAGAGATATCTATATTACTTAAAAACGATAGTCTTCCTACATTGCATTGAACTTAAAAAGCGGAACTTAGCTTCATTACACTTACCTTCGGGACCACCTATGTATAAATTAAAAACTGTCTCACTGCCTTGAAGTGGTTGTGTGAGGTTCGCAAGTTGCGACGGCGCTTCCATTGTACACATGGCAGTCATTGTTCCTTTATAATCGATTCCCATGGTGGGCTCCCAGGCACACAATGGAACAAAAACCGGGGGAAACGGCCAATCAATAATATTGGATGGTTTTATTGTTTAATTTACATTTCCTCTCATTTTCGAAGGGAAATTAATTTTCTATTAGGATCTTATGTGCATTATTTAGATGAAGTTGGCTTGACACCAGCTGGATAAGCATTTGATTCCTGGAAGTAGAAAAAATTTTTGATGATCCGCATAGATTTGTTTCGGGTCTGGGTGTTTGTGAGATCGAAAAGTTTCTCCTAGTTTCTGTCGCACAAAACGTGTATTTTAGAGTAGAGTCAGAACTACAAATGTGACTGTTGGGTATAGGTACCTATTTATTTATATCCTTCAAAGGGAATAGTTTCATCCATGCAGGTGGGTAAAGTATTAAATGGTGAAGGAAAACATCGTGAAATAACTTATGAACCAATAAGTTTTTGAGAATTTTTTTAGATATGTATATTGTATGTAGCCCACCAACCCTCACTAGACCAGCGTGCTAGACTAAGACCCTCTCATATGAGTAGGGAGTGTACACCCGTGCCCAACAATGGAACGCATATAACGATGACGACCAATAAAACCAGAGTAAAAAGGGAAAAATATTCCATTTGAATTCCAAAGTTTTGAGTAATAACTAGTAATCACATACGCGTTGATACAGATCGCTTATCGTCACGCTAATCGCTGACAGTGCGACTACAGCCCAGTAGGCTGTGGCCACACGTACAGCGATAAAGTGCGTGAGAGAACGCGGCTGTCACCTCGTGTGGGGCACGTAGCGACCGCGGGTCAGCAGAGATCGGGACTGATAAGATATCTTAATACTTACATACTTACTCACGCCTATATTCCTCGAAGGGGTAGGCAGAGATGCATTTCTGCACCCACATTTCGCCAGTTATGTATCTCATAATAGGGGGCGAGCCTATGGCCGTTTTTCGGGCGCATTTCTAAGATCCGTGCTGCTACTGAGTATTTCCATTAGGACATTATTCCATTCGGAAAAAACCAATAACGTCTATTACCAAAGTTACCCCTTGGCCGAGGTTTTATAGGGGGGTTAACCTCAAATCATTTGTGAGACACATTCCAAAATTTTGCTCTGCTACTTTAAGTTTCGCAGTATCTAAATCTTACGTTGCACAATTTAGCTAAGATACCAAGAAGTCAGTGATACTGGTTATTTAACTTTTTTCATTATCATCATCACCATGATCATCAGCAACCCATATACGTCCCACTGCTGGCCACGGACCTCCTCTACAACTGAAAGGAAAATAAATTATGACACTAAAATAACTTTAACGCTCACAATTCTTTGGCAAACAAACTCTTACCATTTAAAAACTTACGATTATTAAAACCACTACAAGTTTCAATTACAAACAATGATAGTTAATGGTTAAAACCAAGCGGTACTTCATTTAATTGCTGTAAGCACGTGGGAAAAACTGTAGCAACTGGCAACGGTTGCAAAACACACCAATTGTTTACTGTACGGCTGATTCGTGGCGATTATTAATATTTTATGGTGTGCGTTTAGTGTCGTAATGTAGGCCTTTGTTGGGCTTTTAATTGCTGTAACACTTCGGTGTCAGCGGCCAAGTAAACTCAAGTACCGAAATATTTATGACACAATTTTTAAATCAAACAACGGCTTTAGAAACTGTTAAAAAAGTTAATATGCTCTAAAAATTTTTTTGCGTATTTCATTAATTTAAATTAAAAATGAATGAGAATGTTGACGTTTTCCTGACAACTACATACATTACATAGCGAATGTTGTAAGGAAAACGTATTTTTTAAATTTTTGTCGGGATTTTCTTTAACGCCAGGGGTTTTGTAATCACCATAGCCATTACCTGCCTTAGTTTCCGATCACGGTCTGAATACACCCTGTATACCAATTCCTTATCAAACGAGTATATGATTGAACAATGCAGTTCTTGTAACCAAGATGTGACTGCATTTACTTTATCTGTTTTGTCGCTGTATCGTGTGTTATTAGCAGATAGCGATCACTAGCTTCGTGACAATACCGCGATGTTTTTCAGAGCGAGATGTCTTAAATGCTTGTTGCTTCAACCGTCTTTGTACACGCAGACACATGCTTGCAAGATATGGTAGGGAGAAGTATTTAAATTGTCTTTTAGTCACACAAAATACTGCCTCGTGGTCTCGGGGAACTTGTGTTTTCCGTGCAGTCTAGAGGTCATTCACAATGAAATATCACTTGCTTTAACGATGAAGGAAAGCATCGTGGATCGTGATGAAACCTGCACATCTAAAAATAGTTCTTAGGAATTTCTTAGGTGTGTAGTCCGCCAACCCACTAGGCCAGCGTGGTGGGCTATGGCTCAAACCCTCTTAATGGTAGAGAAGGGTTTTGCCCAGCAGTGGGAGGTGTATGGGCTGATGATGATGATCTTGAGGTCCCAAATACGATTGTTGGGTAGGGAAAGATGTTATTTTATTAAAATATTCTCAGTAACATAACGGATCTATTGCCATTTCGCGTATATTTCTAGACTCCGGACTACTGACGATTTTTTAATGCCAAATTTAAATACAACTTTTACCACCCTAGTAGCGAACAACGTAGCAATATAAAATACATCAACAAGTTCGGAATAAATAAACGAACGAACGTGTGGTAATCCACAACTTGCCACAGTCTATGGCATTCCATAGAGTATAGAGTGACGCAACGCAAGTTGGTTCGCGTCAAAAAACTGGTTGTGTGGGGCCAGTGTAGCGCTGCTTTTTGTGCGATACGATTCCCGAGAGAGAACTTTTTGTGTCGGCACGTGCTCGGACTTGGTACTCGTGCTATAGGCGAAATACAGTTGAAGATATATGAAACTTCAATGATAAAGAGAAAGTTTTTGTTGAGGAGGATTTATGTGAAGAAACTATAAGGAAAACAAAGTGTGAAATTGTAGATTAAACGAAAATGTTGTTTAAAGTTATTAAGTAAAATTCATTACTATATTAATAGTTTATTTCAAATCTATTTCCTCAGTTGAAAACTTAGGAATCTATCCTGGTTTATTTTTAATCAGCCTTACATCATTGAAAGATCCATTCAAAAATATTAAGTGTGATCTTACAGGTTTGATCTCAAAAATTCTGTGGATTTATAAAAGGCATTCGTTGCTGATTAACTAATCAACACCCAGTTCAAATTAATGAAAGAATTGTTACTTTTGATGTTTTAAAGTTTGCCTTAAATTATGCGAAAGAAGCTGCAGTCACAAAAAATAAATTAAAAATACACTTAGGTTTTATACCAAATTAAACTTTAAAATGCGTGGAGTATGCACACAGTTATAAGAAAGTATTCACATCTCCACTCCTTAATTCCATATATACAAACTTGTTCACATGTTGACTGATTTCTTCACTTACCATTTTTGATACGACTAATTGGACTAATTTATTTAAAACTCTTCAGAAAGTATAGTTTATAGTTCTTTTTTTCTTCATCTTTAAACTACGAGAATTCTTTGTAAATATATGGATAATTTTATGTTAAAGCCTTTTATTGCTCATCTAAGTCTAAGATACTTGAATACAATCGCCGATGCAGATGCATTTATTGCACAAATCAGCTAAATAAGATTAGAAGGGAAATAGATCGGGACGAGTGTCGCTTCTTGTCTCACCTGTTCATTCTGCTACGATTACACGACCACTAATAAACATTTCAAACAAACATGAAGAGATGCTATTAGTTGTCAAACATTTATAAAAGACTTGAAATTGCCCACCATGCGAATTACTAAAAAGTGGCCATGTCAGTTTTATTTGTTCATTATCTGATTTCGACTTATTTGTGAATTCCATAAGATTATAAAAAATTGCGATATATATGATTTTAATTGAAGACTTGTAGAATAAAGAGAAAAACACTGCTCCCAAGCGAAACTAGGATGGCCAGTAATAAGTATAAATGATCGACTACTCCATAAGCTAGTACATCAGTTTTACCCAACTCCGGAGACACACATCAATCTAAAAGTAATTTACCAAACGGCGTAAGGAGCCAGGAATTGTGTCAGAATTTTAAACAGTTCAGTTTTTGCGCGGCTAGGTGCGGGCAACATTCTAAATCGTTCGAAACCGGCCGCAGATTTAGGCACGTTTATAGGTTATCTAAAATATTAGTGCCCCTTCCAATTGTATCACTTTTAGTGGCTTTGATATTTGATTTACTAGTCTAGAATATAAGATATGGCTAAGTGAAGTTCTGTATTGATGTATGCAACCCATTTTCTGTATGTTGTCTTAACAGAATTTGTTTGTAGAAGCACCATCACCAGTTTTCAGTCTTGTCTTATGTCCGATTATAGGCAATTTATAATGATTACATACTTACGAATGGCAATTGTGTATGCTATAGTATATGAGACTTTTACCTGAGAAATCTTGTTGGATGCAAATTTTCCTTTGAAGTCACATTCAGAAGTACATATGAGCGTGTGTGTGTCCTAATGTATAGATGTACTTCAATTATGTTGATAATTCCTTTCCTGTTTAACTAGGAAACGGTTGCGACATTGTAATCTTTGTCGTGGGTATAAAATAGTTTTATTTAATTCTTTTTATTTCTTAGTACTTTACCTCTTCCTATAAGTACTTCGACAGGTGTCTGTGTTTCTATCTCTGTTCTATTCTCATCATCATCATCAGTTCACATACGTCTCACTGCTAGGCACGGATCTCCTCTACAACTTAAGGGGGTGTAGGCTTTAGTCCACTACCCTAGTCTAATGTAGTTTAGCGGACTACACATCTAAGAAATTCCTAAGATTTTTTAGGTGTGCCAGATTTCTCAAGATATTTACCTTCAGCGTTAAAGCTAGTGATAATCCATTGTGAATACGCACATAACTTCGAAAAGCCAAAGGTGTGCCTGAGGTTTGAACTTGTGACCATCGAAGTCCTATCTAACTATTATTCAAACCTATCCTTTTAGAAATACAAACGTGAATACGCATTTTAAATCAATCTGTTCATCTATGTGGAGTTCTATGTAAAATATATATTAGTATGTTGGTCGTGTTCAGTATTTGAGACTTTCGCTGCATTTTTGCTCTATGTGTTGTGAATAATGTAGCATATTACGTTTGCATTCCACGGATATGTGGATACATGCATGAGATATACATTATATTAAAACTTTCGCCATAATACGAATTTAATTAATTATGACAAAATTAGCATGACTCTGATAAACCCAAGAGCATGAAAATAATTGAAACTATTATTTCTTAAGGATATATCTTACAAATAAAGTTATGGCCTCTAGGTTTAGGCGTGAGGCGAGAATCTCGGCGGTGGCGGATTCAAACCCTAGGCATTCAATTTTCAATGGTGTAATCCACCAACCTGCATTAGGCTAGCGTGGTAGACTATGGCTTGAACGCCCTCAACGGTAGAAGTGAGACGTATATGAGCTGATGATGATTGACAAAGCCCTTCGCTACAAAAGGTTAGTTTAATATTTGAAGAACAGTTTGTAAAGTTTTCAACACAAATTATACATTATGACAACTTCTTAGGTTTAAAATTTAGTTTTATGTATCTAAAGGTTGGAAAATACTTAGATATAATGCATGTATGTATATAAGTATGTATATCTAAGCCGATCCCAAGGCCCACAGGCTACAGGTAGCGCTTTAATTGTACATTACAACCATGTGCCGTATTTGGCAAGTGAGTAACTCCGTCGACCTTGTGCCTGCAGCGTGATGTGAAACTACACGTGTACTGATGGGATTGTGTGGATGCATCTTTATTTAGTTGACAGCTGATGTCTGTGTTGGCGGGTTCATAAATCTTGTGGTAATGTCTTGTGTGAGCTTTGGAATGTATTTGTTAAACGTTTGTTATAAGCATTTGAGATAAACCAACAACAACTTCTATCATATTAAGAGTTATTACTCATCTCAATTATGTTTAAAAATTTGAAATAAATAAAAACGTAACCTTACTGAATTTCTGCACTGCTATTTCGCCAGGCATAATAATATCAGTCTCATGTAATAGATGAAGAGTCTATTACCGTTTTTCGGGCGCTCCGAACTCCGTAGGTACTGAGATTTTTTTAATAGAAAACCTAATATACTATTTTTGTGTTAATTTGTAAATTTTGCTTTAGGCAACAAAGAAAATTGTTAACTAATCTGTCTTTAACAACAAATGAATCTCGTAACACAAACCTTACAAAATCAGATACAGTCGACTTTAGCTCACTAACAAGATTTTAACCAACCAATATGGCTGATAACTCGTCTTATTAATGAGTCATCAATCACACACACTGACGCCTACAAGGATATCTCCATAAATGAAGACATATATATATAGATGATGATAGAATGAAGTAGAAATGCATTTTTACAACCAAGTTGCACCGATTGTGATTTTAAGTCTTTATTCATAGACTCTGAACAGCTCCTAAGAACATACTGAAAAATTCCATAACTCTTGACCTAAATAAAAAATCGAACCTTAAACTTTATAAATTTAATATTGTAACATATAAGGATGAGCCGTATACGGAGTGAATGCAGGCTGTCAACGATAACTAAGGCAGGTAATAGCTACTGTGATCACAAATCCCCTGGCGTTAAAGAAAATCTCGACAAAAATTCAAATTTTGACGTTTCCCTAATAACTAGAGGTATTAAACGCGTATGTTTGTTAGGAAAACGTCAAAATTTGTATTTTTTAACGCCAATAGGTTCATAATCACTGTAGCCATTACCTGCCTAAGTTTCTGAATCACGGTCTGAATACCCGTATATAAGCCTAATATAATTGTATTAGCAATGTATAGTATGTCATCTCCAAGGTCTTTCGGCCGAGGTAAGCATGGGGTCCGTGGTTGAGCCACACTATTGCCCAAGTAAGCTATGTACTGATTTACTAAACGACATACAAGGTGATAAGTGTGCTAATGACGAATAAACGATCGTGTGGCTGCACCTTAATGCATATATTGCTAAAGTAATATAAGTTGTTAGGGCAAGAGGGTTTTAGTTTTACAAATATTTTTTCTTTGCTTATTATTATTTTCAGTAAAAAATACTGTTGTGAATATGTGAATTAATATGAAAAATAACCAATGACTGCCACGTTATCTTTCAGTACATTTTGTGATCTAGAGGTCCCTACATTTATTAAATTGGATCTAAAGGTAAATTTTAGGACAGTTAATCAAAATCTGCTCTCAAAGGGTTAATAACTATGACAATCCCATTAAAAATCTTATTCCTATTTTATGCAGTCCTAAATACTTAATCTCCATTAAAGGTACTTATGATTTTTGTTATATAAAGATTCACGAGTAACTTACATTCCTTAAAAATCATTATGAATCTTTACAATTCCAAGCTGCCAAAGTGCGTGCTTCACTATTGAAATTCCCATGCAATTATAAGCTTTCAACCTTGAACTTATTTAATAATAATGATCGGTGGAATCATCATATAATTACATCACATGACTGTGGTTCAAAAACTCACACTGCGTGGGAGTAAAACTATTTATGATTGAGCAAAAACTGATTTGAAAAACTTTTAAGGTTACGTTTTAAAATTAATATAGTTCCTTTGTATGTTGTTTATAATAATACACGTACGTACCAGTGACGGTACTAAGTTATGAATATTATTTTATTTTGAGGAATTCAGTAATACATTATTTGGCTAGAAAGAACCCGAACATCGACCTGCTAAATTGGCTCACTCATAATATGTACTTTGGTGACACGAGGTAGACCTATTAATATACGGGGTAATACTGTGATTAAAAACACATTAAATTAAAAAATCTAGCAAAATAATATCGTTTTCCTAACTACAGTTATTATAACCTGTCTTAGTTTTCGATCCCGGTATTTTTATACTTCATAATATTATGCAGCAAACAAAGGTTTCTTATAAAACTCTAAAGTTACAGATTTGTTTCATGAATGAATTTTGCGGAACCCAATTGCCTAGTGTTTGGTTGCTGAGTCAGCTGATTACGTCATTGTAGCAATAAGAAGATACTGCTTATATCATCTCTAAGGAATTATTTACAAATAGGTATTTTGTGTACAATTTTCGTGGATTGTATGATTAATCAATATTAGGCGAAACAAAGCCTAGCATTTATCCTTCTATATCAGCTCATATAAAACCCACTGCTAGGCATTAGTTTAGACCTGAGTATACTTAAAAATTATTTAGACTTTACATGAAGCGAACCCAAACTGTCGTGGTCGTCGCGAAATATGACTTAAATATAAATAACAGATATTTTTAAACCTATTATTATCGCGTCTTTGATTACCTATAATAATGTATTCGAGATTTAAAACTATAATATGACCCATTATTTAGATTGCATCACCACCGGCCTCGGTAGCGCAGTAGGCAGCGCGTAAGTCTCATAATCTTAAGGTCGTGAGTTCGATCCTCACCCGGGGCATATCTTTTTATGTTCTTTTTTTCGTTTTCTGATTCACATATCACTTTTGATAGCGACTTGTAGCTTCTGTACTAATATTAGAAAAAGGAAAGATTTTTTAAAGATTAAATGACATAATCAATAGAGGTTATTTTTTGGTAAGGTTATAGACGGGGGTTTTTTACTTGCGCTAAAGGGAGTCCATTTTATATTATGAAATGTTTTGTATGTTAATCTTGTTGAGTTAAAACAATGTCTTGTTTTGCCCACGTGAAAACGCCTCTGATTGTGTCTCGTTTACATTCCTAAATAATAATGAGGTAATTAAGTCGAGTTTCGCAAGCGTTGTGAAACTGTGTTTATCGCCATCTGTTGATAATATTTCTTACTATTTTTACAGGTTGCTTGCCGCTACCGGGATTCATTGTAAGTTTATGAATTTTAATTCTTTTTACTACAGAAAAAATTAAATTATGAATTTGTGGCAAAAATATACATACAAAAAGATTATTCCGATACCGGGAATCGAACCCGAGCCTCCTGGGTGAGAGCCAGGTATCCTAGCCACTAGACCATATCGGATATTGTAAGATGTGTCGTTTTAATCTAGAGCTTTCAACATCGTATTTTTAATTGAAATGACAACACACCATTTTATAATTTTAGAACTCGAAATAATAATGCCGACCGGATTGAATATTGTTTTACGCTATCTTATAAGACGTTTGGAAATTATTCAACATTTAAAGCCGGCAAAAACTTACAATCCTGTCATTTAAAATAAATAAATATTTTTTCCGAAGCCTTATGTAAATTATCACCTTGTTTATTCTACACACAGATTGATTTCGCAATCTTATCAATAGGCCATCTTAAACGAATCTCATTGGTCAATACCATGAGATAATGCCACGGAATTGTGACACTTATCGCATTAGGTATAAGGTGCAAAATATGTGTACACGTCTGCAAGTTGATAGATTTCGTCAAACAATGAGTTATGTAAACTGTAAGGTCGTTTTTAAGGTGGGTCGCGGTTGTGTTTTGTTTATTAGTTTTTAACCACCTGCTGTCGATTGCTAGGGATGCAACATCGATTTAAAAAATGTCGATGTAAAAATATCGAAATCAAGAATGTCTTAACATGATAAATAAATAAGTGTCCCAAGCGTGATTTTGAATATTTGTATAAATATTTTGAATATTTGTGTAAATATCATTGTCTATTGAATTTTCCACCAAAAATAATTTAAATCCGCTAGTAGTTTTTAAGTTTATTCATCACAAATATATTTTATAGAAATATAATTTTCCTCTATATAATATTACTAATAAGTAGGAAGTTGAGATATCTGAGTTAGCATAATAATTTTTAAGTTAATTGGTCACAAATGCATTTTACAAAAAATATTATTTTCGTCATTAATATTACCACTATGCAGGAAGTCTATATACAGCCAAGTTAGCAAAATAAATGTTGATTCAGTTTCTGTCCGTTCGTGCTGACAAACGCCCAGTCATTTCCAATCACGTTGACGGCCGAGTTACGTGACATTATGTGTCCACGGGCTTCGACAATATTGTCAAGGGTATGCAGTAAAGTACTTTTATTGTAATTATTTTAAATTTGCCCGTTTTATCCATTTACTAAATAATTTTACATATTTTCCTGGGTAATTCAATAACAAATCTCGTTGTTACAATTTTAAGAAAAGAGGACCGATGGTTCGATGTCCGCACCGAGACAAATGTTTGTGCGATCCACTAACATTTCATACGAGTCCGGGAGTTTGTGTGACCGAAAAGTCTTTCATTGCTAATACCAACGGTACAAGATGATATTTTTTATGTTCTAATTATGACTTTTTATGCTATGTGCACCTCTAATGACTGACATGTATATACACCAGAGAAAACGAGAAAAATTATATTTTAAAACTATTTATCCAACATTTATTAGTCCCTCCGTATAATTATAATAATTCCGAGTCTAAAAAAGCGAGTTCCGCACCCACCACTACTCTGTTCTAGCAGTTATTGTGACGAAACACTGACAGGTATGAGATGGTATCAGATGTTACGATGTTACGCTCGCTGCGCGTTGCAAGTGAAAATATTACTTATACTTAAATACATACACACGAGAAGAAACATACATACATATATAAACTCACGCCTGTCTCCCGTTAGGGTAGGCAGAGATTAAAGAGCGCCAAATGCCACGGTCCAAACACACCTCTTTCGCTTCCTCCACTGACATTATCCTCTTCATGCATGCACGTCGGTTTCGAGGACTCTTTATATTACCCTTTTTGAATAAATTACCGATGTGGTCTTTATAGGTACACCTGGGCCGTCCTCGACCGACTTCGCTACTCATTCCCGCACAGTAAATCTCTTTCGTAACTCTGGAACCATTCATCCTTTCAATGTGGCCAAACCATTTAAGCATCCCCTTTTCAATTTTGGTCACTACATCTACTTTCAATCCACATTTTTCCCTTATCACACTATTCCTCACTCTATCTACCAATTTCACTCCACACATGCTTCTTAGCGCTCTCATCTCAACTGCGTTAATTTTGCTTTCATGCCTCTTCTGCCATACCCAAGACTCACTTCCATACATTAGTGTTGGCACCAGGACTCCTTGGTGTATCGCTAATTTAGCGCGGTCCGATATGTTTTTGCTGGCTAATTTCACCAATAGCATCATCATTCACTTGCCCAGTTCCCAATACTATTTGGTGTCTGCGCTGTATGTTTTATCTTTCCACACAACCCTATCAGCCGTCATGTCTTCAGTCACCCCTTTTTCTTTCATATCTCTTCTCTCGCACTCTATCCATCTTTTCTTTGGTCTTCCTTTGCTAGTTCATTGCTAATTTTACTAACACTTGGGTTATATAATCCTTTGTGCACATTGCCAAACGGCATCTATTTATTACAAATTTGTTCCTGTATTTGATAATATATTTTGCACTTCGAATACTTGGAAGAATCGTAACACTAAAGTAAGAGTTAAGACAATTCGGGTGTCTAAGTTCGTTAGAATTTTTACGTTATTCTTCCAGGCTTAGTTACGTGGTGGAGAATTTTGACTCAGACATGTTCAAACCCCAGGCTTCAAGTTTTTCCAAGTTACTTACTACGTACTTTAACGGTAAAAGAAACATCGTGAAAAAGCCCAGGTTTCCTATTAAAATTTCGAATAAATATTCTTTAGGCAATTTGTTTAACAAAAGTAATTTGACTAATAAATGAGAATACCCTAGCCCCACAATAAACAATTATAAACTCGACATTACAAAACGTGTATTACTTACTTCTATACAACTACTTACTTGGGTTGATGAAGAAGAAGAAGAAGATACAACTACCGTAAGTAAAGGAGTTGCAAATATCTTTAATTAGAAGGAGGTATGTTAAATTAATTCTGGTCTTGCATTTACGACCTGTCGTGGGTGTGAGTTAATTCACACAATGGCGTTCGTCCTACGCCCAAGGCTGGTGTCGAAGAATGCTACTAGACTTACGAAGTGACTTGTACAATACCAGTAGTAGGGTTGCTTAATACTCGTAACCTTGTGCTGATTTGAAGAAATATTTGGGTCTGTAGAAGATCCTGTTTAGAGTAGACTGGAATTTGTAAGGAATGGAAAATATTTTGCGTAACCAAAGACAGGGGAGTTTAACGTTTATTAAATTTACACCTTTCTCCTAGCTAAAGTGATTACCAACCCCGTGGCGTTAAAGAAAATCTCGACAGAAAAATATAATGTTTTCTATGGAAACTACATACATTTAATACCGATGATTATAAGAAAACATCAAAATTTTTTGACAGTATTTCCTTTAATGCCATGAGCTTTGTAATCACTTTAGCTACTATCTTCCTTAGTTTCCGATCACGGTCTGAATACACCCTGTATATTTCGAGAAACTTAAGCGGAAATCAATTACTGCTCTTCAAATGTTTTATTTGACTTGTGTAATATTGACCAACCTAATACAAAGAAACCTTGAGAATTCTCTTTGGAGGATTTCTGTTCGATTCGATCGGGGAAAATTGTCTTAGAAGATTGTTCAGAATGCAAATGACTTCACAAAAGCCTTGAGATTAGTCACACTTGTGGTCTTGCAATTGTCAAATTGGAAATACGAAGCTGTCTGGATTTAGTTCCTTTGCTTGATTTTAAAAGAGCACAGCTAATTCATTATCTTTATCTTACAGTTGCTTATTATCGGTTGGCGGACTACACATCTAAGTAATTCCTAAGAATTTTAGGTATGCAGGTTGCCTCACGACGTTTTCCTTAGCAATAAAAGAACGTGATTCATTGTGAATACACGCATAACTTCCAGAAATCAGAGGTGTATGCCTGGGGCTTAAACCTGCGACCGCCAAGATTTTTGACCATGGGCCTAAACCGACGGCAGAAATTTATAAATTGTTATGAATCTTATGGTTACATCTTAGATCGTGTCTTTTCATTACTTTTTGTGCAACTATTTATATTTCTTGTTTCCTTAATAAAAATACACGATAAAATCTACTAACAGTAGTGCATACAGGTTTTACACAAGACACAGTTAGTAATATTATACGGTCATTTACTATGTTTGACCAACCGGCGTTAGATAAAAAAGCGACGAAACACGCGGAAACAAGGTACAGCAAAAACTACAGTTTTAATTGAACAATTTGCTGTCAGTTTTTGTTGATGCCGTTTTATCAGAAACATGTTTTAATTGACAGTTCGGTTCGATGGTATCGACTTATCAATGATGTGTTTTTTGCGCTCAATCCACAAAACAGATGAATAAGATTAGAAGGGAAACAGCCAGTATTTTGTATGAGGACGAGAGACACCGCTTGTCTGTCATCTGTTCATTCTATTACAATCACACGACCAATTTCAAACAAAAATAAAAAGCTGCTTTTGGTTGTCACTTATAAAACTCTTGATATTACACGAAACCCGAATTATTAAGAAGCTTGTGTGTCAAACATAATATGATAGTCTAATCGCAGTTTCGGCACGCTAAGCATGCTCACAATTCTTTCCTAATTTTTTTCGATTGTTCTGTAATCATCATATATCTGTATATGGGACGTATTAATATATTATATTGTCATTTTCCAGACAAATACGTTCATTTTATACCTATGGTTGATGGATAACGTAATTTTTTTTGGGACTTTTTTTAAAGCCTATGCGTTTGTGTTCACCGTAGCTATTATTTATCTGCTTTAGTTTTCGATCGCAGTCAGAATACACTCTGTATACGGACTACCGACTATAGACCTCCTTAGAATGTTATGTATGTATAAATAAATATTTTCCTAGTCAAGTTGTGCGTGTGATTTCATCTCAATGTCACAATAGCGAATGCAGGTCAAGTATGTGGGTCGGGCGTTTTCATAAAAACAATTTATGTCACATTTCATAAACTGTTACATTCGTACTGTGGTAGTTGTAAATGTTATTTGTCACGCAAATTATTTGTGACCTGAGCCATTTACTATATTTAATAATAATATTTAATATTTATTCTGTCTCGTTTGTAACGTATAACTTGCATACGAGAAACCGCGGGATCGATTTCGATCGAAAAATTTATTTTAGGTCTACGACCTTGAGAATTTTAAATTTTCGAGTTTATTCGTTTATTTAATTCATACATTAGACAAAACGGTATAGCATTTGGCTTGCTTGCTTGAAATGAGAATATTTGTTTTTGGTCTGGGTGTTTGTGGGACGAAAAGCCTTATAGTTTCTGATACCCACGATACAAGAACTGTAATGTATGTGACTTTTTTTTTTTTTTTTTTATTTGCCTTAGCAGGCAGACGAGCTGACGGCCCGCCTGATGGTAAGCGGTCACCTCCGTATTTTTATTTTGTTTAATATATTTTTATGGTTATCAGCTATTGCTAAGTTCGTAATTTAGTGTTGTTAATCAATAAAATATATTAAATATCAATAAGAACCTGAATATATCTTGAAGATGTACATCGTCGGTACACTTTCACTTTCATTCTAGTTGCAAGACCTCGATGCTCACTCGCCCCTACTAACTTATTGCTTATTACTCCAACACATTATAAATCATATACAAACCTACGTCCCACTGCTGGGCTTGGACCTCCTCTGTAATCGAGTGTTAAGCCTTAGTCCACGCTGACCTTATGCAAGATGACGGATTACTGTGTTCGATACAGACAATTATAGAATTAATATAGACACAACCAGAAGAAAAATATAGAGATCTTTTTTGCGTAAATTTCGGCCGTGGAAATAAATAGATATTAGTAATAATTAAATATTATTTAAGAAAGAAAATTCATATCGAATATTAACAAAAACATCATTTGGAATTGTCAATTTCTTTTATATATTATGTCTCATTAACATAATGATAATTAACTCCTACTTTTGTTTGTTTTTTTTGGAACTTTCAATTACTTATCTTATGCCCTTTTGTCTCCCAAATCTATAATCAAACACCCAATTACAATTTCTATCGTGATTTTTATCAACCTCGTAACAATACTAGTTAATCTGTTCTCATAGACCAATTATAGAACTAAGGGCCGATTATACAATAAAAACCATGTTGAAATTGTCCAGGTAAGAGTGATTACGTCATAGTGACGTAACCAGCTTGCTTCATTAGTGTCACTTTGCACTTGTTGGAGTGGTAATGAGAGAAAGGTATGGGAACTAGAAATGCTGTTTGTTGTACTGGATAATAGATGGCGTTGTTAGTAATTTCCTAAGTGTAATATCGTAATTAATTTTAGAGAAAAATGTTGATATAGAATAAGTGAGAAATTGGGGGTAAATTAAATTGTAAAAAAACGGGGAAAGGTTTTGAGGATTGAGTAGTTTAGGCCTCAGGCCATTATGATGGCCTCGTAAATTGAAGTCATTTTTCTTGTGGAGTAAAGTACCTTGCTTTGCAATGTTTTTCTAGGTCTTTGGACAAACATCCCCTAGATCTAGATCCAGAAATATTTGTTATATTTGTGTACTATACAAATATTTATAATAGAGTAGTGATCAAACCGGCACTTTTATTTAACAATTGGCTTATAAATTGCTATAGAATGAAAGCTATTTAATGGGCCAGCTCGCATATTTTAGCGTTAATATAGACACCATTGTTGCAGAAATGCTCAAATCAATTTCCGTATATAGAAAGTGTGATATATATTCACGATAATGGATATTGTGGCCAATAAAATATATCAATATGAGACTTGCTGACAATCCATTGTTATTTATCGTCACTGCTTTCACTAGATTTCGAATAAATATGGCTAGTAAGGATTTCAGTGTTTATCTGGCAACAATTTGGCCGGCCAATTTTTGTTTATTGGATGGAATCATTGTCAGTCGACAATCAACATATATAACCTAACCAAGCTAGTCAAAACTATTTGTTCATTTTATTTTCAAATTTTGTATGCTTCAATTCATCAAAAACTTATTATTCAATAATAAATATATACCCCCAACCAACAAGCTCATACATGGTTTAGACTCCACACTTATATACAAGTCTCGTGGTTATTAGAAACTACAAGACTTTTGGTCTCACAAATTAAAACGCCGTCGAACACACATGATCCCGCGGCCCTTTATTTCGTTAAAATGCCAACAGATAGGGTCAAATAATATCTGTTATATTATGAGTATAAAACTACCAAATCAATCAGCAAAAACTCGAGCATTCAATCATAAATAATACTTTTCCTTTTAGCACAATTAATAAATGTATAACCGTGAGAATAGTTTGAAGATGCGCAAATTGTTGGATAACGCTAAAAACTGAGCGTAACTCTCTCGATTTCTACAAATACTTTCGTTTTCGTGCACGTACGTCCTACATCCGACCGCTTTCCACTGGAATACTAATGGCCTGGGTAGCCTGGACCACAGGAAAGCGTGGCCTCGGTCCCGAGGTTTGAGGCCCACTTACACCCTGCTTACCCCTACTGGATAAATCTAAGCGACAGGAGGGATTATCGTAAAATGCTTACGAAAAATAGTCTAGTATAAGTTTCAAAGATCTAGAATTTACGATTGTTGTTGAGTAAAATAGATTATTTTATTTCATAATTGTCTACTGACTAATATCTAATGAATCTGCAAATTAAAAAATATTGTTAAAATGTAGATGAAAAAATTTACGTGTATATATCTGTTTATTCCATTGGAAATATAGGCCTGAGTTTCTTCTTCATCAACTCATATACGCCCACTGCTGAGCACGGGTCTCCTCTACCATTGAGAGGGTTTAGGCCATAGTCCACCACGCTGGCCTAGTGCGGGTTGGCGGACTACACACCTAAGAAATTTCTAAGAACTTTTTAGGTGTGCAGGTTTTATCACGATGTTTTCCTTCACCGTTAAAGCAAGTGATAATTCAATGTGAATACACACATAACTTCGAAAAGTCATAGGTTCGAACCCGCGACCGCCGAGATTTTCGACCGCGTGCCTAAACCTCGAGGCCATCACTGCTTGATCACTTGAGGCCTGAGTTTATCTGTAAAATATGGTAACGAATTTTATTACATTTTATAACGCCAATATTTTAGTAATCACCGTAGCTATTTCTTGCCTTGGTTTTTGATCACGGGCTGTATACAGACTGTATTAAACAGTATACGATGCTGCAATTTAACTAGCTCAAAGAAATATTTCACAGTTTAATATCTGTGTCTATCACTAACAAGCATTACGGAATTTCACTAAATCACTCCATTTGCCGTGAAGATGACTGAAATCGGGAACATCTTGAACCATACAGCATCAATTACAGACATCGCTTCTTGCACAATGAAAGTAAATAGTACCGGGTTGTGAAACAAGGGGTTTGGGTTCAATGCCTGCTCTGGTAAGAGTGTGATCTAAAAATATTTGTTTCGGGTCTGGGTTGGTGAGACGAAAAGTGTCTCGTTATTTCTGAACATAACATAACTTGTATATTAATGTAAGTTAGGACTACGTATGTATGTGACTGTTGGGTGTATTTTTTCCTATTTCCTAAGCTATGGCCTCTTCTATCATCGATTAGGCCTTAGTTACGCTGGCCTGGTGCTGGCCTACTTAGAAGACTTAAAGTAAAACTAATTGAATTTTTTATGATTACACCATATTCTTACGCTGACACTGCAACATTCTTAACGTATTATGCAGGTGTATAACAGGATAAGGTAATCTTGGTGATGTTATTTAGTCGATTGAACAACCTGTTTTGTGGTCCGCAGGTTCCGGCTTTGATTCCCAGGTCGGGTAAAATGCCATTTTAAATAGTAAATTCTCTGGCAATTCTTAGACTTTACAAAACTAATAAGACGGCCACATACTTACCACCTGAAATATAGATCTTCAAAATGTTATAGACGAAACATGGGCAAGTAAATATCTCTCTGCTTACTCCTTTAGGGATGAAGGGTGAATAATAATATGCGTGCGCATGAAACTCATCGGACGTTATTGATTTCATCGCGAACAGACAGACGGGTGTGGGGATTGATACATACCTAAATGTAATACTTTAAGGGAGGAAGCAACAATGTACCAACTGCAATATAATTAATGGTTTGTTCGACTGTTTCGTGATCTCGTGGAATAAGAACACGTACCTATACTTCAACTACCTTTAATTTCTCTGGCTATATCTCCATCCCAGGTTGCCTGTAAGAGATCGCCTTGTGCGATAAGGTCGCCCATTGTCTTAACTGTCTTATCTTAACTGTATCCTCTTAACTGTCGCGGACGTTCCCGAAAGGCGAACGTCCAAATAGATTAAGTGGAGGGCATACCAAGCCCTCCCAATTTGGAGGGGTCCAAAATTGGACGGTGCGCTGGGCGGCAGCGGACCATTTAGGGCACTTCTGGCCCTGAGATGCCGCAAAACCGCCCTAAATGCGTGTGATGGTCACCGAGAGGTTTTAGTCGGTATGCTGGCGTAGCCAGTGACCCCGACATACCCCTCACGGCCTCCCCCGAGGTACCGAACAGGGGAGCTTAAGGCGCTTTCCTCTCGTGATAAAAAAAAAAAGGTCGCCCATTGTACTTTTCTAGACTACTGTCATCCTTAGATTTAGTATTGTGTGTACAATGAAGATCTAAGTATATAAATAAAAAAGTATGTGCCATATATGTAAAGGTCCTGGTTTAATCCCTGGGTCGGAGAGTGGTATTGGATTGTCTATTAAAAAAATATCAGTAGCAGTATGGAGTCTGGAAATCATCATCATCCCCCTGCCCTGGTCCCAATTAATTTTTGGGGTCGGCGCAGTATGTCTTCTCCTTCCATACATCCCTGTCAGCCGTGATGTCTTCATTTACCCCTTTCTCTTTGATATCTTCAGTCACGCACTCCATCCATCTCTTCTTTGGCCTTCCTCGGCTCGCCCATCCATACACTTTCATATTTATCACCTTTTTTCCTACATATGATTCATCCCTTCTCATAATGTGCCCATACCACGACGGACGGTTTCCTTTCATCTTTTCTATCACTGGAGCTACTTTCAGACATACCCTAACGTATTCATTCCTCACTCTGTCATTCCGTGTTATTGTTCCGGAGTCTGGAAATGTGCCCGATAAACGGCAATAGGATCGCCCTTTACTACGTGGGACTGATAGATACCTAACGAAATGTGTGTGCAGAAATACAGGATATTTTAATATAATTAGTATATTTCAATTTCTCTAAACACAGTCTTAAGATACATTGCGATAGCTCATCGTTGTTTACTCAATAGATGTGAAATCGTCGAGAGAAAACTGACGCGGTAAAAACCACATCCGACACAGCTGTCTTAGTCGCTTCAAACTGATTTAGTTTCGTAAAACATTCGATTAGTTCGGAACTTATTGACGGTGACTTTCGGTCACATTTCCAGACTCCGTGCTGTTATTGAAAATTTCCTAATGGGAACCAATATCTTACACGGACCTAGATCGCAAAATACATGAACCTCGGGACCATGAGGAATTAAAAGACTGATAGAGCATATAGAACGAATATCGTATACAAAGTGATTACATCATCAAATCATTCAATTAATATAACTAAGCAAAATATGGCATATGTACTCACTTCCTTTGTTATAGAAGGACAGGAAAACATATGTATTTTCAAACGATACACCGTAATTACTTTAAAAAGAATATCAATTGCGCTCTCGGAATTTCTGATTCCCATAACGCAAGACTTGTGTGTTAGTGTGGTGTCAGAATTATGGATAGAATACTTGGGTGTATTTATGTTTTAGTTTCATTACGGGAATCGAACCCCAGGCTGTTTGTTTCACAGGCTAGTGTCTCACCAATCATGTGCTGAGATTAACATAAAAAAAACCGGTTTATTGTCCGTGCATTGCAATAATGTATTACAAAATTGTTTATGATCTTAAAAACTTTACGCGCATAATTCATGCTTATTTTACTATGGAATGTTACTCGGTTGTATAATGATTCACAAGAATTCACTTTTTATTTAGCTAGCATTACGATGCAACTTAAATGGCACTTTTTATGTTTATTTTAGAAAGTAATCGCTTTATCTATACTAAAATTAAAGTTGAAGAGTTTTATGAACCTCTTATCTCAAGAACTAGTGGTTCCAATTGAAAAATTCTTTTTAAATAGTCTCTTTATCGAGTTAGTCTAAACTCTAAAGTATATAAGATATCTCGCTAAGTTCAATAGGAGATGTTCAGTAATGAAAAAAAGTGGCAAAACTGAGAAAAAACATTGATGTTTAAAAGTGTACATTTTTGCAGTCAGCAATTTACATAATAAACGGCTGAACGCATCTGGATAAATTTTGTAGGTAGAAAGACTGTAGAAGGAAAAAATTAAATTTCAATAATGTATAGAAATCAGAAATTGTTTTTCGACACTCGACGTTCTGTTTGGACACCATCATGTACATACTTGTTCAAATGTTATTGAAATATTGTCACCATAAGACTTAGGATCGAATCTAGAAAGATAAAAACTTTTACTCCAATTAAATCTATTACTTGCTTAAGATTGTTGTCACAATACACCATAGGCTTACCTCAGCCTTCCGAGTACCTCCTACCATACTTCCGTCTACCGTTTCCTGATTGCAATGGCCGTTGCAACGTAACGTTGTTTCGGGTCTGGGTGTTTGTGAGACCGAAAAGTCTTTCGTAGTGTCTGATACCCACGACACAAGACTCGTATCTTAATATGGGGTCAGGATCCTAATGTGTGTGACTGTTTGGTGTTATTTAGCAATTGTCGTACAGAAGTAAAGAACTGTAGAAAGAAAAAAGCCTTTTTGGGCATGAAATTCAATAATAAATATTACGTAACATAAGTTTCATAACATTGAGGATATTATTGAAAAGGTTACATTCGAAGAAATTAAAGAGATTTTGGAAACTAAAAGGAAAAAGTTGAATGTTATTTAACGCTTCATCACTTTTTATTTGGTGCTGTGGCATTTCTTTCGGCGTCATCATCATCAGTCTACATACGTCTTACTATTAGTAATGGGCCTTCTCTATAATAGGTAAGAGTTCTCCACGCTAGTTTAGAGAAGGTTGAGGGTCTACGCACCTTAGAAATTCCTAAAAACTTTTAGTTGTGCAGATTTCATCACGATGTTTCTTCTTCACAGTTAAATCAAGTGATAATTCAATGTGACTACACACATAACTTTAGAATAAATAAAGTTAGAGATGCTGGGGTTTCTCGGCCGTGCTCCTAAACCTCGAGGCCATCACTGTTTATTGTTGGTATTAATGACTGTATAAAATCAGTTAGGGCCACGTATCGTTAGTTTTACCAGTGGAGCTGTGTCGTGCGATCGCTGACCGATCACGAAGTACATTACGGCCAGTGGTGCGTGGAGGAGCACGAACAGAAACCGATAGACTTTCAATTTTATACTCACGCAGTTATAGAGTGGTAGGCAGAACCTTGTTCTTGGGAGTTTTACATACTAAGAATAAATTTCCATGACCTTTAACGATAAAAGAAAATATCGTGATAAAACCTGGATCCATAAAAATGAGAATTTTTTTAATGCGTATTCTGCCAATAACAAATACACCAGCGTGATGGACCAAAGGCAAATTCTTATAAAGGGCTGTACAAACAACGTTATTCGCAACTGACCATCACGCCGACATAATGAAATAATTACTATCTCCGACCACAACAGACGGTTTCTGGCCTACATACAACCGCATTCAATATTATCCATTACACAAAATCGAACCCCCACTAACCGCAAACACATTGCATAACACTTGACAATTACCTTTCCTAAGCCACCGCGATAGGAATTAATTAAAAAACTTGTTTTACTTTCCTCATTACAAAACTATGCTAGGTCTTAGTAAATGAAATGCTATATATAAAGCTCGTAAAAAAAGGGACAAGTGTGAGTTGGTAACGCGTACGATGGGTTCCATACCATTATTTATAAAAACGCCAAAAAAATGTTTTTTTTTTACGGTAGCCCCACTTAAGTATTTATTTATTCTGACTTTTAGTATTTTTTTAGCTAAAATTTAAACTGTATATTATCTATTAACCTTCATGAGATACAGTCTGGCGACAGCCTTATACCGAAGTCTTAGTAAGAGGAAAACCTACTAAGAAACGATTCGAAAACAAAAGAATGTCCTTGAAATTTCGACTGCGATGACATAGACATAAAATGAAAGAAAATAAAGATCTGACTGTCTGTCTGAACCTCAAATAAGTAAAGTAGGATTTACACTTACATCATCAAATTCGGATGCCGCCAATGCATTTATAAATGAGTTATCAAGCCCAGCTCGTCCCAGACTTGGGGCGAAATCAATAAATCTAGACATGCGGACATCCAGGCTGCCGCTGAGGGGCGAGGGGGGGTACCCGGTGCATACCCCGGCGGGGAGGGGGGGTTAACTACACACACATACGTGTCTATGCGATGCAAGTCTCCCATTGGTCGACGGTGCATCAGGTGACCTCAAAAGCCCCCATTGGCTGGTCCCTGGAAATTTCCACCGGCGTATCGATTAGTGCTCTCATCCAGGGTATAAAAGGGCGCGCGCCCAGCCCTCAGCCTCTTTCATATTCCATCTGTGAAGACGAAGCGAAAAAGGAACTGTCGGTGACATTGGGACCAGGGCGAGTTGCTGTGAGATCGAGCACCACGATGCTCGTGTTCACAGCAAGGCGCCCTGGTCGAGCAACGGCTGCGACTGGCGGGGGGGCGCGGCCGGCGACCCTGGGAGGTCCACAGGCCCCGGGATCAAATCCTGGACGCTAGAAGCTGTTCCCAGGATCACAATTCTTGGAGAAGCACCAAGGAGGCCGCGTGTCGCCGCTCCACCGGACCTGCAACCCCAACGGGTACCACCTCCCCATCTGGCTGCGTGGCCGAGGTGCCCTTCAAGGCCGGCTTGGCCCAGGCCTGGCCCGAGACATCTCCGCCACGTGATCCCGCCACACGACGCCCGGGCCACGCCACAGCGGGATGCAAGCGTCAGCTGTGGCGGTCATCAATTCATATTATGATTTTTTTATTCACACCAATTACGATATAGTAAGGTTAAGGTTAGTACGTAAGTTAGTTAAGATTAGGCTAAGCTGTAATTCATGTAATTGCGGTGTTTAGCTGTAAATTAAATGGTATGTTGTTACTTATGTAAATATATCATCATCATAATATAACCAAATGTTTTATTTATCTCTTTAATAATACATTTTGACTGTGCGAACACACAAAATTCAAAAAACTTGGCGATTTTCCGATACCTTAAATAAATAATATATTGCCAAAGTTTAATGCGAATTTGACTATGATTTGCACTAGTCTTCCAAAATCTTGTAAACAGTCAATGTTCCTTGACCTAGCACATACATGATTCCCAAAGTATTTCTGGAAAATTTCTACACACACCTGTAGCTAGCCTATTGTCGCATTTGTTGTATTTTCTCTCAAAATAAATGCGAAAGCTAATAGTTTGTTTCGCTCTCATACATAAACTCGTTAAAATTACATGTTAATGAATTTTTGGTCGAGAATGGTAGGGAATGCCTTAAGCGTTAAGTCCACCTATACAAGCTTTGTATGAAATGTGAATAAATAAAAAAATATGAAATTTTGGACATAGTTCTGACTCCAAACTAAATTTCAAGTCCTGTATCGTAGGTATCAAAGACTTCGAAAAAGTTTTCGCTCTCACAAACACTTAGACCCGAAACAAATATTTTAGGATCCCGAAAACATTTGTCTCAGTGTACTGTGACTCTGTAATATTTGTAAGTTCTTAGAAATTTGGACAACGCACGCCGAAGTATGATATCCTAATCGTAAGTTCGGCACGCTCGGCATGCTCACATTACCTTTCTAGTCTTTTTCAACTGTTCTGTCATGCGGTTCATAAGAAAACCATTGATGCATTATGAGATGCTTTTGTTTACATAATAACTCCATTTGCTTATTGTTAATAGAAAACAACTAGTCATGTTACCTTATTAGTAAATTATGGAATGCATAAATGACGCAATTGTTTATTATATGTATTTCAGTACTAGTCTAGGAACGTGGCACGAGCGCACTTTAGACTTCTATTCCACGGAAGCATTATTCAGGGATAAAAATCATCCTCTGTCCTTTCTTAAGGTCTTATCTATCTCCGTACAAAACATCATGCCAATCGGTTTAGAACCCTTAACAGAAAAACAGAAATACTTCGCTTTAATATTAGGATAGAAGTGGATTTAAGACGGTGTAAATAACTATCGTCATGCCATACTTTGTATATTTAGTAATGAATGTGGTTGACTGAAATCCTGATATCCCACAGAAAGGCAACGATACTTATACTTAAATTTAGGCCTTAGTCCATCACACTGACGTAGTGCAGGTTGGCGGACTATACACCTAAGAAATTTTAGGCGTGTAGGTCTCCTCACGATGTTTCCCAACTTCGATTTTGAAGCATTAACACCCTCGAGGTTTAGTCACACCCCTCTGACTTTACTCAATGAATCTCATATTATCCGCTGAAGGAAAACACGAGGAATCCTGCCCAAGAAGGATGGATGTCATAAGGCGTGGTGAGTGAAACGTCGCTCAGTATGCGACAGGTGCGGTGCGCCACTTGCAACACTTTCACTGCGCGTGCCTCTATGTCGCCCCCGGACAGCCGTGATCATATCACTCATAGAGGTATCTTGATTGGAAAAATAGTAATAGAGGGTTTTTTCTCTAGTAATGTAAGCTAGGTTAAGGCTTTTTCTTCTCTTCATCAACCCATATACGCCCACTGCTGAGCACGGGTCTCCTCTACCATTGAGAGGGTTTAGGCCATAGTCCACCACGCTGGCCTACTGCGGGTTGGCGGTTTCTCTTCTCTAGTAATGCCATTTTCGTGTCCTACCATATTTTTTCTAGTAATTCGTTCTCAATAAGGTGGCAAACAAAATTTTGAACGGACAATCTAATTCATGTAAATGACTATTATACAGGTGTACAAAGTTTGTCGATCAAAGCCACGGTAATTATGAAACCATTGATGTTAAAAAAAAATGCGGACAAAAAATTAAACAAGACTTTTATTAAAGACAGATATTATAGTAATATAATGTGAAAAACAGATGCATGATTTTGTAAGCTTTTAATTTAGTCAGATAACAACAAAACTACTAATTAAAAGCTTACAAAATCATGCATCAATACTATCAGAACAAAACTATCTACCTAGGAATGAAACCCGGTGCTCCAAGAAAGAGCTAGAGATAGTTTTGTAGTCCTAGATCGATTTATTGCCTAATATCGATTATAATAATCGCCCCAAAATCGATTATTCAATTACATATATTTTTATTATTACATACATACATAAACTCACGCCTGTCTCCCATTAGGGTAGGCAGACTATAGAGCGCCAAATGCCACGGTCCAAACATACCTCTTTCGCTTCCTCCACTGACATTATCCTCTTGATGCATGCACGTCGGTTTCGAGGACTCTTTATGTTACCCTTTTTAAATAAATTACCTATATGGTCTTCGTAGGTACACCTGGGCCGTCCTCGACCGACTTCACCACTCACTCTCGCACAGTAAATCTCTTTCGTAACTCTGGAACCATTCATCCTTTCAATGTGGCCAAACCATTTAAGCATCCCCTTTTCAATTTTGGTCACTACATCGACTTTCAATCCACATTTTTCCCTTATGGCACTATTCCTCACTCTATCTACCAATTTCACTCCACACATGCTTCTCAGTGCTCCCATCTCAACGGCATTTATTTTCGTTTCATGCTTCTTCTGCCATACCCAACCCATTATTATGTCTTAAACACAAATATCAAATAACAAAATAATTATAATCCGATAAAAATATTATAAAATAAATCAAGAGTTATAAAAACTATTGTTGCAGTGAAAGCTTTGCCTACCAACCGTGGCAACTGATAATTGACCTTCCTCAACATGCTGTTATCACAGGAATTTCAACCTTATTCTTTAATGTTATGGTATGTTTTACATCAGAGCAAGTGTTTCGACCCGGTATCGATAATCGGTAATTGTAAGATTTGCAGAACGATCACGTTTCATTCATGTTTCGATTCGTCATACTATAAAAATGTTTTTGATTCATATCGACATTTGTGGATTTGTGACTTAAAACTCTCAGTCGTACAAAAAGGTCGTATGATATAAGATATAAGATTAAGGATATAAGATTCTTCACGCTTTAATCGCCAAGTAGGTTGAAAGGAATAAATTGTTTCTTCCCAAGCTGTTTTTTATATTTACAGTTTTTCGAGAAAATTTTCAAAAAATAGTTATTTAATAACATTATTCCTCTAATTATTTATAGCTTTATACAGAATGTGTTCAGACTGTGATCGACAATCCTGTATAGCTTAATTTTACCTTAGATGTAACGAGTCAAAGTATTGAATATTTTAACCTTTTCCAGCGCAATTATAATACAATATTAACCTGTCGTTCCACATACATTGAAAAGGTTTTTAACCAAGGCGAGTGTAACGCATTAGTCTGAATCTAAATGCGGTATTAATATCCTGTTAGCAAACGCATTGGTTTTTGTAATTCGCGACAAGTAATATCCTTGGGAGATTGGCCTAGTTACTCATGTAACATTATAATGTACTAGTTGTGACCTTTTTTGCCAGATTTTTAAGGCATGCTTAATTGTAAGAATATATTTTTTCGTATGTCTATTGGATAAATAAGATATCCTGATCGCACAATAAACAATTAGAACCTAGACCAGGGGTTCCCAAACTTATTTACACTATGACGCCCTACAGAATTATTATTTTTCTTGCGACGCACCCCCCCCCCCCCCCCCCGTCACCAAAACTACCTACTTTACTGGAAATAAAAACAGCAGTAGTTAGCGTAATATGAGGTTATCAGAAAAATACGGACAGCGAATGCTTGCCGATCGCCTCGCGACGCCCCTCGGATGTTGCCGCGACGCCCCAGGGCGTCGCGACGCACAGTTTGGGAAGCCCTGACCTAGACATTACCCAATTAACGAGTAATTCTTTGGGCTTCTATGGAAGTACCGACACTGATACATACTGCTCTGTACCCAAAGAGTTACATAAAAGTGTATTTCTAAACCCAAATTTCGGGTACTAAGACCTCTAGGGGCGGATGCAGGATTAAGGTTATGTATGTAAATCTAGGCAACATATCGACAAATCTGAATGTATCCTTGCATACCCAGATACGCTTGGCTTCTTTAGATTGTACGTCCGTGTGTCCGAACAATGGACTTTACCTACAGACAGTGCCCTTCAGCTCAAACAATCGGCTGTATCGATCATATCTTCATGAGGCTGTCCCAGAAAGATTTGTTTTTTTTACTTCATTATCAGTCCATATATATTACACTGCTAGACACAGGCCTCCTATATTATCATTGAGAGGGCCTTCATTATATTGGCCTTAGTCCACCAAGCTGGCCTAGTGCGAGTTACCTATAGGTATAGAAGATAAGAAAACTAGCTATATTTTGACAGTCCCGTGGCGCAGTTGGCTAGACACCAGCTTGCGAAATGAATGACCGCGGGTTCGATCCGCGCACCGAAACAAATGTTTGTGTGATCCACACATATTTTTATTAGGTCTGGTTGTTATGTGACACCGAAAAGTCTCTCGTAGTCTCTGATACTTACGCCACAAGACTCGTATCTTAATATGGGGTCAGGACCATGTGTGTGACTATTGTGTGTATTTATTTATTTATTAATTACCAAAGACTAACAATAAATTTCTTTTGTTACAGACACCAACGGCAGATGTGATCAAAATGAGTGATGTGTGTGCAGTGATACCCTGATTAGTGTCCCATTTGCCCGCTATGGCGTGTGTGCGCGTGGCGCTAGTGTGCGCGGTGTGGTGCGCGAGTGTGGTGTGTGTGTTTGGACATGTGGCGCTGACCTTCCCACCGGCCAGGAAGTATGACCTGGACTTCCTGGATAATTCCAGGACGAAGCCGCCGTGTGGGATGCCTAGAGGTAATATTAATTAATATATTTTTTCTTGATTTTCAATTACTTTTTTCCGTTATGGACATGCCAGTCCCATCATTACATTAAAAAGTATCAAACAGTACTTAAATATGTAATTAATATTTATAAATCCATACTAATATTATAAATGCGAAAGTAACTCTGTCTGTCTGTCTGTCTGTTACGCTTTAACGTAAAAACTACTGAATGGATTTTAACGAAACTTAACAATAATATAGCTTATACATCAGGATAAAAAATAGGATACTTTTTATCCCGGAAAATGTAGTATTCCCGTGGGAATGGGTATTTCTGGATCTACCAAACCGATTTGAATGATTTTTGGTATAGAGATAGGTAGGGCTCACAGAATTTACATGGGATATTTTTATCCTGGAAAATGTATTCCCGTGGGATAAACATGTTATAAACGCAAAAATCTTTCTGCACTTAACCCTAGAGTCTTCGCGGACGGAGCTAGTTAAAAATACACCTAGGTATACAGCTTTGGCACAACACCATCATTGACGAGAGGGTTATCGGTGTTAAAAGCACTTAGAAACAAATATTAACATCTATTTTAAATTTAAAGTAAAAATAATTGTCATCGAATAATAAGACGGGTAATAATTTTGGTGATTACAAACACATTGACGTCAAAAAAAAATCGAAAATAGACGTTTTCGACGTTGTCAGGAAAACGTATTTTTTATTTTTTGGCGGGATTTTGAATGTCAACGTTTTAATCACCGTTACTATTTATATATTAATTTTTAAAATCACAATTTTAGTATGCCTTTTTATCATTTATTGCCAGATTGGTACCATGATTAACTTTGTAATTTTATAATAGCTAAATCATTATCTCCCATTTCGGCAATCGAACCCAAGATCTCTGAACCCGCAAAATTCCCAACAAGACATAATGATGAGTGATGACAAAGCTATGATGATAAGTGCGCACTCAGGTCGTTGACTTCGCGAGGTCGAGTGTCGCTTCACATTCCGAAGAACAGGGGCGGATCTAGGGAGGGTTATGGGGGTCTTGACCCACCCCTGGACTAAGACCAAGACCAATAATTAAATAATTTTAACAGCATATTTTTTGAAAAATCGTTATTGGGCTGTATTTTTAAATATAGTCCGTATTAAATAATAAAATAGAATGCATATATGTACTTTTTTACCTGTATCTATTAATATGAAAATTAAATTATAAATTCTAATTTCAAAGCTCTTGTCTAAGAAAAAAATCATAGGTGTAGACTTAGGTTTAAATGGACTTTTTAACCTGTATTCCCAATAATTTAAATAAATAAATTTGTTTGTATGGGACCCGTGCTCAGCAGTGGGCGTATATGGGTTAATGAAGAAGTATAGGAACATTAAAATACAACGTAATTTTTCAATACTCATAAAATGTGCGGTTTTATATCTCACTGACTCTCAAACTATGATTAAATCTGTAACTTTAGTGTAGGCTGAAATTTCTGGGAATAATAGGACTTATGATATTTATGTGCTGTTTTTTATGTTGCTTAATTTATGGCAAACGGACGTCATAACGGCTAAAAAAAATGATAAAAAAATACACTATAATATTATTACTGGTTAAATATTTCAATCCGTATCTTATGATTTTCTACAGTCTACAGTCCGGCATTAGTATTATTTTCCCCTCCCATCTTACGTTTGCGAAGGTACAAATATAATACTTACATAAAATTAGTTACAGTTATTTGAAATCAATTAATACAATATTAATTTGTCATTTATTACCTTTACATAAACTTACTTTTAAAGTATGCCGAGGTCTGTCTTCACATAAAAATGTTCCGTCTCACTTACTCATCGTCAAACGTCATTTGATAGAGCGAGACAGCATGCCTTAGCTGAACATATTTTATAGGCCCTTATTACCTGTTTATAATGGCTACATTATTTATTAAATTATTATGTTTTTTTTTTTTTTTTTTTTTTTTTTTTTTTTTTTTTTTTTTTTTTTTTTTTTATTTGCCTTAGCAGGCAGACGAGCTGACGGCCCGCCTGATGGTAAGCGGTCACCGTCGCTCATGGACTTGGCAATGCCAGGGGCACAGCCACGCCGCTGCCAAAATTTGTGTAATTTGGCTTAAACATAGCACATAGCTAAAACAGATGTAATTTCATAATACAAATGGTTAGAAATAAGGCTATATAACAGACAAAGTTAATCAAAATTTGGAAGTAAATCTTATCAAATACAATAATTTTATGATAGAAAACTAATGAACAGGAATTTTAAGTAAGATCTATAATTTCGCCAAATCGAAATAAGCAGTCGTGGCCGAGTGGTTAAGGCGTCTGACTCGAAATCAGATTCCCTCTGGGAGCGTAGGTTCGAATCCTACCGGCTGCGAAACCTTTTTGTTTTTTATTTTTTAGTATTTCTATCCATGTTTCTGTTAATCATTATTAAATTGAAATTTTGTTAATTATTAAATAACCTATTGTATAGGTGGTACTCACTCATATTATGACTAAAAGCATTTCAAGGTCTAATGTTGTAAATGAATGGCGAATGAACACTCAAATAATTTTATTGAATTGTGCTGATATAAAACTAAAGAAAATATTATGTGTCTTACTTATACGCCTGAGAACGTAAATCCATTTATATAATTTTTGTATGAAGTTGCGTGAAATACGAAATACGTTACTAACTTTTTGTATAAAAATTCGCTGGTTTTTAAGCTATTGTCTACCAAATAGAATGAAATAATTATTATTTACCTTAATAATCATTTACTACAGGTACATATAATAACATAATAAAAGGCATAAATTAATTAGTTGTTAACAAACTGGTCGTTAGAATACTAAAAATAGAACTATAAATTTTATTCTTAAATAAATAATTTTCAACATTATTTATTCGTAATCATAATTAATTACTAACTATATATTACTAAATGTGCCCCTATAGGGTTTAGGCATAGTAATAAAACGCAACTAGGGTCACCGACCTTCGTGATTAATGTTTACTGGTTTTGCAAAACTCAGCCTGTTTTGAATGAGAAAATGGTATTTTAAGTTTGGTAATATTCACGACAAACCCGCCTTATAGGTGTGCTACAAACGAGCTATGTGGGAACCGAACCTAGGTACTTTGATAAAATTAGTAAATTAACAAAACTTTGTACATAATATAGTTCTGACTTTAAGATAATTGTACAGTCTTGAATTGTACAGAAATAAAGTCTTGTGTCGTTGTTTTTTTGCAATATCAAAAACAATTAGACAAGGAATTAATTCTAGTTATTGGAACCTAATATTTCCTGTCTTACAAAACGGTATGTTGATTTCTTTATATCTATAAAATAGAATTTATTTTGGAAACGAGATTTCTCGCATTGTCAATTCTCTTATAAATGTTTGCGAGACTGATGGTTTTTGTTTGTTATTTAAATTCACATTAGTAGTATTTAGTAGTGCTGACCTCGAGGCTTAGGCGCGAGAGTGTCGGCGGTCGCAAGTTTAAACCTCTGGTCCACACCACTGACTTTTCGAATTCACATTATTCACAATGAATTATGAATCACTAGCGACCCGCCCCGGCTTCGCACGGGTGCAATGCTGATATTTAATGGATGTTATCATACATATAAACCTTCCTCTTCAATCACTCTATCTATTAAAAAAAAACCGCATCAAAATTCGTTGCGTAGTTTCAAAGATTTAAGCATACAAAGAGACATAGGGACAGAGAAAGCGACTTTGTTTTATACTATGTAGTGGTCATGCACTTTAACAGTGAACAAAAACATCGTAAACAAACCTGCACACCTAAAAATTCTTAGGAATTTTGTAGCTTATAAGTTATAGTCCGACAAACCGCAGTAGGGCAGCGTGGACTAAGACCTAAACTCAGTTGGAAATGAGGCCTGTGTCCAGCAGTGGGACGTACATATTTTAGCTGATAAAGATAATGTTGATTAATTCTCCTTCCACGGCATTTTATTTGGATCAACTGTTATCAAAATATGTAACTTGCTACTATGACCAAATCCAAACATTTTGAAAGTAGTTGGTTACCTTAAGCGCAATTATTTTATCTTTCAACATCGGATGTGGACCTGTTTTGAACTAATATATCGGCCATTTATTCATTTACTGTTTATAATTGTCTCTATTTTGAAACTGTTCGTGATATAGATTTAGTAACAGGATGTTCTGTATGTTACCAAGTGAGGTCGAGCATTTAGGTGGTTGCAGGTTCAAACCTCAGGCACACACCTCTGACTTTTCGAAGTTAGTATTCACCATTAATCTTCACTTACTTAAACGGTGGAGTAAAATATAGTGAGAAAACCTGCGCACCTAAAAGTTCTCAGGTATTTTTTAGGTGTGTAGACCGCCAATACCGAGGAGGCCCGTGCCCTATATAGAGACGTACGGATGTATATGTGCTGACGATTTTGATGTTCTATGTTAAACACACTGACGATAGAGCTCCCCAAAGGATAGGTTCTATATCTAAACATTTGCTAAAATCGTAACATAATAAAAGGCGAGTCTATTGCCGCTTTTGGGTTCATTGCGTTATTAAACCCAAGATCACCTTGCCTATTTTGGAAATCGAACTAGGGATTATTGTTGGCTATGGCTAATAACCTTAGATTAGATATAATTTAATAACTAGCAAAATGTGATTATCTACTTCTGCTTAATTTCTCTACAATATATGTGTTATAGTATGTAACTATATTTGTGCTAAAGCTTTTTATACTGTTAAAAGGATATTTGTATCCGCACGGATATCGACCACCGTACAAAACGTGTGAATTCCGCCATTACAAAATATGTATTTTGGCAAAAATCTACCAATAAATTTAGTTCACATACTATTGCCTAAAATTAGATCTTTAAATTTGTAAATTCAATGAACGTTCAATACCTCTATAAAGCTTAAAATAAAACATGTTCTAGTAAAATTTATGCTATTTATATCTAAATGTAATTTTAAATTTGTTAGTTCCCACAAAGTGTTATTTCTACTTGTTTGGCAAATATGTATGTATATATTTAGATTTTTTCAATCTAATCTTAAAACTTTTAAAAAGGTGAAATATTAAATGAAGGTATAAAATAATCAAAATCACTAATTTTAATATTTCGTATACCACCGATTCCGAAAATACTTTAGTTTATCATCTTGACACAAATATTACATTTTACGACACATAATAACAAATTTATTTAATCGCAAACTATTTTATTGTATAGGGCAATATAGGTGACTAACATTTGGTCGTTTATAATAAAAATATTGACCATAATAAAAGTTGTAAAATATAAGAATGGAAATCCATACTTAATATTATAAATGCGAAAGTAACTCTGTCTGTCTGTTACTCTTTCACGCCTAAACAGCTGAACGGATTTTGATGAAATTTGGCACAGACAATCTTTAGACCCTGAGAACGGACATAGGCTACATATTGCTCCGAAAAATGATAAGACTTTTTCGTTGTGGCTTGATTTGCGAAGTAAGTCGGAGAAAAAACGGTCGAACAAAATCGTTTTTTGCAAACGCTGCCTTACCCATGGGAGATATATAGTTGAGTCCTAGAGAAAAGTAGTAGAGCTTGATAATGCCTACAAAAATGTCCGCGATAGCATATGTCTAACTTTTAGAGTTGGTTCACTATAACCTCTTTTATGCTAACCAAATTTGTTCTGAAATGAAGCATTGTCTGTGAAGGTGTTTATATAAAGATTATATTAATCCTTATCCAAATAAATGCATTATTCATTACAAGTATTTAATATAAAATAAATTTGTCCTTTACATCATTTGATTTCAATGAGTATCTTAGAAGATATCGCAGTTTCAAAATAATTATCAAGCGCGCAATAATGATGCACAAGGCGCGGACCGGCGCGTTACGGTTTCACGTTTAAACAATTTGACCGATTTGTATGACTTTTGGCATGGACATAAATAGGACTCTGAGGAGTAAATAGATTACAACTTATTTTCTTTCTGAACTCAACCCTGTAGTCTACGCGGACGGAGTCGCGGGCAAAAGCTAGTAACTTATAAAAGGCAGTACTCATTCCATTTGGTTGTTTTTAGCAGGTTCTAACGAAGTATGCGCGCGCACGAGCCTAGAAAATGATGGTTTCAATTTTCAGTAGCCAATGTGACCGTGTGGCCTAATGGATAAGGCGTCGGACTTCGGATCCGAAGATTGCAGGTTCGAGTCCTGTCACGGTCGTTTCAGGCAAACCTCGCCATGCTTTTTTGCTATCATTTTTATTGCAGGCGCTTGAGAAAAATGTTTATGCCATTTAAATTAAAAAAAAAAAACAGGAAAATTTTAATATTTTGTTGGTATATTCAATATTGTTATGTGCCGTCACGATTATTGCGACTAACGACTGCCTCACAACTCCAATGTGAAATCTTAATCTTTGAACATCAGTAATTTACTCATCCGTGGCATATTTTCGTAATGCATATTTTACTTTTGAAATAGTGCTTGTGACGTTAATGAATAAGTATTTGAGTAAGCAATGCCCGTGTGACCGTATTATATAACTAAACAAACCAAATATTCAGCACAAATACGAAATATTTCGTAACAAAATGTAAACTATGTCTTACTTAACTAGCGCGCTAAGTAGTTTAATACGTTTTCGCTAGATGGCGCTGTATCACAACTAATGGCTTGAAGTTATATAACAGTTCGAGGTGAAATAGAAAAACATTGTGATAAATTTGCTAATGATTATATTATTTCTTTGTTTCAGGAGATATAAAGACCTCATTCTTAGCTGGTTCGACATTTACAGTACATTGGCATTTAGCGTACGCACATCGAGTAAGTATTGAGTAATTTAGTCGTACATGAACAAGCCCGGCTAGCTCAGTCGGTAGAGCATGAGACTCTTAATCTCAGGGTCGTGGGTTCGAGCCCCACGTTGGGCGCACTTTTTTATTTTTGTTTTTGTTTTAGGGTGGGTTCAGTCTGAGAATATTGGACGAATTGGAACGACCTCTTTTGGACTTGACCCCGAGAGCTGGCGGGTCTGAATTTGTTCGCGATGACGTCACGTAAGTATTGTTATACTTACATATTCGTTTTTAAATTATATGTAGTTAGTAGTGGGAACAAAACAGCTGAATAAGATTAGAAGGGATATAGACAGTATTTAGTATGGGGACGAGTGTCGCCGCTTGTCTGTCGCCTGTTCATTCTACAACGATTAATGAAATAATTGAAACATGAAGTGCTGCTTGCGAATTAGATTAATGCGGAATTGTTCTTTTAATAATTTCATTCTTGTAGTTGTTGTAGACAAGTAGAATAGTAAAAATAGACATGATTACTGACAAAATTTAGATTCAGACTATACCTATAACATTTATAGAAGGTATTTTTAATGGTATTTGAATTTAGATAAAAAAAACTATTTTTGTTGACAAATCATTGTGTTGCTTCCTAATTAAGCAATTGGCATGTGACCAAGTTAATATTGTAATATATTCTGATTCCGCATTCCGATGGAAACTACGCATTATTTCGTATTTTACTACACTATACTCCTATGTATTTATAGTCATAGTTCTCATGAAATAGACATTATTTAAAAATAAAATAACTTGAATTTGAACGCAAAAATTATTAATAATTATTAATTTATTGACTGCGCACAACTAAGAGGGGTAAGGCCTTAGTCCAAAACTGGTGTGGTACGAGTTGGTGGACTACACACTGACGAAGTTCCTTGTGGAGTTACTTAAGGCTTCTTGCAATTTCTTCCTTCAACGTTACACTTCATGATTATTCGTTGTTAATATATTAGTAACATAGAGATTTAGAGGTGTATCCATGCCTCGCATATTTACTAAAAAATATGTACATATGTATCAACACTCATTTTCAAATTATTATTAGTAGAGGCTATAATATTAATTAATAATAGACAAATTAAACGACGCCTTATTGCAATACGTAAAAAGAGTTTTATAAAATAGTTTAATATTGACGATTCAAAACAACTTGTCTATAACACGATGATTTCGACTATGACTTGTGGATTTAACTCGTATGCTTATCAATTCTAGTGCGCAGAAGTATGAGGTTCGATTGCCGGCTGAGTTCACGTGCGACAACTGCACCCTGCAGCTGCAGCGGGAGGCCGGCGAGTGGGGCAACAGTTACAGGTTCTGGTCCTGTGCAGACATCGACATTGTGCCGCGTGAGTTACCATTAGTTAAAAAAATGAATCATCAAAATCGATTAGCATTACATTGCGTTATTCGGAGATTTGTCATGCACATTAATACAAATTTAAGGTCTTATAACGATTTCTCATGGAAGCCATGGTCTCAACTAGAAAATGAGACCAATCTGGAAGCACCAGCTTTTAAATAAAAAAGAATTATCAAAATTGGTGCCCAGTCAAAAGTTCTGAGGTAACAAAAATAAAAAAAAAATCAGACAAATTGATAACCTCCTCCTTTTTTTGGAGTCGGATAAAAAACACTTTTTGTGCAACATTTAAACATAAGAACAACGATACAGCAAAAATACAACTAAAAAATACAGTGAACAATCGGTGGTGATATTGCTTATGTCGATCCAGATAACCCTAAGCAGCTCTTAAAGTGTTCAAATCGCTGGATGCAGGTTGTTTTTGATAAAACATTCTGGAGATCTTTGGCGGAGGCCTATGATCCGTAGTGGATGCCTTTAAGCTTCTTTATCCTGTACAAAAATCAAATTAAACATTTTGGCTTTCAAAATAAGATGGTTTTATTTACATTTAATCCTAACAAAATCACATGAGGGTATATCGCTCCAAAAAAATGAAATTTTTTTGCCACATTCTACTTACCTTAGTACTTCCCATCATAGCTCTTATTAAGAAAAAATTAATGATGACTCACTCACCTCTATATCATCAAGGTCTACTTCCACAAGGTCTCCTAGTTTGTAACTCCATCAATCACACAACACATGACCATATCACCATACCTTATTATTATCCAAGACTTACCTTGTGGTATCGCTTGAGGGTTTGGCAAAGAAGTTTCAATTACATGTTACTTATATTTAATGCGTCAATCATCATTAAAAATGCTTATTATAAACGCATTTATATTGTTAGTAATTATAGCCTTGGTGTATTCGATTGATATTAGATTTGAACAAGGGTTATTCAAGACAAAAATTGTATAGGTTTATTGATACTAATGTGTGGCTAAAGTGGCTTAAAATGTGTTTCAATGTTATCGTAATGAGACATTTCATAACAATAATATGATTGACAAATTGTTTAACTTCTTTATATCTAGACTGTACACCAATAGTGACGTAAAAACGATCAATGAAGAATAATTTTAAAATTAGACAGAAAGCTTAAATGACTATTCAAAAGAATTTGTAGAAGTGTTTTTGAATAAAGGAAATTTTGTCTTTCACTTTGAGAGTCGCCGCGACTTAATTTGCGAAGCCCAGGGTATCAAACTTGAGAGGACAGCTGCGATCATCGCACCAAAACAAATATTTGAGTTGAAATAAAACAGTTTCATCTGTAGGTCTGAGATAGGAAAAAGTTTACAAATGTTTCTGACCACGACACGACGATGACTGTAAAGTGCTTACATTAATTAATTAAAAGCCGGATTCATTTTAAGTTTTGCCTGCATTCATGATTCATTATAACCACGTACTTATACGTTCATGAACTTAAAAATCTTTGGAATTTTTCAAGTATGTATTACGTTAAACCCTAATTAATATAATGGACAAGCGTCTAGTCCCCTCTCTGCTTTACTGGAGGCACGTGCTAAACAGTGAGACGTACATACATAAGCCAGTTTATGATAATTATCTTCTTCTGCTTACTCCCCCAGGCAAGAAGTACCACGAGACCTGCTCAGGCCACGGGTTCCACATCCTGGGCCGCTGCAAGTGCAACAAGCTGTTCAGCGGCGCGCGCTGCCAGTTCTCCGACGACTGCGCCGAGGACAACGACTGCGGACTGCGCGGCAAGTGTGTGGACGTCAACTCCACCGAGTCGCCCACCAAGATGTGCTACTGTCCGCACGGCTTCTTCGGGAAAGGGTGTAATAAGAGTAAGTGTTTTAAAAGTAGCCGGCAGTAGTAAAAGAATCATCAAAATCGCTCCACCCAGCTGAAAGTTCTGTGGTAACATAAAAAAATATAGACGCATTGATAACCACCTCCTTTTTTGAATGCGGCTAAAAATATGTTTAATTTTTCTGTGTTTTATATGTGATGCAGTAGTTCAAGCTTGCTTTTTAGATGGGGGTAGATATATTTTATTATTTTTTTTACGATAAACCAATAAAATAATAGTGTTAGAGTTAAAAGTAACTAATTTATCAACAGATACAAGATGATGAAGTTTCCAATTTGCACGAAAAACGTCAATGAGCTCGCTTCCTATTCTGCCTAACCTTTCAATAATACAAGCAAGGGCGTATGTGTAGGGGAAGCTAATTTCCGTTCCGTTCTATTCCAGAGGCGCCGTGGAAAGACAAGAAGATAAACCTAGCCCTACACAGCAAGAAGGAGCTGTCGAAAGACTTCAAACTGTACTGGAGGGTAATAAAGGAAGACGCGGAAATAGAATTTGTCATGGTGGCCAACGGAACTTCATACTTGGGTAAGTAGTTACTTATATATATAGTAATTTCACATTTACTTTATTATTAATTGGGTTTTATTTATTTTACATACAAATTTAAACTTATACCCTTACTAGTAAAGAAGTTAAGAGTTTCGAAAAAAAATATAATTTTATTTACATACTATACTGATTTTGTCGACATGTCACTGTGTTTTGCAAACATTATTACATTCCATAGGCCATGTCCAACAGTTGACGAAATAAGGGCTGTTGTTGATAATGATGACTTTTATATCTAACCAGCCTGGAATTGAAAATTCCTAATCATTTCAATCTACCGCAGTTGTAGCACTATACACAGTGTATTTATATTTTACTTATATTTTTCAGGTGTCGGATGGCGGCCCCAGGGTCTGACGAAGGAATGCAAACACTTCCCGGTACTAGGTTCGATAGTCGACAGTGCCAGTAAGTATCATAAGTTACATAAATGTTCTAAGATTTTTTAATTTAAGTTATTTAAATTACTTGACTGAATCGTGAGTTCACGGCACATGAGTAGTGCTATTTAGAGGTGTCGGGTTCAATTCCCAAGTGAGGGAGTAAGAAGTATTTTTAGGTTGTAATATTCTCAATTCACAGAGTGTGGACAATGGACATATACCCGAGAAACGTGAATAGGCTCTGGCATTGCGATATATATATAGCTGACAAACTGTGGCAGCAAAATTTTACCTCTCTCTACCTTTTAGGAGATTATAGCCACGAGATTGTGTTTATAACACTTGTAACTAATATTATTCCAGCAAGCACACCAAACCCAGAACCGCTACCCGAACCGGAGCCAAAAGCGGAGCCGCAACCGAGCCCCGAGCCGACCTCCGAGCCGAGCGTCGAGCCGATCCCCGAGCCTGCTACTGTAACGCCTGCTACTGTAACGGCGACGTTGCAGGAGAACGACCGGAACAAGCGCGTCGCCACGCACACTCTCGACGGGCTCGACTTCAACAACCTCGGCAGTGATGTTACGGTCAAAACTAGCGTCTCGTACAAAGTTTCTAGTTCTAAAGGTAAGTTTAATATAAGTAAGAAAGCGTAGGTGATTGTTGAGCAAGTGAGGGTAGTATAGAATAATTAAGTACAACCAAACAAATCAGTTAATACAGTCATGACATTTATATTCATTAAAATAAAATTTGACGTGTTTTTATTAAAATGTATTAAAGTAATTCGATTTGAATCCCTTAGAGTGAAAAAAGGAATTGTTGGATTAAAATGTTATGAATTTTTAATCAAAATTCATTTAATTTAATATCATTGTAAAACTAATTTACATAGGCAACACTGAAATTCATTCCCTTTGAAATTCCAGGACGCAAGAAACGCGCCGTATCTGAGCCAGTGAAACAACGTGAGTATTCCAAATAACGTCCAGCACTTGTGCTAACTCACAGACAGCCGTCTTGCAATTGTTACCGAAACCAAGCAAACTAACTTATATACACATATATGTATATAATGCTGCATGTACACGTTGTTTTTGCAGATGTGGACGCAACGACCACAAATCCTAGCCCACAACCCGAACCCACTTCTCAAATAAAACAGGATTTCAAACCAAAGTCCGTACCAAAAACTAAGTCCTTGAATGTGCATACCATTGAATCTCAGCCTGAGCCTACCGCTGAGCCTACATCTGAGCCTAGCCTAGAGCCTAAAGCCGAGCCTGAGCCTAGCCCCGAACCCAGTCCCGAACCAACATCCGAACCTGAGCCCACTGCTGAGCCTAAAGCTGAACCCGAGCCAAGTCCAGAGCCTAAGCCTCAAAGCGAGCCCAGTCCAGAGCCTAAATCGGAACCTGAGCCATCCGCCGAACCAAAGTCGGAACCCGAACCCAGTCCCGAACCCAAATCTGAACCTGAACCAAGTCCTGAACCAAAATCCGAGCCTGAACCCAGTTCCGAACCTAAATCCCAATCAGAGCCCAGTCCAGAACCAAAATCTAAACCTTCATCTGAACCTAAATCCGAACCCGAACCTTCACCTGAACCAAAATCAGAGCCCGAACCATCACCTGAACCAAAATCAGAACCCGAACCATCACCTGAACCTAAATCCGAGCCCGAACCATCTCCAGAGCCTAAGGCAGAGCTCGAACCTTCTCCTGAACCCGAACCTAGCTCGGAACCGACCCCCGAACCTTCCTCCGAACCCTCCCCCGAACCCAGCCCCGAGCCCCGCGCCGAGCCGGGGCCCGAGACATTGCTAGTGAAGGGACTTACAGACGAAGCAGGTAACGCACTACAGCTTTGCACAAGTATGTTGTTTATGGTATTGCAGAGTAATTGGTTAGATGTAGGGAAACGTAGAAAGGGATGGGGTACTACTCAGTACTAGCTATTCAATTTAAGAAGTGATTTTTGTTTGTAAACGTGAATTAATTACCAAAGAAAGAAGACTATATTGATTTTTGTTGATACGAATACTTTGTTCAGTGATATGATTCATTGAAAATATTGTTAATATTGTACTTGCTGATCTCCAACATTTCAATAACGATTCTGTAGACATGAAAAAAATCTACTTTAAATCGTATTGGCATTGGGCCAGTTTTATGGACTAAGGCTTATCATGAAGATTGACGTTATTTTTGTCAAGTATATGTAAAAACAAATATTGTTTTTTTTTTGTATCGAGTGGATAATGCGTTCGCTGTAGGCAATTTTAAAGCTTATCGACCTGCAATACCATTGACAATGTATATATTATATTTAAGTTTTATAAGCAATATATGTATGTATATAATTAATAATTATAATGTCTAATTAATATTAAATCCTAATTTATTTGTTTATTTAATTATGACAGAGGTTTGAGCCATAGTGGATTGGGGAAAAAAACATTTAAAGAATTAATAAGATTTAAACTTTTTCTGATATTAAGTGAAACTTAATGTCGTAAGGAATTTAAATTTTTAATTAAGCCATATAAATATAGTATATGTTCTATTTTTGTTAGTTTTTCAATAACTGAACGAAACACAAAATTACTAAAAATAGCATTGATTTTATTACTATGGGACAAAGCTCTGATTTATTATTTTTAATGTTTATGCTATGAAAAAATTCAATACTAAATGTACTTTAAATGAGCTGAAATGTGAAAAAGTATTAAAATTGAAAGAAAAAATAACTAAATTATAATATATCGCACGCTTAATAATATAGTGACCTAATTCAAAAAGCCGAGTCTAAGGTAAGTAAATGGGGAAACATATTTTACTTCGTTAAATACATTTTGTAGAAAATATAAAAAAATCATCATGTTTAAAAAATATGTGTACTAAATAGTTACATTACATCCATTACAATTTTATTATTTAATCCGACTATATTTAATCACAAAGTGAATGAAGGTTTAAGCGTGCGATATGTTTATCTTAAAAACCTTAGTTTTCCACATTCAGACTTATACGCATGTTGTATGTATGTACATATATAATATAGTTATAAATCTATATACATTTACTCACATACCATTTAAATATTTAACATATTTGGAACCGACTAAAATTATGCGCTCTGTACACTATTACATTTATAATTCATAATTAAACATTTTTGTGTACTTTGTAAAAATAATATTATAATTGTATTACTTTTCGTAATTCCGACCCTAAAACACTTAAATTACAACTACAAATGGAATAATTAGTGTTGTTTCACAAACAAAGTCACGAACATGTTCGAAGGGAGGTTCGTGCAACAGTTACAGGCTCTATGTCGGTTACAAATATGTTGTGGGATGTTCACTAAAGGTTGATGCATGTTTCTTCATTTCTTTCCATCTCCGCATGCTCATAAAACGTGTAATATTATAGATATAAATGTTTAGATGTTTTTTACTGTCTTTAAGCCGAAATAAGCTTACTTTAATATGACACAAAAGTCTGTCATTTGCTCAAGTACAGAGTTGAGCTTGAGTCTTTATTTCTTCAGGCCAAAGACCGAACCATTTTTACTCATTCACTCAAAATAATGACTCGATTGAATGGGAGAATATAATACATGCCATACATTTTTTTATGAGGTTAATTGAATTGTCTAGTCTTAGTCCTTATTTAAATAGCTCAAACAATCTACTAACAATAGCCTATTTGGTAACTATACTATTCGCAGTAAGATGTTAATTTAAGCTCAGTTTTAAATTAAAACCAAAGATTTCTTAACTAATATCGCCAAATATTTAACTAATTTATTAACTTAACTAGTTTATTAATAGTAAATAAAATACTACATAAGTTTATTTCGCTAATTTAACACGGATTAAATTGCTCTAAACATTTGTATCTGTTTACTCACTTTCAATCTCCGCTTTAATATCTGCTTTGTCTATCGCTTGGCACCGCTTGCCACCGCTACGCGTTTCTCAATCTCTACCTCTATTTCTACCTCTCTATCTCCTGTCTTCTTCCCTACCCTTCTCTTCTCTTCTTGTAATCACTAACTGTGTCTTTAATCTCTTAACGACACTGTGGTGATGGAAGTTGGAGGAAGTTGATTACTCTAAGTTTTCTTTCTGCAGTTGTGAATTCGTCGTGAATAAGTATATCAGGATATGTATATATTTTTTTGAGGTCTATAATAGAATAGACATGATACTCATCATATTTCATTATATGACTTACCCAGTCATATATATTACTATAAATAAATTTTGATGGGCTAAACAAATGGAATATTGATACATTTAATTTAAGATTTAAGATATCTATCTTTCTTGTAAAAATGTAAACAATATTAGCGTGGTGTCAGATTTCACAGTGAAATTTCCTGAAGTTTGGTCTAATTATATGTATAATCGATACTACTTGTGCTATGTACTAATGATATTTTATACATTTATGGTTTTAAAGCGTATGCAAGGCGATAATGTACAGACAGTGTAGAACTTTTTGGATTAATGCGTAGGGAATTATTTAATAAGTTTTCAATCTATAGCACTTTCTGTTTAATGACCACGAGTTCAATATTGGAGGGTATTCGGTGATGAAATTTAATTGTAAATTGTGTAAAAAATGTATGTTAAATATAATTAGTATAGAAGCAGGAAATATCAGAAACTGCCATAGAAATAGAGTAGCACCAAAAACCTCTGAAGGGAACCTTATTCTACGACTACCGGTAGATTCTCATTTTCCCTTGACGATGTCCTGAAGAGTTTGTTTTGTAGTTCTTACAACGGCTCATAACAAAATCACTCATATTATCAAATAGATAGTATTGATGGTTCAAGTAGAAAAGGTGGGACTGCAGTAGACTGACAGATTTCAAATTATCTGTAATCGAGATTTTTCTAAAATTTAGAACTCCTTTAAGATTTAGATATGTTTAGCGTTTGAAATCTTTTTGTTATCTAAAGTAACAATGTACTGCCACAAAGCCCCTTTTTTTCTTAACAAACTCAGCTTACGATAAAGGTAACCGTCCATTACGGACATTTAGCACTAATACCAACACTAGTCTCTTCCGAACTTGCTAATTGTAAAACCCCACTAGTGAGTACGTTTACTAATGGCATGCAATTAAAGGCTACTTCCCGGCTCACGACTACGTGCCCAAGTTCGACTTCAACCCGATGGACTGCACCGACATCGTCATCGGCACCGCGCGGGGGAACTACCACCGGGTTCTCGACTACTACACTAGGGATAGGTACGTCACTTTCTTCATCATCATCATCATCAGCCCATACACGTCCCAGTGCTAGTTTCAGGCCTGCTGTACTATTGAGAGGAATAAGGCATACGTACGTCCACCACGCTGGCCTAGTGCGGGTTGGCGGACTACATACCTAAGAAATTTCTGAGAACTTTTTAGGTTTCCTCGCGATTTTTTCCTTCAGCGTCAAAACAAGTGATAATTCATTGTGAATACACACAACTCTTTGAAAAGTCAGTGGTTTGTGCCTGGGGTTCGAATCTCCGACCGTCGAGATTCTCGACCGAGTGCCTAAACCACGAGGCCATCACTGCTGTTTTTATTTATTATTTGTAAATTCCAGGTCAACTCCACGCGTGGACACATTCTGGGGCGGCCATGATGATGTCACAGCAGCGTCAGGCTTCGAAGAGAATGGAGTCACCACTATCTTGTTCAGGAGGAAGATTAAGGTAAGACAAGTGATTAAGAGGATCAGTGAAATGTGACTGATTAGATGTAAATAAAGAATTGTTTGATGAGAAATTAAGAGGTCTCAAATAGCGTTAGCTCGACAGTCCACCAACCGCACTGGACCAGCGTGGTGGATTTAGGTCTTAACCGTTCAATCGTAAAGGGGGCTGTGCCCAGCCGTAGGACGTGTAACGATTGATGATTGTCGATTGACGAGAGATGTCAGAGTTGTATGCCTGTGGTTAGAACCCGCGACTCATAAGATTCTAGGCTGTGCGCCTAAATCTGAAGGCCATCATAATTATTTTGACAGCCCCGTGGCGCAGTTGGCTAGACACAAGGTTGCGAAACAAGAGAAATGCTTGTGTGATCCACAATACAGAACTCTGATACCCACGACACGATAGATAGATAGATAGATAGATAACGCTTTATTGATACCCACTTAAAAATTATGTTACAATAAAAGACGTAGAATTAAAGACAGAGTGGAGCAAAAGGCGGCCTTATCGCTGAAAGCGATTTCTACCAGGCAACCTTTGGATGGAGTAAAAGAAATGAAGTAAGTACATAGGGGTAAACATAAGAATACAAAAGAAAATAATATACATTTTTATAAACATACATATACATGGACACACACGCACACACATACACAAACACACACACACACACACACACACACAGCCACACACACAAACACATACACACACACATGTTATTCTTAATAAAGTACGATACGATACAGGATTTGTTACCTAATGTGGGGTCAGAGCTATGTATGTGCCTGTTAGATTAGGTTAGCTATTTATTTATTTATCTACTCGACAAACTCCAGCTTAATATGATCCATCTATTCCAGGCTAAAGAGCCCACCGACCATTCCCTAGTAGACGACCTGATGCACGTGATCTGGGCCAAGGGGCAGGAGCCCCGAGGGGTGGGGAAGGGTGGCGCCGGTGAGGCGGAGGGGGGGAAGGCTCCCAGGTCGGCCGCGGGAGAGTTCTACCGGGCCGACGAGCTGAAGTACCACGGCCACGGCGCGCAGCGGGGCGTCGCCGCCATCAACTTCTTCGGTGAGGGGCTGTGGAGGGAAAGGGATGGATGTACTTCTGATTGTTTCTGTTTGTGTTGGGATTTGGTGTCTTTGTGGGGTACGGGGCTAGTGGCTTTGAGGGGTTTGGAGTAGATAGGGATTTTGATTGTAGGAAAATTAGGGGTTAATTTGAATGTTGTAATACAGTTGTTTTATTGTTGTCTATGATACTTTATTGTTCAGTTTCATCATTGATTATTTAATTATTTTGCTAATTACTCATGCTAAAGTAAACGTAGTTTATAATTTTTTACTCAATTTTTACGTTAGTTTGGTTCTATAAGCTTGCTTTATCCATTTCTTTTTAGTCCGTACTCTAAATATGTGTTTCTACCATAAAATCAAAGACCCACAGCGGTCAATTTGATAGTTAAAGGGGGTAATTTAAAAATGGACTCAACACGACTATTTAAAGGTGAAAAATGAGTAATGGGGGATAAATATTTCAGAATTGTTACAGTAGAACATGGGCTAAAAAGATTGGGAAACACTGCTCTAAAAAACTAACCTTCATAACTACTTCTACACCAATAAAATATGCCCCAATTTCCCACAGAGGAGACCAAAACATCCATAAGTGGGGGCGTGTTACCCCTCCCAGACAAATGTGGGGGGATGTGGAAGTACCCCACGAACTGTGACCCCGGGAACAATACCTGCGAGTATTTCGCGTCCTGGGAGTATCTGGGACTGCGTCGGGGGAAAGACTCCATACGATTCACCATCAAGACTAAGAATACTAAGCACTGGACAGGGATAGGGTTCAGTGATAACAAGAAAATGGTAAGTTATTGCATTTTACTGTCTAGTTGGCTATCAAAAAAAATATTTAGAAAAAAGTCTGAATTATTTATGTTATTTTTAACACCGGTAGAGTTACAATTAATTTAGTCATTTCAATGGTAAAGAAAATCATTATGATAAAACTTGCACATCTAAAAAAGTTTTTAGGAATATCTTAGGTGTGTAGTCCGCCAACCTGCCCTAGGCTAGCGTGGTGGACTGAGGCTAAAATCTTTTATTTCATAGAGGAGGTCCGTGCCTATTTATAGGCTGATGATGATGATGACGATGGTGATGATTGCGATGATAACAATAACGATGGTAATAATAATGATTATAGTGATGATTAAGATTAGGGTGATGATAATACTTTTGTTGTTTTTGATAATGATGTTAACGTTGTTGATAATTATGATGACGATAACGTTGTTGATGATGATGATAATGCCTTTATTGTCGTTGATTATGAAGATGACGTTGGTGTTGTTGATTATGATAATGGTGATAATAATTTTGTTGTTTTTGTTGATGATGACGTGGACATATCACTTTGCCGTTGTTGTTGCTGACGATGCTACTCTCCCGCAGTCCCAATCGGACGCGGTGGTGGGCTGGGTGGAGCCCGCGTCAGGCCGGCCCGTGGTGCTGGACGCGTGGCTCAGCGGGTACTCCGCCCCCCGCAGCGACCCGCGCCAGGACGCGCTGCAGCCCGCTGCGGAGCTCCGGGACGGAGTCGCCACGCTTAGCTTCACCAGGAAACGAGACACCGGGGACAACAAGGTGGGCCTGTATACAGTTTCCTACTCCTATCGCCATTTGCTAAACGTACGACTCCCCAAGGATGAATTGGATAAATTGTCATTGGTTGCAGGACCTGTCGTTCTCGGACTCCCGCTGCCTGTACGTGATGTTCGTGGTGCAGGGTGGCGGGTTCGATCCCAAGAGCAAGCGCATGAGCAAGCATCTGCAGACCCCTGTTGTTAGCGAGGACCGGGTCTGCATCAGACCTTGTGGACCGGGTAAAAACATTTAATTGGTTATAAACGTTATTTCTATTTTGCTCTTTTCTCTTTGTAATTTTTCCGTCAGGCAGGTGAGTTGAATATTGTGTATTTAATCTATGAAGGATGATAAAAAAAAAACTAACTACATAAAGCTTATATTTATTCAATTCAATTCCATATTTAATCACAAAACACCAATTCACCTAGCCTACCTTATCATAACGAGGTACCATAAAATCTAGCATCTTTTACCTTAGAACTTTTTCTTATAAAAAATCTTATAATATTTAAGATCGCCTGTTGTCCACTGCATTTTAGTTTTTGTCTCAATGAATGATGTTCAATAGGGCCAGCCATAAATTACGTCATGTGTTAAGGGGGAGGGAGGGGGTTTAACGTTACACGAACTTTGCCCAGTTAACGAAAATGCAAGACATTGCAAAAATATGTTATCAGCTGCGACAAGAAAAGGGGGAGGGGTAAAAAATCATGAATTTCGCGTCATGTAATAAGTGCTCCATAAGTGTTTTATCCATCTACTCCAACCTTCCTTCCACAGAGCCGACAGAAGAAGAAATAACAACGGAAGCGGTGGTCCCAGGCCAATCTTTATACTCGATGTTTATCCGCATCACGGGTCTGGCGGACAGCTTCAAGCCGCCCGCGCCGGCCAGCGCCGAGTACGACGCACTGAGCCGGCAGCTGCAGGGGGCCGTCGGGGGGGCCCTCCGCGCCGGGGGGCTCCGGGGGGTCACCGTCAACGGGTTCATGCAGTGAGTACCCGGCTGTAGTTGAGGTTTATGACAGTCAGAAAAATATAAGTTTAAAAAAAAGATAGTTTTGAGAAGTGAGCTCAGTTGGGAGGATTTTGCGTTCGCGGGATAAGTCTGTGGGAAAGTCCTGTTTTTTACATAGTAGGTATTTAGCAGAAATTTTGAACATGGTCTTGACTTTCTTTGAAAGTTCGGATTGACTCGAAATACGATATATTTTAACAAGAATCGATAGAAATTCAATATTAGAAAAAAACATTAATTTTATAGTTAAATCACTTAAAAAATTATAAATAATATTGAATAAATTTATAGGTGTTAAAAATAGTATAAACATATAAAAAAAGTAAGAAAAGGGTGGGTACATTGTGTCAAAAAACAGTAATGACCAATATCCAAATTAGGTACCTCTTAAGTTGCATAGCATACCCTTTACCCCAAAAAAAAAACAAAATAAATAATCTACTATTCTACCTTCTATTTTTCAGGAATGAAACCAAAGCCATCATAGCCGAGTTGACCCTGAAGGCCATAGACACAAACAGCCTCCCCGGCGCGGACGGGACCATAGACAACTCCACGGATCCTGATGAAGAGTTGCACAAATGGAGGGCGGCCGTGAGGGACATGCTGGCTGAAGGGAAGGTTGGAAACCTTCATGTAGACCCTGACTTCCTCGTCTTTGAGCCGCAGAGCTGTAAGTATTCTGGCATTATCTTCATTCATCATCATTTAAAATAGAATAAAAAAGACATAGGTTAAACAGGATAGCCGATACCAATTCGTGCAATTGAGTACAATTCTTAAAAATATTTTCATAATTTTTTTGTTTGTTTTAATGTTTTGTTATAGCAACATTTTTCATTCAATTTTGTTTCTTTTTGTAAAAACATAGGCTTGATATTTTGATCCATCTTTTTATTAATTCTAGCTTTTTTCTCTCACGTGAAGATGCAATTTTGCATGCTTTGCAAGACTTAATTAAACTTTTGACTTTAAAATTGTAATCAATTGTCATGACCTCGTTTGACTATCCACATCTTAGAGATTTTACAATAGTTCTCCAACTAAGTAAGAAGACCAGCTTGGATTCAGCTATACGGTGCTCTAAGCCTAAAACTATCGATATATTTTTCTAATTGAAGACTACCCCCTTGTTTGTCCCCAGTGCTGTCGACCCGCGCCCCGGAGCCCGGCCCCACTCGTCCCGGGCTACTAGCGAGTATCGGCTCCAGCAAGCTGTACGTGGTGGTGGCGTGCGTGGCCGCGCTGCTGGCGGTGGCGCTGCTGCAGGCGGCGTGCACCCTCGCCGGGGCCAGGGGGGCCAGCAGGAACAACGTGAGTATCTCTCTAGTGGAGGACATGAGTAGTATCTGACAATTCTTCTTCACCATATACGCCCACTGCTGAGCACGGGTCTCCTCTACCATTGAGAGGGTTTAGGCCATAGTCCACCACGCTGGCCTAGTGCGGGTTGGCGGACTACACACCTAAGAAATTCGTAAGAACTCTTAGATGTGCAGGTTTCATCACGATGATGATTCACCGTTAAAGCAAGACAATTCTCAACATGACAATTGGCTAAATTTTATCAAATACTGAAACGGTGAGTCCGTCATTCCTCCGAGCTTCATGCTCGGGGACGATCTGTAAAGGGATTCCTGAGTGTAAATTTTTTTTTTAAAAAAGTGGAGGCCACGACCTTCGCCAAGGTCAAGGCCAAGGTCACAGGATGTCGCTGGCTGCAGGCGGCTTCCGACCGATCCCTGTGGAAGTCATTGGGGGAGGCCTATGTCCAGCAGTGGACGACGATTGGCTGTTTATGATGATTTTTATCTCTAAGTTCTATTTACACCAGTGGTAGGCAACCTTTCGCTTGCAAGGGCCAGAAAATGACAAATGAAATATGACGGGCCGCACTTGTAAATTAACCCTGGAATTAAAAAAAAAAACACAAATAAAAAGCGGTACGATATTTATCCCACATTCATAAAAAAACGAGCCACGGCCATCCGCAAGCCACGGGTTGCCGACCGCTGGCTTAGTTTACACTTGTAACCAGAGATATTATGGAATTCCGTAAACTATCGGATATCGATTTTTGATTACCTAAAATACTTAACTTTATTAACTTACAATTTTAATTCCGCTTTTGGCCGTACAAGTTCAGTACTGACAATTATTATAGTACGCTATTTCTGGCAATAGATGGCGCTGTTTTCTATACAGAATGTATTTAGACCGTGATCGAAAACTAAGGCGGGTAATAGCTACGATGATTATAAACCCCCTTGCGTTAAAAAAATGCAGTCCGAAAATAAAAAAAATGACAAATAAAAAAAATATTTTTTGTCGGGATTTTGCTTTAACGCCAGGAGATTTATATTATTATGTAATAGGGGAGACAGTATAGTTATTGGCCCCTGTACAGTTATTAGCCATTTCAACTTTGCTACCAAAAAACTAGCAATATTCTATACTAATAGTAGATTTAAAAATTATATAATGGCGACACTTTTATTCTCTGTCATAAAGTCTTATCGAAATTCCGCTAGGTATGTGGTTTGTTTGTTTTCCGATGTGTAATGTTTTGCCGGAGGGAGAAATTTAGTTAAGCGATTAAAAATAATGTTAAGACTGCATATTTTTTTTGGCGCTATATTTTGAAATGAATATGTAGTTTGTCAATCATTAATACTTCACAATAGATGGTTTTTTTATGTGTTATAACCATATTAAAGGTGCAATATAACTTACTTTCTTTATAACTACTATGTTATGGCCAATTACTGTGATTTTGAGTTTAATATTTTTGAGTTCACACTATTCTTAACATGTATAGTGAAAGTTTATATAAAGTACCTTCTTTTGTAGTACATTAACAAAGCAACATAATGTCGTGAGTTTTATTTATTTTCAGTAAGGATATATTTTTTTATTTATGTTTTTTTACCAACTGGTCGCTTAACTGGCCAATAACTATACTGTTTCCCCTATTACTTACTTTAGTTTCCGATCACAGTTTGAATACACTCTGTATATAAAAATGCTATTTTAAAAAAAAAAATTCCATGGGGAAAATCTTCTTGGATCCTCGTTTCCACAAGGCAATGGGGTATGCCGAACTTTTACCGGCTAAAAGCCCCATGGTAGTCTCCCGCTGGCCTTTGGAGGCTCTTCGGATATAAAAAAAAATGCCTATTAAATACACTCTCCTCTTTCCCACAGGAGCAGTTAATCCCCAACGCGGTATGGAAGGACTACTCCCCAGCGAACACTAACTACGGGTTCGAACCCTTCGAGAACGACGCCAAGACGAACTCGACGTCGACGTCGCGACGCCCCCCGGTGCGCCCCTCCGGCCCGCCGCCGCCGCGACCCGCCGGGAACGGAACCCACACTACACACAAGCCTACTAACGGGAAGACTATGACGATCAACGGCAACAAGTCGCCGAATGGGAGATTGGGAGCGGTGAACGGGAGCGGAACGAATGGGAGAGTGGCGCAGTACCCCGACAGTGGAGTGAACGGGAGCGGAACGACTGGCAGGGCGCCGCAACACTACCCGGACACCAGGTCGCTGCAGAGACCGCGCGGCGGCCAGCAGGGGTGAGCGCATACAAACCGGTTGTACGCCATCCCGGTAGTGCGGCATAGTATCGGTCCCTTCAAGGTCGTTTCATCCCGATTCTACTGTCGATGTATGCAACCCTCCTTATAGAATGTAGTGCATCACACAATCACAAAAAAACACTTAGTATAATTTCCAAAAGGAGGTTAAATGGGGTTAATGGAGGTTAAATTAAATGGAGCCATATAACAAGTCCATTCATAATATTTAAGAACCGTAACAACGCTTTATAACATACTCGAAAAAAAATTGTATTATTTTCACTAAAAAGTACAGACACTAGAATGTCTGATGTACAAACCCTATTTCAGTAAAATCAAAAAGTAAGTTACGCAAAACGTAGCTTCATATTTTCTACCTAATTCGCGGAACGACAAAAATGTATAATACATATTTATCGAATAGATCATTTGAAATTAACAACATATTATTTTCTCAATTAACATTTTTTGAAGCCAGTACTTGAGTCCTTGTATTGAGGTAGTAAATATTTATGAATGAAAAATACAAAAAATATTAAAGTAGACAATTATTAGGAAAAATGACGACTCACTAGGGTTGACAATATTTTTGACTAACAATATCTGTCAAAATATTTATATATCACAACGTCCATCAACGAACTAGTTGAATCAACCGTTGACGATGAACAAACGATCGCACGGTTGATGGAATCTCAAAAATCTAGTAAAATTCACACGTATGCAGGTTAATTAAAAGACATAAATGGGGTGGTGAAATGCGCAGACGGAATTTTACGTATAAAACATAGAATTCATTCGCTAATATTATTAACTAGTTGACGAATTTAACTAGTTAAGCAACGCAAAAAAAGGTTACAATTCGTTATTGCTAAAAACGTCAAGGATCCATCGTTACTTTTGGCTATACTAGCATAGTAGCTACACATGTATTAAAATAATATGAATAGGGACAGTTATCAGTCAAATGTTTTTCAAATTGATGACGTCATTACGAACATTTTCCATTCTCTAAGCAATTTTTCCATTATTTCTATATAAAGTGCGATTGAAAATTATAAATAACATCTTTACTAGAGGAATTTTAACCCTCACGTTAATTACCATTGTCTCGCGAAAAAACTATTCACATCGTGAAACAAACACAAATTTGCCGTTGGTGAAATAATTACCATACGAGTTGTCCATTCTAAATTCGACTTTATTATCACACATGTAGAGTATTTCTAGGTTTTTAGGTCAATTGTATGTAGGTGCAGTAAGAAGTTGCATTCAAAGGGAAGTTTTGTATGGGGTGGTTATACGTTGTTTGGTGTGATAAAGTATTTCGACTCTGTTTCGCAAGACCGTGTGGCCTAATGGATAAGGCGTCGGACTTCGGATCCGAAGATTGCAGGTTCGAGTCCTGTCACGGTCGAAATTACTTTTTGAATTTTGTATTAGTTTTTTATTACTTTATTAAACGTTTTGAAGTTACTCGTTTAAATCTGTTTCAATATTTATAAAGTTTGAGCAAAATATTTTTATTATTTTTTTCTGACATACTATATGTAATACATTTTTCAAATCGTTTTAATAAAGACATTGACGATAAAAAACTTAATGTAACAATATAAAAAAGATCGATAATTTAAAAAAATAAAAAGATTATATTTGTGATAGATTTCGAATTTTGTGTTAGGCCGACATATTTTTTTTCAACTCGTAATGATATTATCAAATTAAAATTGGAAAAGGGCAATTTATTATTTACTTGTTACAATTCGGGTTTTCCATTTACTTTTATATTTTACATATTCTTTAATTGTTTCAAAATAGAACATTATTTTGATTTAACACAAATCTGATTATTACTTTTTTTACTGATGAAAAAAATTAACTAATAATTTTGGGTTTTTTAACGTTAACAGATTACGACTAATCGCTTTTTAAAATAATTGACGATCAAAGTAAATTACATTACACATATTTTGCGTTACATCATTATTGTCTTGGGTTTGATTCCCGAGTTAAAAAACGTCTATACAAACCATATACATTTAATACCGATGGTCGGATGGTTAAATGGAAAAAGTAATTTTTTTGTTGTGATTTTCTTTACTGCCAGGTTGTTTGTAATCACCCTGAGGGCTCCTGAGGGACTGCCTTAGTTTCCGATCACGGTCTGAATACATCCTGTATATCTGTACATATATGTAATAATGTATGTTTTTGTTCGCAGCTACAGTTCGTCCCCCGAGAGATGGAGCAGGTCGATGCCGCGGGGGGTGCGCGCCCCCACGCAGCCCGACTTCTACTTCATGCCGTCGCAGCGGAAGTACGAGGGTACGGATGTTAATACCCCTCATTTACAGAACGGTTTTAAGATTTTTTATGGAATTAGAACAAAGATTCTATAAAGATTTTAAAAGTGAAAAAAAAAAAGATATTCATTTTTTAATTTCACGCCAAATTTACTACAAGAATCCTCGTGTAATGCGATCAAAATAGTTTCTATTCAGAAGAGAAGATAACGAAAAATTTTTATACCAATTAAAAACTTACACTGGTCTGATGTTAAAGAATTTATAAGAAAATATTAACCATACTGTGATTATAAATAGTGCAGCTGCCTATACACCAGCTTGCGAAACGAGAGGTCACGGGTTCGATCCCCGCACCAAGACTAATGTTTGTATATCGAAAATTCTCTCGTAGTTTTTGATACAGGCCTTAAGACTACTTACATAGGGGCAAGACTACATATCGCACGCCTAAAAATATAGTGACCTAATTCAAAATTTTGAATTTTTACTATCATTCACTTTGTGATTAAATATAGTCGGATTAAATAATAAAATTGTAATGTATGTTATGTAACTATTTAGTACACATATTTTTTAAACATGAGTTTTTTTTATACTTTCTGCAAAATGTATTTAACGAAGTAACATTTTTTCGCCATTTACTTACCTTAGACTCGGCTTTTTGAATTAGGTCACTATATTATTAAGCGTGCGATATGTTTAAGACTGTTAATTTCTTTTCAGATTTCTGATGCAGTCGCGAAGACTTCATATAGTTACCAATATATTAAGCCACTGTATATTAGCTCTAGTTTCTTATAACAATTGTTTAATGTTATTCACAAACCCGATCTAGTCTCTTTACACAGTTTTAAACATAAGTTATTTCACCTTGTAAATGTACTGTATTCAGCTGAATAAGAATTAACCCAACTTTTATGTTAAGAACAAATATTTAGTTTTTTAGAGATTAACTTAATAAATTTATAATCTGTTGTGAATGAACTTTTTTTTCCTTAAAATGAAGGCAAAGGTATCTAGCCCACACAGCCTTGTCATATTTATTTTTTAATTAATATTTATCTACAATAGAAAAGTTACATTTAAAAAAGGAAGTAATATAATTTTCTGAATCAATTTTAGAGTACCGTGTCACAAAAGTAAAAAGGAATCTTTCTTTAAATATCATTTCAAATGTATTTAAAAATAAAACTCATTTGAGTTTTTTTGTTGAAAAAAAAGTTGATCTTGATTAAAGAAAATTACAGCAGATATTTATTATGTTAATCAGTCTTTAAAAATACTAGCTTTAAGTGGTTTATTAAAAATGTGTTATATTTCTATGGTAGCAATACATATTTTTCTATGATTTTAGGTTTATGGGGAAATATTACAAATCTTTTAAAAAGGCATTGACAGTTAATATGACAATTAATTTAACTAAAGTAGAGACAATAAAGACATATCTTGACGTCCTGTATTCCGTCCTTTTCTAAATAAAAATTATATAGATATAATAAATGTTTTTATGTACTTTATTTAAAAAAAATGAATACTAATATATAATTCAGACAATATATTAATTTTGTTAAATTAGAAATATATGAATCTTCTTCCATTAGTGGTTAAATAGAAAAAATCGCTCAAATGAAGAAATAGTGTCTCAATTATCTAATCAATTAATCAATTTCGCATTATTTTGTCAGTTTTACAACGAAGGCCTAAAAATTGTTTTGATTTTTTCTTTTTTTTCTTTTAATACATGTACTGAGTAAAGTGACTGTTGAATTGAAAATAATTGAAAGTCATCTTTTTAACCACATAAAAAAGCGTGTCAATTCTTATCTTTGTTGTTTTGATGAGTAATAATATAACAAATGATAATGTCATGTAAAATATTTGTATCTCATCATGTATTTTATCATATCTGTAGATTTATGGAAGATAATATAAAAGTAATATGGTATGTGTATTAAAACGCCAAACAAGTGACTCTTGCGGTCGAATTTGGAACTTCATAAACCAAGGACATGACAAAAATTTATTAAAATTATTCCCATTTCAGAATCTTGTAGTTGCACATAATCTTACTTATAGACAATAAAAAAATACTATTAAGTGTAAATAATGAAAATACTAATATCTGCTGTATATTGCACAAATACTATAAGAAAAAGGTAATTTAAGACAACAAATTTTCAATGTGTTTGAAAAAAACAACAAAATTGTGTCCAACGCCATCTATTGCGATGTAGCAGAACTATTATACATAGGTCAATTAAAAAAACATCAGAGTTTGTTGTACGAAAAATAAGTATTTTTTGACGTCTTTGTGACATTTTAAATTACTGAGGTTTTTAATATTTTCAATCATTCAATGTTTATGCATAACGAACTTTTTCAGTACGTTATATAAAACTTGATAAAAAATATTCGTTACTAAAACTTGATAACGAAAAGTGATAAGGGAACAAATAGTTAGACGAATATGCATTATAAAAGTTGCTGATTGCTCAAATAATTGTATAAATAAATAAATCCTTTATATGCCTGTAATATCACATTAATTTTGTATTCAAAGATTTTAATATCAATTTGAAATATATTAATATGTTTTCTACTCATACTTTAAGCTCGGTTGGAACAAGTTGGAATGTTGGATCAAACTGTTGGTTACAAACATATTTACTTAAGTATTTAATATAATCAAGCGCCGTAGTAATGGGAATAAGTTAGAAGTTATTCAGTCTCAGTACTTCCACAGAAGCACTAAAGCGTTACACGTTAATCGTGTAATGTCTGGTTTATAATGAACTAGCGACCCGCCCCGGCTTCGCACGGGTGCAATGCTGATATTTAATGGATGTTATCATACATATAAACCTTCCTCTTCAATCACTCTATCTATTAAAAACCGCATCAAAATCCGTTGCGTAGTTTCAAACATTTAAGCATACAAAGGGGCATAGGGACAGAGAAAGCGACTTTGTTTTATACTATGTAGTGATTGTGGGATCAGGATATTCCCATTTAAAGCAAGCTGGGCTTTTAGGCTTCTATGGAAGTACCGCCACTGGTTTATTTTAGTAATAAATTAACAATATATCCATGTAGTATTGTACACGTGTGTACCGGACCTAAGATTTATGACAATAAAGACATTAACATAAAAAGATTTATTTTATTTATATACAATAACAAATGACCAATAATTTGCTTCTTGCATTAATTTCAAGTTAATATTGTAAATGTTAATTTTCAGTTACAAATTCGACCTCACACCTTTAACTTGTTTTGATTTCACTCGCCACAGATCCTGTAAAATAATCAAAAAACCAAAGATCATCATCACCACATATCATCAGCCCATGTATGTCGGGAAACAGATAATTGTATGATGACAAGTGTCGCCGCTTATGAGTCATTTTTTCATTCTACGAGACACGACAGGAAATGTAAATATTTGGAACAAAAATGAAGGGAACAATTATAAAACCAACAATATTATTCAATTTCTGCCTCGTGGTCTCGCGGTACAAGTATGTGCCGTGCGATCTAGAGGTCCTGAGTTCGATTGGGTTTTTCCATTAGGAAATTCTCAGTAGCATCACTGCTACCGCCCCCTGTTACGTGGGACTGATACATACTGGAGATATGGGTGTAGAAATGCACCCCTGCCTACCCTATCAGGGAATATAGGGGTTACTTTATATATGTATACTTACTGTGAAACTCAATTCGGCGCCTCTTCTTTGAAGTTCTTTTTCTATTTGCGTTGCCAACAGTTCTTGTGGCGATCCCTTCACGTCGATGTACTGGCAGTGGCTGTTCGCGTAATGACACGTCATAGCTTTGCGGTAGTTCTGGAATGGAGAATTTTATCTCATGAAGCATGAGTGTGGCGTGCAAAGAAATTGTCTTGAAGCTTTGTTTGGTTAATATCGTGTGAGAGTATCAGTTAAGGTGTTTGAACTTTGTCGTGAGTTTAAGTCTTTATTAAACAGATTATTATTGTATTTTTTCCACATCATTGTCATCTTCATCAATAGAATCAAAATCATCATCATCATAATCGTCGTCGTCATCATCAGCCCTTATACGTTTCACTGCTAGACATGGGCCTCCGCTACTATTTATTTGGATGATTTCAAATATCTCTACTTAGCTTGTATGGGGTCCAAAAATTACTCGAATAAAATCTACCTATTTCTGTACCCTTTAAAAATGTAATGGATATTTTCAAGTTCAATTCTTGTTATAAGAAACATATAGCACAGTGTCTGTTTAAAGGTTAAGAAAACCTTTTGTTTTTAATCTTTTAGTTGTCTAGTCCGTGCTCTCTAGGCCAAATTGATGGACTAAAGTCCTATATAGATGGGCATTTGCCCGGAAAAAACCCCGACGTGGGAATAAATGGGAAAATACCCGAAAAATATGCGGGAATGGAAAAATATTCGGGTTTTTTCATATTTAGCATATGTAACATTTATGTAATGTATAGAGATATGTATATATCAAATAGTACGTCCTATTACTACTAGTTAGAGCTAATCTAACTTTGTTTATATTCATAATTCAATAAATCCATATTAATATTATAAATGCGAAAGTAACTCTGTCTATCTGGAAATAGGTTCGCCCCCTATTACGTGGGACTGATACATACATGGCGAAATGTGGGTGCAGAAATGCATCTCTGCCTACCCCTTCGGGGAATATAGGCGTGAGGTATGTTATAACTCTGTCTATCTGTTACGCTTTGACGTAAAAACTACTAAATGAATTTAATTGAAACTTTACAATAATATAGTTTATACATCAGAATGAAACAAATGATACTTTTTATCCCGGAAAATGTAGTATTCCCGTGGGAATGGTTATTTCTGGATCTACCCAAGCGATTTGAATGAAATTTGGTGTAAAGAGAGGTAGAGCTCACAAAATTAACATGGGATGGTTTTTATCCCGGAAAATGAAGTATTCTCGTGAGAATGGGTATTTCTGCGTCTACTGGGACAAAAGGATTTATGGTTTGGAGATAAATAGGAACCAAGGAAGTAATATAGAATACTTTCTATCCCAGAAAATGTATTCCCGTGAGAATGGGTATTTCTGGATCTACCAAACCGATTTGAATGATTTCTGGTATGTGCATAAACATGACTCTGAAAAGTAAAAAAGATTATAACTTATTTTATATCTGAACTCAACCCTGTAGTCTACGCGGACGAAGTCGTAGGCAACAGCTATACGTTATATATGCTAAAAACTTGTCTTGTTGTTTGTCTGTGTGTGTTCATGCGCTCTTAGTGACAAGTAACCCGAAACTACGTACGAGGGTGGGGGGCGGTGAAGCAAGTAGTTGCAGCGGCGTACGCGTTGGTGATCTATTTAACTCAAACGTTGTTTTGACTTCGTACTGCGAACTCGTGTTAATTTGTAGGTTTAATTGACGACATGGATTTTGTTTTGTGGACTTTGATTGCCTAGTGAGATTAAATACGTGGTTTACTTTGGGTTGACGACTATTGCGACTCTTACGGACTTCGATACCTTCTTCTTATTACGAGCCGTTATCAACACCCAGGCAATTGTTAAGTCCATTGGGTAGCCCTATAAGTGACGATGATTGATTCCATACTGCGACAATTGCAGCAGCTCCGTGGGCATCAATGATGACGTAGAAGACTGATTGGTTTTTATTTTTATAGTATAAAGTTGATTTGATCTCTTTGTTAGTATATAAGATTAGTGATTCCTATTATAAGATCAAAACTCAAAATATAAATATGTTACGTTTTTATCGTTGATTTTTTCATGTGTTATTAAAAATAATTATAAAAGTATATTTCTAACATGTAATTCTTAATATTTTTATTTTACCATCTAAGCAAAGAATAATTATAATAAACACTATTTAAAATTGGGGTAACTCATTATATTTATTTAAAAAAAAAAACATTCAAATTCGGGTCAATATGACCAGGGGTCATCGTCCTATTAACTTTTTTCACGTCATTTGCACCGGATTAATCATTATGACTACTGCGACAGTGACAAAAAAATTTCAATTGTAAAAAAACATTTTAGTAACTTTTGTCAAGAAATGATTTATCATCATCATCATCATCAGCCAATCTCAGTCCACTGCTGGACATAAGCCTCCCCCAATGAGCTCCACCCGGATCGGTCGAAGGCCGCCTGCAGCCAGCGACGTCCTGCGACCTTTACGAGGTCGTCTGACCATCTGGTTGGAGGGCGTCTCAGGCTGCGTATTTCAGTACGTGGCCTCCACTGGAGAACTTTCTAGCCCCATCGATCATCAGCTCTCCGCGCTATGTGGCCGACCTATTGCCACTTCAACGAGCTAATCCGTTGGGCTATATCGGTTACTTTAGTTCTCCTACGGATCTCCTCATTCCCTATATGAGATATTTTCTAAGTTATAAGATATGTCTATAAGTTGTTTTCAAGGGTCATCACAAACCGTCTCGAACGCAGGTTTGATGACTTACAGCCTCCCGAACAAGCTGGCTTCCGAAAAGGCTTTAGCACCATAGACCACATCCATACGCTTCGGCAAGTTATACAGAAAACCGAGGAATACAACTTGCCACTTTGTTTAGCGTTTGTGAACTATGAGAAAGCCTTTGATTCGATCGAGACGTGGGCGGTGCTAGAGTCTCTCCAGCGGTGTCACATTGACTGTCGGTACATCGAGGTGTTGAAAAGTATATACAGCAACGCCACCATGTCGGTCCGAGTACAAGATCAGAGCACGAAGGCTATTCCACTACAGAGAGGCGTGAGACAGGGAGATGTTATATCTCCGAAACTGTTCACTGCCGCGCTGGAAAACGCCTTCAAGCTCTTGGAGTGGAAAGGATTCGGCATTAACATCAACGGCGAGTATATCACACACCTTCGGTTTGCCGACGATATTGTAGTCATGGCAGAATCACTGGAGGACCTTAGCACTATGCTCGAAGACCTCAATCGAACAGGTGGGTTTGGGGATCTCTCAACAGGTGGGTCTTAAAATGAACATGGACAAGACGAATATCATGTCGAATGTCCATGTTGTGCCCACCCCAATCGCAGTTGGGGGCTCGACTCTCGAAGTTGTAGACGAATATGTCTATTTGGAATAAGTGGTCCGGTTAGGCAGGTTCAACTTCGAGAGATAGGTCAATCGTCAAATCCAACTCGGTTGGGCAGCGTTCGGAAAGCTAGGAGACGACTTCTCGTCCGAAATACCTCAGTGCCTGAAGACGAAAGTCTTCAATAGTTGTGTGTTACCAGTGATGACATACGGCACTGAGACGTGGCCTCTCACTAAAGGCGTCATGGGACGGCTCAGAGTCACTCAACGTGCTATGGAGAGGGCTATGCTCGGGGTTTCCCTACGTGATCGATCAGAAATGAGGAGATCCGTAGGAGAACTAAAGTAACCGACATAGCCCAACGGAAGAAATGATTATCGTAAGTGTTATACCTAAATGATTATCGTATGTGTAATAATGATTATCGTAAGTGTAATAAATGATTATTGTATGTGTAATAAATGATTACTACTACTCTCTCGTTCTTTTTTTTTCAAAGATTTTTAAAATTTAAATAGTAGTTCCTTCTGCAATTCAGCAACATTCCATCACAATGCACAGAAAAAATCTTATTATAAAACAAGAAGACGTCTTTTTCTTTTAGTTCCTGGATCAGGCTACACATTTGGACGTTTCGAACAGCAGGCAACAGCTAGTACCTTATATACGCTGGTGCAAAGTATGTGCGCATTGCAAAGTACCTATTTTTCGCTGCATTTGTTCTATAAAGCAAAAAAAACGTTATTTTTTTTTAAAAATCGCGATAATCACGTTAAGTGATGAAAAAGCCCGTCGATTGGTTTTTTCCCGCATAAATACCCGATTTTTTCCCAAATGGAAATTTCCCAGGGAATTTCCGATTCGGTTTTTTCCCACCGCCCATCTATAGTCCTAGTTAATGGATTTTGAAAAAACTTTGAGGAAAATACGAAGATTTTTATCATTGTTACGAGTAGATTTATTAAACTGGTTAAGATTATAATATTAGGGTATAATAAAGTTTAAATGCAGATAGAAAGGATTTACAACAATCCCGTGGCTCAGTTGGCTTGACACCAGCTTGCAAAACGAAGGGGTGTGGGTTTGATCTCCGCATCGAGATAAATGTTTATATGACCCATAAATATATTTTAGGATCTGAGTATTTCAAAGACCATAAGCCTCTCATAGTATCTGACACCCATAAAAGAGATCTTCAGAACTAATTAATTGACTGTTGGGTGTATATATAAAAAAATATCAATAGAAGTTGTCCTACATTGTCGTTATTGCCTATCTTTTATTAATTCGCTCTGCAGTATAAAAATTTTACATGCTCCTAAACAAAACAAGTGTCATATTTACGCAAGTTTGCACAGTCGTTCTGGCGTTAAAGGTCTGACATTTATGCATCCATACCTTTTATAATATACACAGGTAAAGGGCACAGAGAAGGCTATTTCAATCTTACATTTATTCCACCATGAGGGTGACATAAATCTGTATACATACTACTACTGGGTAAGGACCTCCAATACCGATTTCATCATCATCATCATCAACAGCTTTTATTTCGTCTACTGTTGTACATAGGCCTGATACCGATTTAAGGATCTTCCTATTCCTGCGAAATAAACGTAGTAAGGTGGAATACAAAATATTGATGAGCTTATGGAATGCCTAATAAATTAATGCAGTTTCAAATAAACTGATTATTCAGATATTAGATAACTATTGGAGTTAAACTAATCATTCCAGCAATACACATTGCAAAGAGAACCACAAAATATTGAATAAATAAATAAATAAATACACCCGACAGTCACATACATAGTCCTGACCCTACACTAAGATACGAGTCTTGTGTCGTGGGTATCAGAAACTACGAGAGACTTTTCGGTCTCACAAACACCCAGACCCGAAACAAATATTTGTGGATCACACAAACATTTGTCTCGGTGCGGGGATCGAACCCGCGGTCGATCGTTTCGCAAGCTGGTATCTAGCCAACTGCGCCACGGGGCTGTCCGAATGAGCTGTGTTTCAGCAAGAGATTAGTAGTTTCAAATGAAATCAAGTACTAACCTTGGAGACATTAGGTTGAGAACCGTGCACCATGTAGGGACTGAAGATGACGGTATCTCCAGGGTCCATGGTGAGGTAGACTCTCTTCTCCACAGGAGCCACCGCCTCCTCATCCACTATCTCGTAGAAGAATTGCAGGAGTTCCTGTTGAATGGATAAAGGTAATGACTTTGCCAAGTTTCCGTCTATGCGCATAGCAGAATAGTCCAAATATACTATTGAATTTTTGTTAAAAACGTATTTATAGTATATGAATCTATTTCTCATGCCACAGAAAATACAGTCTGTTTGACAAGAGCGTGTACGGCAAAACTCGGGAATGAATTGGGATAAAAAATAGAAAAAAAATACACTCATTATACATGATATAGACAATGATGCTTTATTATTAATAACTTGTCCAGTCGCCTCCATTATCAATAATTGACTGGAGTCTTCGAGGCATACTTTCTACTAATTTTATTGCATAATCCACGGACAAAGACCTCCAAATAAGTCTAATTTCACGAACTTATCGTTTTAAAGTCCAGATTTTCTTTCCTCGAAGCTTCAACTTCATGAGTGCCCAAACATTTTCTATTGGATTTGCATCCGGCGACTGTGATGGCCAATCTAGTACTTCAACGTCATTCTCTTGTTTCCACGCAGTACAAAGACGACTCCGATGTTTCGGGTCATTGTCTTCTTGCAATAGCCAATATATGTTTTTCCTTTTAAACCACTTTTGAGCAGATGGTAATAAAGCCATTTGATATATTTTGACCATTTTAGCTGCATTTAAATTACCTGTAAATATGTGCAAGGTACCAAATCCCTGTTTTGAAAAACAACCCCAAACGTGCACCTTCACCGGATGTTTAACGGTCCGCTGGATGAATTTATTGGCGTGGGTACACCAGGTATGAGTGATAGAAGAACGTGCCCAAAAAGAAGCTTCGTCCGAAAAATTACATTGTCCCAATCCCGGTCCAAATGTTCCTGCGCCCAAGTGAGTCTCTTTTTAACATGATTTTCCGACAGTAGCGGTTTCTTTATTATGCTACGAAATTTTACATCATGAGCCAGTAAACGTCTTCTTATAGTATCACATGACACATTAAGGCCTTTTTTAAGCAAAACCGCTTGACCACCACGTAACGATAGGCGAGAATTCTTCTCGAATACCCGTAAAATCATTTTGTCCTCCTTTTTCGTTGTTTTTTGCGTAGAGCCACGATTAGGCAGATCGTCGACATTTTTTACTTCAGAATAGCGTTTCACCCACTTACTAACAAATGTCTTTGACTTTTTCATGTATTTTGCAGCGGCTGCGTATGACATTTTGGGTCCTTTTGGATGCAAACACAAGAACACTGCTTCATAACGTGATGCGTACGTAGCACTCATGACGAAATGCGTCCTCCTCTGACAAAGATCGAACGACAACTGAAACTCTATACACAAAGCATCTGAGGGGAAGGGGCTAGCTACCTGCCAAATTTACAACCAAGCTTCTAGCGGTACCTAAAAAAAAGTTTTGCCGTACACGCTCTTGTCAAACAGACTGTACATTTTTAGGAAAAAAGTGGTTCTTAAGCTAGTTTCATAAACCAAATTGTACATTGAATCCAACAAATATCAAGTACGTTATTTAATTTAGACTTTATTTAAAATTATTTACCACTCTGTTCGGAACGCATTTTGTTTAGAGATGAAAAGTAAAAAACTTTTTTTGTCGCATTTTGATCTAAATTCGAGCACCTCATTGATTTATTTGCGAGGTTAAGTTGGATTGTGGTGATACATACCTTCAAGGCATCATCATGTTTATAAAGTACTTTGGCTTTATGCGACCCTGGTACCATGTACAAACATCCATTCTCCATATTCACTGGGTCGACAGCTGTCCATACACCGACTATCTTCTCAGCTGGTCTTATAGGGAAGTAATACAGGTCCTGAAAAAATGGGACAGTTTTAAATAGTTCTTGCTGTGTGAGGTAAGGCTACATAGAATACGATAAGAATAAGAATACAATCTTAAACGTATAATCTCTATTTATCATCAGCCCATATAAGTTACACTGGTGCGAACAGCCTCTATCATAGAAAGGGTTTTGATCTTAGTGCACCACGCTAGCTTAGCGCGGGTTGGTGGACTACACACCTAAGAAAGAATTTTTAGGTGTACAGGTTTTCGAATACACTCATAACTTCGAAAACCGGCGAGATTTTCGACCATGCACCTGAACCTCGACACCAAATATTTATAATTTATTTTCAGTTTGTAATAATTCCTGACAAACTTAACAACTTTGATGGATGGAAATTATTAGGTATATATATCCTGGTTACAAGTTAATACCAATGGTGGGTTGCCAAAATGTTTTTTTTTAGTTTCGTCGTCATAAACCCATATAAGTCCACTGCTGGGCACGGGTCTCCTCTACCATTGAGAGGGTTTTAGGCCATAGTCCACCACGCTGGCCTAGTGCGGGTTGGCGTACTACACACCTAAGAAATTCCTAAGAACTCTTAGGTGTGCAGGTTTCATCACGATGTTTTCCTTCACCGTTAAAGCAAGTGATAATTCAATGTGAATACACACATAACTTCGAAAAGTCAGAGGTGTGTGCCTGGGGTTCGAACCCGCGACCGGCGAGATTCTCGCCCGCGTGCCCAAACCTCGAGGCCATCACTGCTTTAGTTTTCTGACAGGTTCTTTATACAGCTTGTAAAGATTACCTGATGAGGAGGATGTCGTGTGGTCCCCGGCGGCTTGTTAATGATCATGCAGTTGATAGCAGTCAGGTCCTCGCCGATGAGTTGAGACACGATGTTCAGCAGCCCAGGGTTCTCGCTGTACGTCTTGAACACGTCATCATATAGAATCTCCTGGATCTGATGAAGGGACAAGACGAATACTCAAGATTTTAGAGGACAGATATTGGTTATTAGGCTCGGCTCAATTTGCTTAAAATTTTCGATTTTTATGATACGGGAACACTAAATTATTCCACTGGATTATTAGTTAAATAGCTCCGTTGCGCAGTTGGATGGGCACCAGCTAGCCAAACGAGAGGCCGCGGTTTCGATTCCCTCACTGAGACTGATGTGTGATCCACAAATATAAGTTTCGGGTCTGGATGTTTGTGAGACCGAAAAGTCTCTCGTGGTTTTTGCGACACAAAACTTGGGTATTAATGTGGGGTCAGAATATGTATGTCTATGTGTATGTTGATTGTTATTGATTAATGTTATTTATTCTAGGATAAAAAGTTTGGTATAACAGTTCGCAGGATCCTGCCTATCACCATAGCAAAAACAATAGAATAACATCATCTACAATGAGAGCATGTGTTATTTTAAATATTCCCGTCTTATTTAACCAAGTTTGATAGAAAGAGTTACTTTGTCATTTGGAATATTATAATTAAATTAGAAAGAATTATAATAGTCGTACCTTATTGATATAGTCTTCGGGTTTAGATTTTATCTTATACAGTTTTTTATCCTTTACGATGGAAATCATTCCTTTGTTGGCCCCGTTGCATAGTTCTACAAATCTTGCCCTAAAATAAATTTAACCATTTCTTAATATCATCACCCTGTATACGTCCCACGGCTGGGCACGGGCCTCCTCTACCATTGAGAGGATATTTATTAATATATGAGTTCATTATTCTTTTTTCATAATACTAATATTAGGAATATCATAACGTTTGTGACGTTGTTGGATGTATTCAAATTGAATTATCACTTGCTTGAACGGTGAAGGAAAACATCGTGATGAAACCTGCACACGTGAGAGTTCTTAGGAATTTCTTAGGTGTGTAGTCCGCCAACCCGCACTAGGCTAGCGTGGTGGACTATGGCCTAAACCCTCCCAATGGTAGAGGAGACCCGTGCTCAGCAGTGGGCGTATATGGGTTGATGAAGTAAGTAATGAAATAGATAGCCCAAGTATCGAGGAAGGTTAAAGACTGTCAATTACAACGGAGATTTAGCAAAAAATGTGCTGAAAAGGAAAAAGAACGCCTTTTAAACTCTTAAGGTAATCCATATAGACCTATGGGCAACAGTTATGTAAATTTATGAACTCTAAGATTACCCATTGCAAAGAATTTCAAAAGTTATGTAAATTTAATGGTATACTAAGTACATACGGTACTTAGTGATTCCATGTGATGAATACGGATTTCAAAATCTTACTCGCCCGCTATGGACTTCATAGCTAGTGACCATAAAAACAGAATGAATTAAGAGCCATATACCTATGGCTGTATAAAAAATGTGGTAGAATTTAATGCAGACTATAGGTAAACTCTCGTCTTTATTTAAAAAGGTTACTTGCTTATTTTATGTTTTTTTTAAATACTTACTTGTACTTCTCCAAATCTTTAGTACAGAACAAGCGAGGAATTACCAAATACCCGTTCTCATTGTAAAAGTCTAACTGCTCTTTCGTCAGGGTATATTCCGAAGCAGATACACTAAAATAAAATAAATATTAGTACCCAATCACTGGCTCGCTATGATAAGGTTGTATGTGATGGTTTTAGCACTTATTTTATTATGAATACCACGAGGTTCTATCTAACTCATGTTATATGTATTTCGAGTTTCGACCTATGCATAATGTTACTTATGACTATAACACCAAAGTACTTTTTATATATTTATAGACAAAACTTGTCTATATATTGCACTAGTGAAGTAATAATAATCATAACTTTTGTTGTTGTTTGAGGAACAAAAGAAGTAACAGATAATTTTGTACCAATTCAGTACAAAGCGCTCAGAAAGAGAAGTTGAGTTTTTGCGCATATAACTTTATTCTGCTCATAGGTCGATTTGCTAAAATTGTACCATAGAACCGTGTAATAGTGACCCAGTGATATGTATGTACGTATTTATACGCCCGTAAGTAGTATATATGTGTTCTTTCTGGCTCACTATTTTCGGGCCATGTTTTTGAATGAATCGACTCCCTCGCCTAAAAAAAAAAAAAAAAAAAAAAAAAAAAAAAAAAAAGTTTGGTGTCTAATTGGGGGTTTTAGGGGACGCCCGTTCGATCTGTGCTATCCGTTTTCTTCTATCTGCAACCGTTACGATTTTAGCTGATCTATTGCAACAGCCCCACTACCCCTAATCACCTCATTACGGTACTCATTACCTCGTCTTAATTACGGTCACCCATTGTGTTACGACTCGACACTAATTACCCTTAATCACCCTGTTCCTCATCAATAACAACACATTATTTCAATTGTTTATGCTTTATTCATACAAAAATTGACTTAAACATTATATCCACTAACATGTCATTTTTTAAGGTATCCATATTGAATTGGTTGAAAAATTCAGTATTGGACATCCCATTAAACTTATAAAATATGTACAATATACAGTACTCTCCACAAACTGAAGTCCAATCATTTTGTATCCGTTTACTACAAAATTTCCATTGCTTTGAATTTCTATTCAAGAACATTTTGTGATAGCCAGTAGGAGAACGACCATATGAATCGAAATATTCTCCAACACCGCGACTGTCTATATGTATAGCTATCCAGTGAGATCCTGGCTTTGTGTCCGGGTCCAAATTGCTTATAAGATACATAGGAACTTGTACATTCATTGGCAATCTGTTTGCAGCATATACATTGTACTGTAGACTTGGATGAATTTTTACTAAGCATTGTTGAATTTCATTAGTATTCATGGCTGCATTAATTTTGATATGACTGAATAATTTGCTGGATCACAGCTAAGTGAAAAGATGAAGACATGGTACACATATATAAGAGGTAAATAAGGTGTAAATAAAAGGTAAGGATAATGTTATAAGAAGCTTTATTTTAATCATAAACTTAGCACTAAGTAATACAATATTTACTATTCTAGTCTTAGCTGCTATAATCAACAGTTACATTTCGATTTTTATCTATTTCGATAATGTTGTCAAACTCGGCATATACCACACAGTTTATTGTTTGAGTAAGTGTGGATTCAAAACGAACTTCTAATCTTACGCTACCGTGCTTTATAAGATTCCAATGACTCGACGAGTTGGCTGATAAATCAGGGGTAAGATCAAAAGCTAACAAGCAATATCCATTGGAATATTTATCACGAGATATCCCATTACCTTCATTTAGAAAATGTATTCCCGTTCCTGAGAATAAGGTATGATAAGTTGTAGTAAACAATTTATTCTCAAACGATGGTTGCAAAGCTTTTGAGGGTATTTGTTGCCCATCTATGTACAAACAAAATGAGCTCATATCATAGTTTTCAAAGTTCAATGGATTTTTAGTTAGACTACCATTGAACGCTGCATTATTAACAAACCCAACTATACATCTTTTAGGTACTTGGCCGAGAAAAATATTATCAAGTGTTTTTCCTTGAACTCCTGATGGTATTGTTAACACTTTAACTTCAGCTCGAGTTATGGGATATTTTGCAGTAGTAGATGCTAGAACTTTTTGATGAGCAAGTAAAACTGATGGATTAATTTTTGTTCTTCTTACAACGAGAGTTGCATCTGTTATGCTAACTTTAAATTTCATGTCATTCGATGAAGCCATAAGATTAAACGATTCGCGAGATCTGACTAACTTTACACTCATTTCGACACCATTGATCAAACAAAATGAGCTCATATCAGTTCATATTTGAGAAACTATTACTAAATGGTATGCAAATATTGTGAAATAGAGATAATGTAATTGATTTTTAATGTTGTCAAAATCTATAAATTGTTCTTCATTTAAATCAGTCTCACAAATATGACAACTTATACAATTGTTAACGATATTTTGATCTTCTACCGTCAATTGTTTGGGACATTTTTGAAAATTATTTTTACTACAAATTGATTTCAAATCGTTGTAAATTCTCTTCATAAATACTTGTGCGCAATCAGATCCACAATAGGACTCATATTTTGATAAATTATTACTATATGAACACTTTATGTAGTACCCAAAACTATATGGTTCGTGTTTTTGAACGTTATTTGTATACGATTTGGATGGATTATTAGAACATGAATTAATTGGATTTAAAAATGCTTCAAAATCTGCATATATAACAAAAGGCACTTTTAACTTTCGTTCAAAATGATCAAACATCAATTTGTCGTTAGATGTGGGCTGACCAAACCAATTTTTAAATGTTTTATCACTTGTTGGTAATTCAGTAATAACATGAGTGCAATCATATTGTTGATGATTCAACCACCTTTCACTAGTTGGAAAATGCAATAAACATCCATCACAAATATGAACAGTATGATGTTGCTTTGAAAGTTGTTTGCTAACTAAACGAGACAAGTTTTTAATAAAACAATAATGATTATTTGCACCATTAGTTAAATACAACAAATTTATATGAGTACTTTTACGACTCTTTGTGAAATACAAAGGACCAATAATACTATGCAGTTTAGTACCTTTATTAAATTCTAAACCAAAAACATTTATGCTAATATTGTTTAATTTTTCAACTTTGGCAATGTCGGTTAATTTAACTGGAAATGATACGCCATTGAAATTCAATTTTTCAGAATGCATAGCATATGACGATACGCGACCAGCATTTTTACTAACCGGGTAAAGAGCGGAAAGTAAAGACCACTTGAAACATAAATAATCTGCGTTTTGAACATTAATTATAGCCTTTTTTGCACTAATATCTTTGGGTAAATCAATATAAGAAGTACCACGAAGAGGATTAAATTTATTAATATTCATATCTATGCTTTTTATGTGTTTTAGACTTCACCCACTATCTTTTTTCTCAAAACTACTAATTTTATTTGCTAACGTGTCACACAAAGATGTGAAAAAAATATTAAGATCATCCCCACGAAATATGATAAAATTACATGTTTGAAAATCAAACGAATTCACAGTATCACCTTTGCTTTGTTGAACGAATTCAGCATGTAATATGAAATTAACTTTAAAAATACTATGATTTTCAATTGACTCTTCCACTAAATATAAAATATCATCTTTAATTGAGTTTAAAAACGATTCAGGAGTTTGAAATGTTGCTTCAAAAGACTGGTTTGATTTATTGAAAATTTTATATGTTATGATTCTTTGTCCAAAAGCAGTTTCAATAACTGATACGTTTTCAAAAGTTTTGTATAATTTAAGAGAATTATTTTTATGAATATTACTTTTTAAGTGGTTGGTAAAATATCGTCTTCTGACTGTAATTTGGCAAGCGTCACAATTTACTACATCTAAATGATTACCTGCGTGGGATCCTCCTCCAATACCCGAAGAAGTTGAAGCCGATTCTCCAGTTCTTGAACGTTTCACGTCAGGATGGGGGCCATCATGAAGTGTATTCCTTTTAAGTGACCCTCCTTGTTGTGGTTGACTATAACAAAAGAAAAATATTAGTACAATTGTTAAAATCAAAATCTTTGACTAAAATAGGTATTGAACTCAGTACTTACATGCTATGATTTTCAACTGATGCATATGTGAACACTTCATCGAAACGTGAACTCAATGTTTCGCATAACTCCACTTCTTCACAAATTTTAACCATTTCGTTTTCATTGTCGATATCTTCAATTTCGGGACTGAAGCTTTTACTTTTATTGGTGAAATCCATTTTATAGTTAAACATCAAGATCGGATGAAAGTTACTTCACGAATAACGACATTCAACTGTCTATTATTTCAAATTTCTTAGGGAACTTATACAAAATATACATGTAGATAACTTAGTTCATTAATGGCCCATAAATATAAAACAATGATGGTAATTCCTTATATGTTGTTTTTAAAAAAGTATTTTTTGCAAGTTTCACTATTCGTTATTTCTTTTGTTATATTGTATATTAATTTTTCAACATTTTCGAATTGTTTCCCTCTTTTTAACGTGTACAATTTTAATCGCATTTCACTGTTTTTCCAGTGTTCTGTGGGTTCAATTTTAGCGATTTTTTTGAGATCGTACACCTCGATTTTTATGAGGTGTGTAGAATTTTTCTCATCATCTTTGTTTGTAGTTATAAAGGCAGTGCCTCCACTCTGTGTTCGAGACACAGTGCTTGATGTCTTTTTCTTCTTATTTTTCGGTGTTATTTGAAACAGATCATCGATTTCTTGTTTTTCTGGTTCTTTTCTTTTGTTCGATTGTTGTGGTGCAGTTATCTCCAACTCAGTTTCGGAATCCGAGAGTGTACTGTAATAGAAGCCTTTGCTGGTATTCCCTTCCTTCATATAACTGAATGAGTTCTGTAACAATATAACAAAAACGCAATGAAACTCTACTAACAATCCAGTATCAATAAGTTTCAAAATTAATAAAAATGTGTCTTACCTCCATTATATCGTTGCACACTGTAATTCACTGTTGTTAACTAAATTCACCGTACCACTACTACTAGGGACTGTAGCATTTCAATATCATTGTGGGTTTATATACCAGCGTAATCGACATTCTTCAAATAAATCATTAAATATCTAGTTTCAATAAATAACAACATTAAAAATCAATTACATTATCTCTATTTCACAATATTTGCATACCATTTAGTAATAGTTTCTCAAATATGAACTGATATGAGCTCATTTTGTTTGATCAATGGTGTCGAAATGAGTGTAAAGTTAGTCAGATCTCGCGAATCGTTTAATCTTATGGCTTCATCGAATGACATGAAATTTAAAGTTAGCATAACAGATGCAACTCTCGTTGTAAGAAGAACAAAAATTAATCCATCAGTTTTACTTGCTCATCAAAAAGTTCTAGCATCTACTACTGCAAAATATCCCATAACTCGAGCTGAAGTTAAAGTGTTAACAATACCATCAGGAGTTCAAGGAAAAACACTTGATAATATTTTTCTCGGCCAAGTACCTAAAAGATGTATAGTTGGGTTTGTTAATAATGCAGCGTTCAATGGTAGTCTAACTAAAAATCCATTGAACTTTGAAAACTATGATATGAGCTCATTTTGTTTGTACATAGATGGGCAACAAATACCCTCAAAAGCTTTGCAACCATCGTTTGAGAATAAATTGTTTACTACAACTTATCATACCTTATTCTCAGGAACGGGAATACATTTTCTAAATGAAGGTAATGGGATATCTCGTGATAAATATTCCAATGGATATTGCTTGTTAGCTTTTGATCTTACCCCTGATTTATCAGCCAACTCGTCGAGTCATTGGAATCTTATAAAGCACGGTAGCGTAAGATTAGAAGTTCGTTTTGAATCCACACTTACTCAAACAATAAACTGTGTGGTATATGCCGAGTTTGACAACATTATCGAAATAGATAAAAATCGAAATGTAACTGTTGATTATAGCAGCTAAGACTAGAATAGTAAATATTGTATTACTTAGTGCTAAGTTTATGATTAAAATAAAGCTTCTTATAACATTATCCTTACCTTTTATTTACACCTTATTTACCTCTTATATATGTGTACCATGTCTTCATCTTTTCACTTAGCTGTGATCCAGCAAATTATTCAGTCATATCAAAATTAATGCAGCCATGAATACTAATGAAATTCAACAATGCTTAGTAAAAATTCATCCAAGTCTACAGTACAATGTATATGCTGCAAACAGATTGCCAATGAATGTACAAGTTCCTATGTATCTTATAAGCAATTTGGACCCGGACACAAAGCCAGGATCTCACTGGATAGCTATACATATAGACAGTCGCGGTGTTGGAGAATATTTCGATTCATATGGTCGTTCTCCTACTGGCTATCACAAAATGTTCTTGAATAGAAATTCAAAGCAATGGAAATTTTGTAGTAAACGGATACAAAATGATTGGACTTCAGTTTGTGGAGAGTACTGTATATTGTACATATTTTATAAGTTTAATGGGATGTCCAATACTGAATTTTTCAACCAATTCAATATGGATACCTTAAAAAATGACATGTTAGTGGATATAATGTTTAAGTCAATTTTTGTATGAATAAAGCATAAACAATTGAAATAATGTGTTGTTATTGATGAGGAACAGGGTGATTAAGGGTAATTAGTGTCGAGTCGTAACACAATGGGTGACCGTAATTAAGACGAGGTAATGAGTACCGTAATGAGGTGATTAGGGGTAGTGGGGCTGTTGCAATAGATCAGCTAAAATCGTAACGGTTGCAGATAGAAGAAAACGGATAGCACAGATCGAACGGGCGTCCCCTAAAACCCCCAATTAGACACCAAACTTTTTTTTTTTTTTTTTTTTTTTTTTTTTTTTTTTTTTTTTTTAGGCGAGGGAGTCGATTCATTCAAAAACATGTCCCGAAAATAGTGAGCCAGAAAGAACACATATATACTACTCCCGTAATTCATTTCTTCAACTACTTTTAAGCCCCGGCTAATGTGGGGCAAACATTTAGACTCAATGCTGCTACTGAGAATTTACAATAAAAAACGTATGGAAGGGATAAACATTGAAAGGAACAAGGAAATGAGGTAAAACTGTTTATATCAGGAATGAAATTCTTGTTTTTTTTATCTTTAACTTCGTAATCAACACAAAACCTGTCTGTTGCTGTTTCCCGCGAAAAAAAGAACTGTCAAATTTTAAAAATTAGAATATCGCCTCATGTAATTTTTTCGTAACACATTGAATTCACTAGTTTACTACTTTAACTCAAGTGTAAATTAATAAAATAAATACACCCAACAGTCACACACATAGTTCTGACCCCACACTACGATACAAGATCTTTGTCGGGAGTATCAGAAACTACAAGAGACTTTTCGGTCTTACAATCACCCAGACCTAAAACAAATATTTGTGGTTCTCAAAAACAGTTTGCCACATACAGTAATCTTTACCTCTATCGGACGTCTTATACTAATTTTTCTAGACCATGAGACCTTCGTCTATAAACAGCACTTTATTTTAAATATAAGCACGGAAATAAGGTTAATGTTAGAACTAAATTCATCGTATTTAAACAAGTCTTAAAATAGATGGTAATTATACATTATAGAGATGCCTTGAAGTTTAGCCCATATCGCGGGGTCAAACCACAGGCACACTTATGACTTTTCGATGTTATGTGTGTATTCATAATGAATTATCACTTCCGCTGAAGTTGAAGGAAAACATCTTGATGAAACCTGCATACTTAAAGGTTCTAAGAAACTTCTTAGGTGTGTAGTCCGCCAGCCCGGATTAGCCCAGCATGATAGGCCTAAACGTTCTCAGTTGTAGAGGAAGCCTGTTCCAGTAGTGGGACACATATGGGCTGATATATATTCAGTCCACTGCAGATCAGGCCTCCCCAAGAAAGCGCCAACCATCCCGGTGTTGAGCAGCCCTCATCCATCCAACACACGACACCGCACTAAAGTCTATGTGTTATGGGCTTATGTACTAGAGTACAACTTCTAACTAATTTTCGTTTAAATCGTATTTTAGTTTTGTACTATCCATAACATCTTGCATACATATATATTACATATTCATGTAAAAAAAATAGGCACAAGGATATTTGTACTTATTAGGTTAAACAACTGTTTAGTCCTACATAAGAAAGAGCTAGAATATACATAAATTTTAGGTTTTCTACAACGTCACAAACATACAAACTCACAAACCTTACCTCTTTATAATATTAGTATAGATAATATAGATGTAGTTTATAAATATAACCAAAGCAGTCACATAAATAGACTTTGATATACAAGTCTTCTTTCGGGAGTATTAGATATAAATTAATATTTCCGGTCTCAAAAATATCCATAAAAATTTTCGTAGACCAAACAAACTTTGATTAATAACATGAGCGCAACGTTGGACGTCCACCCATAAAGTGGAATGCCGAATTTAAGGAATATCACGGGATATCTTTGAGAGAGGCCTATGCCCAGCAATGGACGATTTAGGGCTGATGATAAAAAACATCGATGCTTGACAGCGCCGTGGCGCAGTTGGCTACACACCAGCTTGAAACGAGTGGCCACGGGTTCGATCTCCACACTGAGACAAAAGTTAGTGTTATACAAAAATATTTGTTTCGGGTCTGAGTGTTTGTGAGACCGAAAATTCTCTAGAAGTTTCTAATACCCACGACACAAAATTCGTATTTTAATGTGGGGTCAGGACTGTGTGTATGACTTTTGGGTATAATATTAATTCAGCAATCCACAAATATTGAACTGGTTATAAACAAAGACTGCCCGATACATAGCCGGAAATGTTTACTTTGGTGAAAACATTTGAAATTCATGATAGCACACAATAATAGTTGTAGTAAACTAATTAATGTTTCAACATTTTTATTCGCTTGTTGAGTTATGAATAATTCTAATTTTTACACGAATGCAATTAACATAATTACATGTAGTCTTATTTTAAATAATTTCTTTATTTTTCATGACATTCTTTTTTTGTAAGGCGTGATGGGCTTATGTCTCTGACTTTTCTAAGTTATGTGCGTATTCTCAATTATTTTTTATTTATGTATGCCTTTTACCCATTGCCTATAAAGACGGACTTAACGCCTAAAGCGTTTTCGGAAAATAAAAACAAACTACATATTATAAACAAGCAACAACAAGATAAATTAACATTTACACACAGATAAATTATTAATTAAAAATACTTATCTGAAATATATGCAAAAAATAATATTATAAAATTATCACTTTCTTTAACGGTGAAGAAAAACATCGTGAGGAAATTTGCTTACCTAAATTTTTTAGGAATTTCTTAGGTGTGTAGTCCGCCAACCCGCACTAGAACAGCGTGGTGGACTATGGATTAAACCTTTGCAGTAGTAGAGGAGGCCCGTGCCCATTTGTTGGGAGCGTGGGGACTGATGATGATGATGATGATGATATAGGATAGACACACATAAAGTCACGACAAAGGTCTTATGGCGTTCGATAAATTTAAGACACTTCACTAAAACCCACATCCGAAACAAATATTTGACCTACTACTGGTATAAACCTTTTTATTTTGTAACAAACATTGTCGAGGTGGTCAGATCAATAAACAAATAACTTACAATTTAGGAATCACTTTTGTATAACGGTTGAAATTCATGATGAACAACTTCTTGTTATTTAACAACTCAAAATACGGCTATTTCACTCGCCTGTTGAACCACTATTAATTAAACCAAGACGATTTCAATTAACTTTGTAATTGGATAATTTGTAAATGATATTTGTAGGTACACAAAAAATTCATTTGCAAAAGGTTATACACAAGAATAATTCATGTGCATATTTAAATATCTATACTTGGACAAAAATAAAGCTAGTCTGATATGATATGCAATAAAATTATTTAGTTTCAATATTTTTTAAATAATATTACATTTATACTTAAGTAGTAGGTACTTTATGATTAAGCAGTGGTGGCCTCGAGGTGTAGGCGCGCGATCGAGAATCTCGGCGGTCGCGGGTTTGAACCCCAGGCACGCACTTGTGACTTCGAAGTTAGGTTGCATTGAATTATCACTTGTTTTAACGGTGAAGGAAAACATCGTGAGGAAACCTGCGAACCTAAAAAGTCCTTAGGAATTTCTTAGGTGTTGTCCGCCAACCCGCACTAGGCCAGCGTGGTGGACTATGGCCTAAACCCTCTCTGTGGCCGAGGTGACCCGTGCCTAGCAGTAGGACGGATACGGGTTGATGATTTAAGGTTACTTTTTTTATTATTTTTCACTTTTCAAAGGGAACTCAGGTTTTAAAGTCGGGGTGTTTAAATTTTTATTGAATTGTTCATTTACGCCTTGTACTTTCTGATATCCGTGGAATAAAACTGGTATCTTAGTGTTAGTTCAGAAGTATACAGATCTACCAGCAAATAAATTGCAGCTATACGGATTAATGTCGACAATTAGACGAAATTGGTCGCATTATTCATAACCATTCTGTAATTTAGCTCTCTTGTTTTTTTGGAATGTTTGGTAGTTCTTGTTCTCTTTTTACATAATTTTAGTTACCCTAGCTAGATTTTTAGAAAGGTTGATTTTTAAATGTCAGTAGCAGTTAATTGACTAAGCGCAGAGCATGAACTGACATAAAAAAAGCTAAGAAGCGAACTGACGTTCCATTTCATCCCGTATGTTTTTGTAACATACGAAATGATTATGGATACAATACACACTCTGATTATAAATATTTTGTTAATACAAAATATTCGAACGTATAAGTCGATACTTATGTTACGGTCTGGAAGCAGTGGCGTGCCTAGGGTCTCAAGCTAGGGCAAGCCCATTTTTTTTTATTATTGTAATTTTACCTACTGCTGGTCTGCTGGTTACAATTACATTCACGATATGACCAACCGTAATTTAGTTATCGTATTGGTGGTACCTCGATGATTTTTTTTCAAAACTCGTTGATAGTATTATAGGAAATATTTGTGGCTTTGAGAAAAGCCGTTTTTTATGGTTTCTTGAGCGAATGAACTGAAGGAACACTGTTTCTTGTGCTGGTTTTGTGCGTACATCCTAAATAAAAGTTGAAGATAATAAAACATACCTCACGCCTATATTCCCCGAAGGGGTAGGCAGAGATGCATTTATGCACATTTCGCCAGGTATGTTTCAGTCCCACGTAATAGGGGGCGAGCCTATTGCCGTTTTTCGGGCACATTTCCAGACTCCGTGCTGCTACTGAGAATTTTCTAATGGAAAAACCCAATAACACTTTGCCCGACCCGGGAATCGAACCCAGGACCTCTAGATCGCACGGCACATACTTGTACCGCAAGACCACGAGGCAGTCGAACATAATATGATAAACTAATTTCTATTTTAAAATAAAAATAATGTTTGGTCGTAGCTTTGTGCTACTAATTTTGCGATACAGTCATGTTTTTATAAAAAATCTAAAATAATTTTACTCAATGTCTCTGATGTACGACTTTCAGAGACAGAAACAATCTCGAATATTATTGCCTAAATAATATCTTAATATTATGCACAACGGTTCTATATTACTAATATCGGGAGTTTCATCAATAATAATTATTGATATAAATTGTGTCGTGTTAATTCTATACACGATCTTAAAACATCAGCCACGGAATAAATTATATCATTTTGTATTTTATTGTACAAATAACTCGGCCCTCCTTTGACGCCATGCTGTTGTTGCATATGTTTTTCTAATACGCTATCGTATTTAGAAAGTAAAGTCACGAGTTCTAGGAAATTTCCTTTATTTAATGACAATTTAGATTCATTATGTCCTCTGAAAGGCAGTTCTTGTTGAGCTAAATGACAAATAATATCTATTAATCTTTGAAAAACATTACGATTATGATCAACGCGAGTGTTATGTTTTGTAATTTCGTAAGATATTTGACAAGAAATCGATGTTTCAATGCACTGTTTACCAAAATTATGAAAATAAATTAACGCGTTCAAGTGCTTTTGTGAATTTGAATGCCTTTTACAAGCACCAGAAAAATTATTTAAATCGTTGTATCCGCTAGAATTCCAAACATTTCTATCATTAGAAAACAATATACAACACCAGCAATATAGCCTATTTGTATGGGAACATCCGACAATCCAATTAGTTTGATACACGGATCCTTAAAAGGTTCTTTTATGACTTTTATTAATTTGCAAAATACTCAAGTCCGGTGTAGGTTTTGAACTATTTACAAGCTGTTTTTTCTCGGTATAATTTAATGAATTTACCTTATCCTCGAAGAGTAAAACTTGCACACACTTTAAACCATCGCAAGGAACAACATCACTCATTACGCTCATTTATAATTAAAGTATTCAAAATGTAAACAACAAAACCAATATAATTCAATGTTGTTGTCATTCGCTCAATGACAATTGACAAATTGTGAAGTTGCTTATTACCGACGTTTAATATTGCCAACGTAAAAAAAATTGTACAAGTTCACCATAATATAATCTAAAATAAATTAATTATCACACGCAATATTATAAAATAATAAACATATAAAATAAAATTTATTATTCTAAATAAATTTTATTATTATAATACATTACTTTTTACTAAGCGTGCAACACCGCGCTCCCAACGGGACGATGTTCAGAGGCAAAGCAGGATTTTTGTCTCCATACTAATTGCTAAAATAACGGTATCTTGTTTACGTCGAGTTTTCAAAATCCAATAGAAATTTTGACATTGTGCGAGTGAGAGGGAACACATGCGGTAAAGCCCGCCCTATCTCTCTCTAATGATTATTATGGTGAGTAGGTATTGATGTTTACTCTAAACTATTGACGTTTGTGCGCCCGCGTTGTGTTTGTTTGAAATTATATGGGCCGGGATTTGGCGCGCGGCGGCATGGCGGCGCGGGAAAAATTACGTAAATTATTAAATTTACGTAAATTTGTGTTTTTGGATGAATTTTTTTTTTGTTTGTATTTTATTAATGTTTAATCTAGTTTACATTTTAAAATTCGGAATCATGTTAGGGCAAGCCAGGCTTTTGGGCTTCTATGGAAGTACCGCCACTGTCTGGAAGTATATTCCTTTTGTGTTTATTTATTTACTAAAAATCAACCGATAATTTATTTCTATTGGTTATTTATCAGACCAGACCGGAGATAGGTATCAGGATTATTTATTAAAATAGCCATTCTTATCTAAACCTCTTTATTGCCAAAATATATATACTATGCAATGAAGCTCAGCGATTCTAAGGAGACTTAAATTGTCATGAACCCACAACGAAGTTAATCGGAAAAACAATGTAAAGGAGGATTTGGAAAACAAAGAGTTGTCCACTTATGTACAAACAGTAATAAGTGAAGAATCAACAATGGCAAAACCCGCATACCCCAATATCTTCTTCTTCTTCATCATCAACCCATATACGCCCACTGCTGAGCACGGGTCTCCTCTATCATACCCCAATATAGTTATCAAAAAATTATGTTACAGAAAGATATAAGTACAAACAAATAATGAAACTACATAAAATTTAATTTCGCTGTTACAAATTCGCTCTGACGCCCTTCACTTGCTTACTTTTCACTCGCGCCAAATCCTGAAAAGAAATTATAGTTTAATTGCCTTCACTTTTAATTTTAGCCCATATATTATTGCTGTTAAGTGGAAACCTCCCACTGCTGGGCACAGACAACAGAGCTCTAAATAATAAGGTACTTATCTGATTCTTTAGATTTCTGTAGCACAGACCTTAGCCATAATTTAAACAAGAAGTTCTTAATAACTAGATGTGCAGGTTTTCTCGGGATATCTTTCAATATACACACAAATAAACGAGAAAAATATAATTTTTTTTTAAATTTCTAAATCTAAAAAATGCGATTGCTTTAAATTTGTTAAACACACTCAGTTTCTTTATGGTACTTCGTAGCAACCAAAAAGTACTCAACACTATACTATGACTTACAACAAAGGTAAATTCAGTGCCCCTCCTTCGAAAGTCCGTTTCGATTTGATTCGCTAACACTTCTTGCGGCGTCCCTTTTACATCAATGTACTGACAATGACTGTTGGCGTACTGACACGAAATGGCTTTACGGTATTTCTGGAAAAATGATGCATTTATTAATAAAATAAGCCAAAAGTTACATACATAGTTCTGGCCCCACACTAAGATACAAGACTTCTCTGTCTCACAAACACTCATACCCGAAACAAATAATTATGGATTACACAACAAATTGTCCCGGTACAGGGATAGAACCCGCAGCCTCTCGTTTCACAAACTGCGGTGATACGGTGATAATAGCAACATTGATCACAAACCCATTGGCGTTAAAGAAATCCCGAATAACAATTTATGTTTTCCACAAAATAATCAGTATTCAATTTATGTGGTTTGTATCGAAATCGTCAACATTTTTATTTTTTTTTAACATCAATGGGTTTGTGGTCACCGTAGCTATTACCTGCCTTAGTTTCCGATCACGGTCTGAATACACCCTGTATCTTCATCTACCCATATACGCCCACTGCTGAGCACGGGTCTCCTCTACCATTGAGAGGGTTTTAGGCCATAGTCCACCACGCTGGCCTAGTGCGGAATACACCCTGTATAACTTTCCTTAATCGTCCAAATATAAATAAGATACAGCAAATAAAAGAACTAACGCTTGATATATTGGGTCCGGAGCCGTGAATCAAGTAGGGATGGATGAAGACCGTGTCTCCGGGTCGCATGATGAGGGGAACCTTCTTGTCTGCAGGAGCAAGAGAGTCCTCGTCTACTATACCGTGGAAATATGGCAGTTCCTGTGAAATAATTTAAATCATCATCATCAGTCCACATACATTCCACTGTTGGGCATGAGCCTCGTTTACCATTCAGAGAGTTTAGGCCTTAGTCCATCACTCTGGCCTAATGCGGGTTGGTGTACTAAGCATCATGTGTTAAAAGACTAGATCTTTCTCAACACTCACGTCTGCTGAGAAAATTAACGCTTCGCTTAAAAGACCCACTATAATGGGAACAAACATGGTCCTGACCTCACACTAAGATACGAGTCTTGTGTCGTGGGTATCAGAAACTACGAGAGACTTTTCGGTCTCACAAACACCCAGACCCGAAACAAATATTTGTACATACACATTCGTCACGCTCCGGGGATCGAACCCACTCGATTTGCAAGCTGCTGTCTAGCCAACTGCGCCAACGGGGCTGTCAATGTTACTTAAAACTATTGCTATTAAGTAAGTTAATAAAACCTTCAACTTATCACAATGCTGGTAAAGTTCTTTGGCTTTATGCGACCCTGGTACCATGTACAGGCATCCATTGTCCAAATCTATGGGATCTATAGCCGTCCATGAAGTGACGATCTTATCCGCTGGCCTGAAGGGGAAGAAATAAAGGTCCTGGAAAGTAGAAAATAAATAATAATAAATAAATAAATACACCCAACAGTCACATACATAGCTCTGACCCCACACTAGGTTACAAAACCTGTGTCGTGGGTATCAGACACTACGAGAGACTTTTTCGGTCCCACAAACACCCAGACCCGAAACAAATATTTGTGGTTCACACAAACATTTGTCTCGGTGCGGGGATCGAACCCGCGGCCCCTCGTTTCGCAAGCTAGTGTCTAGCCAACTGCGCCACGGGGGCTGTCTAAATAAAATAATGTCTAAATAGCAAATCTAAATATTTAAAGTTCATATTTATGAATGACCGTTCGTAAAATTCATAAAGTAAAATGATATTAACATAATTTAAAAAGGAAGAAGTTATCCTTCGTGCTATTTAAATCTTATTTATTTTGTATTAAAACAAATGTAAGTAGTGTTAATAAACCCGTTGATTAAAGATAAAATCTGCATTTACGGCTTACATAATTGTGGGTAGCAGCATCACAGTATATAAATGGATTTAAATTTGCAATTGAATTCAAATTTTATTCACTGTTTATGCTGTAGTTATCTAGTTGGTTTATTAGCCTTTGATAAAATTACTACCGTGCGACTTAAATGATGTAATGTACATTTTAATTCGACAATATTCTAGACAATTTAAAACAACGATGACCTTACCCAATGCAAACATTTCCGACTTTTCGAAGTTGTGTGGATTCACAATGAATTATCACTTGCTTTAAGGGTGAAGGAAAACATCGTGATAAAACCTGCATCTTAAAGTTTTAAGGAATATCTTAAGTGTATAGTCCGTCAATCTGCACTAGGCCAGCGTGGTGGACTAAGGTCTAAACCTCTCAATGGTAGAGGAGACCCGTGCTCTGCAGTGGGACTATATGGGCTGATGACAGTGAGAGATTCTTTGGCCCTGTAGTTATCATGAAACCCCGCTATAAACGCTATTTCTATTTAGTTTTATTCATAGTGTGTGATAAACATACAACATTATACAGAAGTTTTCAACTTGGCACAAAAATATTTTTGCCTATACTCAGATCCATAGTCACATCTCCTTTGCAATTGTGTCACAGTCGCAGCGGATGAGAGTAATATAACTAAAGGAACTCTTATTACCTGATGAGGAGGATGTCGTGTGCTGCCCGGTGGCTTGTTAATGATCATGCAGTTGACTGCAGTCAGGTCCTCGCCGATGAGTTGAGACACGATGTTCAGCAGCCCAGGGTTCTCGCTGTACGTCTTGAACACGTCGTCGTAGAGAATCTCCTGGATCTGATGGAACGAGGAAGACAAAGTATTAGTGGTGCAAATTAATAAAAAGTTTAGAATAGAAATGACTAGGATCCCAAAAGAAAATAACAGGCCTCATTTTTATGACAACTACATACATATATGTAAGCTATGTTGAGAAGACATTAATGGTAAATCAGCAGCGTTCACTTAACAATGGGATTCTGAAATTGTAAGAATTGTTAGAACTTTTTTTAATAACATATATATGAATATTAAGGCGCGTAACGTGCTATTCATTTTGGAATTAAATCTAGACTGCAATCAAAATGGTAAACAATAATAACACTAGTTTTTTTCAGAATTTAATTAATTTTTTATGGTGGCATAAAAGACCCTTATTTCTTCTATTCTAAAAAGTTAAGAATACGATTCTAGAATAATTGCTGTCTTTATGTGCAACCAAATTACAGGTGTCTCAGCGATACGCTAATTTTGGTGATTCATTTTATTTATTTTCATTTTAATTGCCTTATTAACGTAGTCTTCGGGTTTAGTTTTCTTCTTGTACAAATTTCTGTCCTTGACGATAGACACCAAACTTCGGTCATCGTCATTGCAGAGTTGAACAAATCTTGACCTGGAATGGATATCATAAGTTATCCATCTCTGCAGTTGTATAAGTTGAAAGGGAAATAGGTTTCTTTTTAATATAATTATAACGAAAAATTAATCATTATCGTTACACACTGGCACAATATTAGTTTTTAAATTCTCTACTATTTTAATATTAAAATTAAGGTTCGCGTTATTGAAACATGTATTCAAAACATCATATAGATTAAAATTAATAAATAGTCAATCTTTAAAGCTATTTTTAATATCAATTGTTTATCTACTTAGAACTTACTTGTACTTCTCCAAGTCTTCAGCGCAGAACAAGCGAGGAATTAACAAATACCCGTTCTCATTGTAAAAGTCTAACTGCTCTTTCGTCAAGGTACATTCTTTTGAAGCTGATACGCTGAAAAAACTTTGATATTCGTAAAATTACACACGTAAAGAACTAAAACCTGTATTTTAGTACAACACCCCTGTTTTCCTTAGATAAGTCTGGGATCTATGTGGGGTGATATGCAGATTCTTTGCTGCTACTAAAAATTTTCAAATAAAAATAAATAATATGCCCGATGGATATTTTAAAACAAATGTTATAGAGAAGTTACTTATTACAATTATGTGTGTATTTAAAATGAATGATCACTTGCTTTAACTGTGCAGGAAAACATCGTGATGAAACCTGCACACCTAAAAGTTCTTAGGAATTTCTTAGGTGTTTAGTCCAACCCGCACTAGGCCAGCGTGGTGGACTATGGCCTACACCCTCTCAATGTTAGATGAGGCCCATGACCTGCATATGATGATCCATATTTAAAACCTGACCATGCCCAAAGAAAGTCACTGCAAAATCTTCAAAATATAAATATTTACTTACGGTTTTGGCAGTACTGTTTTACTAAAACGCCAGAAATTCATGACGAAATCTGTAGTTTACTAATTATTAATTTAGATAAAATCATTAAAGGATTTGAGAAAACTGTGCAACCTTTTGTTGTGTCTACGTTAATGTCGATTTAGACAATGTCGACTCCAAGGTTGCACTGAGTATAATTATGTTCGCAATTATTTTATTGCATTATGCAGTCATAGACGTAGTCATGGTCTAGACGCGTGGAATTTTAGCAACTAATTATTACTTAGGCACTTTAACGGTGAAGAAAAATATCGCGAAGAAACCTGCACACCTAAAATTTCTGCGGGATTTCTTAGGCGTGTAGTCCCCCAACCCGCATCAGGCCAGCGAGGTAGAGTAAGGCCCAAACGATTTCAATTCCAGAGGAGGCCCGTGCCCAACAATTCAATTGAGTAATAATCAAAACCATGCCTCAGTAAGCTACAAAAAAAGATACATATAATAAACGGATTTATAGTTTTTTCCACAATACGATATGAGTATCGTATACGTGGGAATCAGAAACTACGAGACCTAACAGTTTTATAAACACCCAGAGCCCAAACTAATATTTGTGGATCACACAAACATATGTCTCGGTGTGGGGATCAAACCCGTGACCTCTTGTTCCGCAAGCTGGTGTCTAGCCAACTGCGCCACGGTCATGCCTGTCACTAAGCTATAAGCGTAGACAGTCTTTTGATCTATATAGCAATTGTCTAGATATTGTAATAATGATTTATTTGAAACATTGTATTGGATCATAAATCTAATTAAAAATTGTATGAGACATAATTATAGTGGACTTAGATAAAAATTACCGAGGGGTCTCGGAAGACTGATATATGCAGAAAAACACCTAACAGTCACATACAGGGTGTATTTAGACCGTGATCGAAAACTGAGGCAGGTAACAGCGAGTGTTATCACAAATCCAGTGGCCATATTACAAAACCCAACAAAAATAAAAATTTTGACGTTTTCCATACAACCATCGGTGCTAAAAGTATATGGTTTGTTTGGAAAACCTCAAAAATTTTATTGTTTGTCGGGATTTTCTTTAATGCCAGGGGGTTTGTAATCACTATCGCTATTACCTGCCTCAGTTTTCGATCACGGTCTAAATAAACCCTGTATTTTTATATGTTCAAACGTGTACAATAAAGTGTTAAATAAATAAATGGATCTGACCCCACACTAGGACAAAAGTCCTGTATCTTTTATCAGAAACTACGAAAGACTTTTCGGTCTCATAAACGCAAATATTCTTGGTACAGGGACCGAACCCGCGGCCTCTCGTTTCGTATGCTGGTGTCAAGCCCACCGCGTCACGGGGCTGTCAATAAGGAATGTGCACTTTTTTATTTTGAAAGTAAATAGTAATCTAAAAGACTATTTTTGGAGTCATCATGCATAATTGGATGAACAGACATGGTGTAGGTAATTCTCAGTAGCAGCACGGCGTTTGACTTAATGTGGGTGTAGAAATGCACCTCTATCTGCTTTCCCCTTACTTCTTCAGGAATTAAGGCATGAGTGTTTGGGTGCGCAGACATTAAATAGTACTGGATTATTTTGATAATTACAAGTTAGATTCCCGAAAATAAAAGGCATATTAAATTAATACACATTTAAGCGAAATATTATTATAAATAAATAAGAAATATTTATTGTTTATAGTTAAAGGTGATGATGTGTAAATCTATAAAATTTAAAAATAATTTATTTAAATACATCCAACAGTCACACACATAGTCCTGACCCCACACTAAGATACGAGTCTTGTGTCGTGGGTATCAGAAACTACGAGAGACTTTTTCGGTCTCACAAACACCCAGACCCGAAACAAATATTTGTGGATCACACATACATTTGTCTCGGTGCGGGGATCGAACCCGCGGCCGCTCGTTTCGCAAGCTGGTGTCTAGCCAACTGCGCCACGGGGCTGTCAAAATTATTATAAACACACAATACATGAAGAAATGTATTGTTGAAATAATATATTCATTGGAACAGGATTTTTGCCATACAACTATAGACTAGTTAAATGTTTATTTTTATTTAACACTTTAAATGTTCATTACATCATACAAAAAAACAATTGTGAGATACAAATGGTCGCCCTATTGTAAATGTTTACAAAGATTTGATTATAAATTTTTTTTTGCTTATAAGTTTACAAGCTGTGTGCCTCAATTTTCAGTTTTATACTCATCTTAATAAAACTCTGAATACAATAATACGAATCTTTCCTCTAATATTTATTAGAATAAATTTAGAACATCTGTCATTTCTCTCTGTGCAAACTGTTATGTGAATGCGTTTTAAATTCTACTCCGGAATAGCGCAATTTCATATAAAATCTCCATATCAAAAATTATTCAAATCGGTCCAGCCGTTTAGGTCTGAAAGGGGGACAGACAGAATTATATTCACATTTATAATATTGGTACAGTTTTTTTATCAGTTCATGGTTTTTAGTTGAAAGGCTCTTCACAAGTGGCTTGTAGCACCTCGCACGGGCTTTATTTTCAGTTTCCAAATATCCTGCAACAATATTAGCACAACATATTATATCAGTCTATATATAAGGATTTAGGCATTTTTCCACCACGCTAGCCTAGTAGGCGTAAGCGGACCATATAATCATCATCATCATCGTCATCATCTTCATCATCATCATTATCATCATCGGCTCATATTAAGTAAGTCGCTCTGTTAGACATAGCCTCTACATTTAGACCTTAGTCCAGCACGCTGGCCCAGTGCGAGTTGGCGGACAACACACATAAGATATTCCTTAGAAAAATTTGGTGTTTCCTCACGATGTTTTCAATCACAATTAAAATACCGATCGTTTATGCATAGAATCAATGGTTACATATCCTATATACATATTTAAATACACAATAGAGTTAAAATAGGCGTATTTGTTTAAAAAAATGTGTGACTCGGCGGGACAATTACTTAACCTCTATGAATAAGTTAATAGACTTTAATATGCAACTAGCCATTTAATATAACAATATTTTAGAAGGCAACATTGCCGTTTTTATTTATTTGTTTATAGCTTCATATCCTTAACAAATATAGGCGGAATTAATGACATAAGCATTATCTGTCAGTCTTTTTTTGGGAGGGGAAGGAATAAACCTTAGTTTGTGTAAATTTTTTCCTTGATAATTTCTTCTTCAAGTGTGTACTTTGAGTAACCCTACATCAGAAGAATGTTGTATGTTATATGATTTAGTGATTTAGGCTTTCTTTATTATCATTCTAGTTTTTAAGTTAATTTAATTTCCCAGCCTGTAATTTTTCATTTCTTGTTATATATTGTTTAATGTAATGATGGGACTGGCATGTCTATAATGGAAAAAAGTCCCTAAATTAAATAAAGAGAGGAAAAAAAATGTTTGTACTTAGAAGTTGGTTGATAAGTGCTCTGATATACAAAGAACTTTTCGTTCGAGACATGTATGTATACTGTGCATTCAACAATGAATTATCACTTGCTTTAATGGTGAAAGGAAACATCGTGATCGAAAAACCTGCATACCTAAAAGTTCTTAGGAATTTCTTAGGTGTGTAGTCCGCCAACCCGCACTAGGCCAGCGTGGTGGACTAAAGGCTTAATCCTCTCAATGATGAAGGAGGTATGTGTCCATTAGTGGAACGTGTATGAGTTGATGATGATGATGATGATATGTAAATTGTATGTATAAGCCTACGTTTACCAGTGGAGGGCGATAGCCTGAGAATACATATTCAGACCGTGATCGGCAACAGAGCTTGGTAATAGCGAAGGTGATTACAAACCCATGAGCGTTAAAAAATTCTGACAAAATAAGAATTTTTGTGTTTGCATAACAAACACACACATTTAACTGCAATGATTGTTACGAAATCGCCGAAATTTAATTTCTACTCGGGATTTTTTTAACCCCAATTTGTAATAACCGTAGATATTTCCTGTCTTGGTTTCCGACCACGGTCTGAATACACCCTGTATGTATACTGACCTCATACCGCATGCCGTCAAGTCCTCGTTTTTTCAGTTCCTGTGTGAAATATTCGGCCATTTCTCGTTGCACGGTATCCATGGGGTCTATGTAGTACATATCACTGGCAGCGTAATGTATCGTCAACGCTTTGCGGTAGTTCTGCAATTGAGAATGGAGATGATTAAATTTGGATTTTGGAGTAGTCGAATTACCGTCTTGATTGTAGAGGAGACCCAAGCCCAGAGGGACGTATATTGATGATGATAATGGTGGCAGTGGTGATGATGATGAATATGATGGTGGTGGTGATGATGATGGTGATGATAATGACGGTGCTGATGATGATGAAATATTTTTTTCAGCCACTGTAGTAAGTATGCATGTATAAATTACCTGTATTATTATATTAAAGACTGAAGAGGAAAGATTTTATTATTATTTTAGAGTTTTTTTGTTCGTTTCCAATAAATAAGCTCCGAAACTACTGAACCTTTTTAATGATTTTTAGTATGGGGATAGCCAGGATCCGCCGAAGTAATAAATGGTACTTTTTATCCCGGAAGAATTAAGTGTTCTCGTGGGAATGGATAAACATTATAAATTCGAAAGTATTATCGACTCATGTTAGTCGCACTATTAGGCACTATTGCACACACAGGATTTAGGCCTTAGTCCACCACGTTGGCCTAGTGCGGGTTCGCGGACAGAATCGTGTAACTATTATAGCTTACCGCAGTTAGGTTAGGTCCTGATCCATGGAATAAGTACGGATGGATGAAAATCGTATCCCCAGGCTGCATTTCAAGTTTCAGTTGTTTTTCTGGAGGCGCCAGTGTTTCTTCGTTGTCCAGGCAATGGAAGAACTTCTTGGAGTCCTAAAAGACAATTTTATATGACAAACATTATGGAGCAGTAGTGATGGCCTCGAGGTTAAGGCGCACGATCGAGAATCTCGGCAGTCGCGGGCTCGAACCCCAGGCACACACCACTGACTTTTCGAAGTTATGTGTGTATTCACAATGAATTATCACTTGCTTTAACGGTGAAGGTAAACATTGTGATGAAACCTGCACACCTAAAAGTTCTTAGGAATTTCTTAGGCGTGTAGTCCGCCAACCCGCACTAGGCCAGCGCGGTGGACTAAGGCCTGAACCCTCTCAATGGTAGAGGAGGCCCGTGCCTATCAGTAGGACGTGTATGGGTTGATAATGATGATGAAATATTATAAACAAACCGTGCTTGAAATTTCTGATGCTTTAAATGATTTTTTTAGGGTAAAAAAAGAAATACATCTAACAGTCACATGGTTCTGAACCGACACTAAGACAAGAAGATTGTCTCGTGTGGTGAAAGACCCAAAACAAGTATTTGTGGATCACATAAATAAAGTTTAGGATAAAATTCATCAAGATTATCACCTATTTATTTGTAAAATTTCATTCAAATTAGACTAGGAACACAAATTTTCGCTTGTATGTTTTTATGTAAATAATGTAATAAGCAGCCATTGCGTAATATTATTTGTTAATGAAAACAATGGACTGGTTTAGCAATTTATTTCACGAACGTCATACGAAGAATTAAGATTATACTTTGCTTTAATAAATTTTGATAGTTACGGTGCAAAATTTTAATTTACGTCATTAGATAATAATGTTGTTTGTATAAATAAGTTTTTTTTCCTTGTTTTATACGTACTTAAGGTGAGTACCTAAAGCTGCATTTTTGCACAGATTTTAACAATTTTTTTCCCTGTAATGGAGGAGGCCTAAAATCGATAGTCATTTTTGTATTCAAAGTTTGTTAAAAAATGTTTTTAATTAGTTCTAAGACAACATAATCTAATCGTCTTAGTAGATGTAAAAACATCTGTCATTTAACTAAAGCTTTTTTTATGTGACTGAGTGATTATGAATGTAATTGTAAAGTAATTATTTTGTTGTATTATGTTATGAACCATAATAAAATATAATATTTCTGTATACTACATCAGCCTATTTACTTTGCTCTGCTGGGCACGGCCTTCCTGTACAGCTAAGAGCGCTTAGGACTTAATCCAACGATTTATAATTATAATTGGCGAACTATAAATCTAAGAAATTTATTAAATGTTTTTAGTTATGCTGGATTCTTCAAAATGTTTTCCTTCACTTTTTACTTTCGTTTTCTTCTTTGATAATTCATTATTCATTCATTATGTGAATACAGACATGACTTCACAAAGTCAGATGTGTGCCTTGGCTTTCAACTCACGACTGCCAGAAATTCTCGACCACGCGCCTAAATCTCGTTCTACCAAAAGGACTTTTAATTTCATATTGCAATCACAAATTTATTTAGTTTTAATCCTAATTTTGGGCGCTATATAAAATGAGCCACTTATCACTTAGTTCAGGGCTTCCCAAACTGTGCGTCGTGGCAAAATCCGAGGGGCGTCGCGAGGCGATCGGCAAACATTTGCTGTCCGTATTTTTCTGATAACCTCATATTACGCTAACTAATGCTGTTTTTATTTCCAGTAAAGTAGATAGTTTTGATGATAGGGGGGGGGGGGGGGGGGGGGTGCGTCGCAAGAAAAATAATTATCATATAGGGCGTCATAGTGTAAATAAGTTTGGGAACCCCTGACTTAGTTCATAACTCATAAAACATATACATGTGAACTTGAATTATATGAAATATTGAGTCGTGGGAAATGTAAGAACATTGTTTTATTATGATTATCTTGTCTATTGCAAAAAACATGATTAATTACCGAATAAAAATAGATTCAGCCTGATAGTAATCTTTTGAAGGCTTCTGAAGGTTGATGATTTTTTTACAGCATCCGTAACGCTGATTAAAGACTAGATTGTTGAACGAACGGGTTCGATCCCCGTAACGGAAGAAATTATTGTTCCAGATCTAGGTATTTATGAGAACGAAAAGTCTCTTGTAGTTACTGATTTTCAAGATTTCAAGAGGTCATACAGAAAAGAGCCCCATTGCAATTTTTAAAGTAAAGTTTTAGACTGAGTTGTTACGGCAATAGCTTGAAACTGACGATTAAAAAGCGCTTGTATATTCTTATTCATAAACGTCCCACTGCTGGGATTTCTTTTCTCATTAATCAAAGATTATTTTGACTTTACTCAGAGCCTTCCAAAGGAGAAATCAGATCAACATTTCTCGACCTAAACCTAAAATGCTCTCACGCTACAGACTAATGGAACCAAAGAGACTTTTATAGTTCTAGAATCTATTTATGTAAATTTAAATGTTTTTCTTTTATACGTACTTATACAGGTGTATTTAGACCGTGATCGAAAACTGAGGCAGGTAATAGCGAGGGTGATCACAAACCCAGTGGCGATATTAAAAATCCCGACAAAAAAGAAAAAAATTGACGTCTTCCATACAACCATTGGTGCTAAAAGTATGTGGTTTGTAAGGAAAACCTCAAAATTTTTATTTTTTGTCGAGATTTTCTTTAATTCCAGGGGGTCTGTAATCACTATCGCAATTACTTGCCTCAGTTTTCGATCACGGTCTAAATACACCCTGTATATGATGATCTTTAGCAAAGTTGTAGTGGATGAGCCAAAAAGGTTTTTGAGTTGGTACGACCAACTTTTGACAGGTGGCGTCACTGTCACTAGAAATCCACTTAAACGACTGGACCGATTGGGATGGAATTTTCTGTGTATATTCCAATGGGTGCCTGCATGACTATAAATCACAACTTGACCCGATAGGTGGCATTATTGCCGGCATATCGCTTATACATTTCGGGCAAGACGACATTTGCAATGTCAGGACAAAGTCAAAATCAAATCTTCTTTAATAGACTTTTACAAGTACTTTTGAACTGTTATTTTAACACTATTTTTGATACTATTTTTTAAAACTATACATAAAGTATATGGTATTGAAGTTACCTTGAACAGTACGTGTTTGATTAAATCGTTACACTTATGGGATCCTGGTACCACGTACAGGCAGCCATTAGGAATTGTGGCCGGGTCTATTGCAGTCCACACCCCTATTATCTTCTCTACCGGCCGGAATGGGAAGTAAAACAGGTCCTGAGGAACAAATAGAAAACTACTAATAAAATCAGTTGTGATTATTCATAAGCGAGTGATTCCGCTTCATATCTTAAGTATATCTACAACCTAAAAATCAAGCCATCTAAACATTCAGATCCATAACAATTAAACAGGGTTTATACAGACCGTGATCGAAAACGTAGGCATGTAGTAGCTACGGTGTTTACAAACCTATTGGCGTTAAAAAAGTCCCGAGAAAAATAGAAATTTCGACGTTTTCCTAACAATTATAGGTATTAATGAATTGTATGGGCTGGTTAGGAAAGCGTCAATTTTTTTTTCGGGATGTTTTTAACGCCAATATTGTAAGCACCATAGCTATTACTTGCCTTGGTTTTTGATTACGGTCTGAATACACCTGCATGTTATACGTTACGTCACATGACTCATAATATGTAATTAGGCGCCACAGGAGAGGCCTATGTTCAGCAGTGGACGTGAAAGGTTGGAGATGATGATGAATCACCTGGTGTGCGGGATGTCGCGAGCACTCCGGCGGTTTGTTGATCAGCATGAGGTTGGCGGCCAAGATGTCTGCCCCTATGAACTGCGCCACGATGTCCAGCAGCTTCGGACTCTCGCTGAACGTCATAAACGTCTCGTCGTACAGGATATCCTGGATCTAGAACGGGTATAGTCCTTATTAGAAGTATTGGAGCCTGCCTCGTGATCTCACGGTACGATCTAGAGGTCCTGGGTTCGATTACCGGGTCGGGCAGTGTTATTGGGTTTATTCATTAGGATATTATCAGTAGCAACACGAAGTCTGTGTCAGCTAATTGAATTCATCTAGTAACAGCGTTCCATTTTTCGTTATTAGGATTAGGTGGTATATATGGACTTAATTGTGTAAATATATAATAGATGTAAGTTATATAATGTACAAGATACGATGGGGTTGTCATATCTTTTTGATAAAAGTCCCGAACTAAATAAAGATAAAAAAAGAACACGGAGTCTGAAAATGTGCCCGAAAGACTGCAATAGGCTACAATAGGTCCCCTATTACGTGGAACTGATACCTGGCAAAAGGTGGGTGTAATAATTCACATCTGCCTACCCCTTTAGGGAATACAGCGGAGAGGTTAAGTATGTGTAACCCAATAACACTTTTGTTGATCTGAGAATCGAACCTGGGATCACAATATAGCAGACCACACGTGTAAACCTAGGAAATTTAATACCACTTGCTAGAAAAAAACACTCACCTTATAAATATAATCTTCAGGGTTGCTTTTTTTCTTCATCAGCGCATATTCTTTCACGACATTAACGCTTTGTAAATTCCCTCTACATATTTCTGAGAACCTCTTTCTGCGAATAAGGAATACTTTTGAGAAACACATAAAGACTTTTTCAATTCAATAGACAATCTTTTTAGATTCGTGTTTTAATGTCGAAATATTTTTTAACTCAGTCTATTAATTATTAAGGTGCATATTGACTGATATTAATAAGTACAAACATTAATTTGTTAAGAAAGCTCAAGCATGACAAAAAAAAAGGATAAATAATCATAGAATTCTGAAATTTATAACGAAATTACGAAGAAAATTTATTGTGACGAAGTCGATCGAGGACGTCCTAAGCAAATCTATAATCATCTAACAGGTGGTTTATTAAAAGAGGGTAACATAAAGAGTCCTTGAAACCAACGTGTATGCATAAAGAGGATAATGTCAATTAATTATCTCTATCCCACTACACACCCGCCGCTGTAGCTCGTGTGCTCCAGGATCAACAGCACGCACAGTACTGACGCCGAACAATGAAGCTCAGCGAATCTAAGGGGACCTAAATTGTCATAATCCCGCAAGAAAATTCATCAAAATCAGAAAGACAATATAAAGGAGGAGTTGGAAAACAAATAGTTTTCCACTTCCCTCCACAGCAAAGCGGATAATGTCAGTAGAGTAGGCGAAAGAACTGTATTTGGAGCGAAATATTTGACATTCCATAGTCTTTGCCTACCCCAATGGAAGACATGCTTGAGTTTATGAAAGAGTTAAAATAAATGGAGATTTCCATATTAACTTCAAAATAGTATAATAGGAATAAACTTACTTGTAACTTTCTAGTAAAGGTTTTTCAATCAGACCTCTAATGACAATATACCCATTGTCATCATAGAATTTCAACTGTTCCTTAGTGACAATATACTTTCCATTGTCAGAATGTTCTGTGGCCGATGTGCTGAAATTGAGCGTATTTTTAATCAGATTATAGTTCATCGTCCCTTTTCTGTTGCCATATATATATTTTTTTTAATGGAAAAAGGAGGCAAACGAGCAAATGAGCCACCTGATGGTAAGTGGTCAACACCGCCCATGAACACCCACAATACCAGAGGAATCACCGGTACGTTGCCGGCCTTTGAGGAAGATATAAGCTCTCTTCTTGAAGGTCCCTAAATCATACTTATTTGGGAATACCGCCGAAGGAAGCTGATTCCACAAAGATGTTGTGCGAGGATGAAAACAGCGTTTGAACCGCACTGTTGAGGAACGCCATTCATCCAGATGATAGGGATGGAATCTCAATTTCTGACGTGTGGTGCGGTTTTGAAAGTCAGCAGCAGGTATCAACCGAAAAAGTTCATTAGAGCACTCCCCATGGTACATGCGGTACAGCACGCATAGCGATGCAACGTCTCTTCGCAGTGCAAGGGGGTCAATTTTCTCGGAAAGAATCCGGTCATCGATGATTCGAGCAGCTCGTCGTTGGATGCGGTCGAGTGGAAGCAGCTGGTACTGAGGGGCCTCAGCCCAGAGATGAGAACAATATCCATATGGGGCCGGACCTGCGTCTTATAAAGCTGAAGGCGCTGAGCCGGCGTGAAATAACGTTTTCCTCTGCTGAGCACCCCAAGCTTTTTCGAAGCCAGATTGGCTTTAGATTCCAGGTAACAGGTGAATGCGCAAAATTCTGTCTACCCCAATCTGCAGCTTGATCTAATAAATGATCAATTTCCCACACAAGCCTTTTCCGGCAATCATAAAATGTCGTGAATTATCACGCACTTTAACGGTGAATGAAAACATCGTGAGGAAACCTGCGCTCCTAAGAAATCCCTAAGATTTTGAGTAGTCCGCCAACCCGCATCATGCTAGCGTGGAATACTAAGGTCTGAAGCCTCTCTGTTGAAGAGGGGACCCGTGCCCAATAGTGGGAGGTATATAGGCTAATGATGATAATGAATAAAATAATGTACTTAAGTTACTTAAGATACGTGGAAATTTAAATAACTTGAGTATCCGTTATTTTAAAAATGTTTGGTAAATATGAATCTTCTACTTCTTCTTCATCAACCCATTTTCGCCCACTGCTGAGCACGGGTCTCCTCTACCATTGAGAGGGTTTAGGCCATAGTCCACCACGCTGGCCTAGTGCGGGTTGGCGGACTACACACCTAAGAAATTCCTAAGAACCCTTAGGTGTGCAGGTTTCATCACGATGTTTTCCTTCACCGTTAAAGCAAGTGATGATTCAATGTGAATACACACATAACTTCGAAAAGTCAGAGGTGTGTACCTGGGGTTCGAACCCGCGATCGTCGATATTCTCGACCGCGCGCCCATACCTCGAGGCCATCACTGCTTCCTAATATGCTGCTGCTTAATATGAATAATTCCTTTAAAATGAATTAATTTTTAGTAATATTAAAACGCATTGAATTTTGTATTATGATTGCTTTATTCAAGTGTCGAATATCTTTGTCAATTCATATACATACTTGTTTGGTTAAGAGAATTTAGATTAGTTCAAAGTAAATACACACTTTCGAAAACAAAAAATGTATGCCAAGATTAACCCAAAATCTTCGAGATTTTCTTTGTCTGCGAATAATCTTGGAAACAATTTTGACATAAACTACTCAAAAATATTTATTTCACTTACGTTTTCGGCATGACCTTAATACTTTTCCTCGAGAACATTGTATGACCACTGCCGTCCGCTTCTCGCACGGTTCTGCAAAATCCAGTTTTCGCATGTCAGAAGCCACAATTTCTGCTTAAGAATGTACTGGATTTTTTTTTTTGCGATTCCATTAAGAGATAAAAACCTTTTGTTACTTGTATCCCGCGGTGTTGTGGATAAAAAATTGCTTTATATACTCTCCTCTCCCTTTTATCCTCTTAGAAGGTTAGTGTTAAAAAAATATTGCTTAGTTTTCATTTACGTATTGGGTTAAGCCTTTAAATACAACATTTCACCCTTCGTTTGTTAAATTCAAGTTGTTTCTGCTTTGGTCCTACGCTAGATAACACTGGTCAACACGATTTTTGGGTCTGGCTCCTGAATATGAAATTTTAGTTTCTCCTATGTCACAAATAAATAAAAAAATATCTATTCCGATCAAAGTTTGCTTTTGTAGAAAATAGAGCAATTTTATGAATTTTAAAAAATGTATACAATTTTTTATCTATTCTCTTTAATTTTATTTAAAATTATAATAAAGTTTTTTTTATTGAACACAAAAAGTGTTTTTATACAAGAAATATGACAAATAATAGCAAACAAATAGAAAATAACAAAAAGTCGAGTTCAAAAACGATTTTTTTAGTTGATCTTTTATGCATGTATTGGCTTTTTTCGTATGAACCCCTAAATACCAGTTTGGACTTTAGCATTAGATAATTTAGGAAAGAATCTCTTTAAATATCTAAAAGCTCCCGAATTATGATCTAGAGCTTTCAAAATTATCTTCATTAGACCTTATTTTTTTTATTTTTTTTCACGAGAGGAAAGCGCCTTAAGCTCCCCTGTTCGGTACCTCTGGGGAGGCCGTAAGGGGTATGTCGGGGTCACTGGCTACGCCAGCATACCGACTAAAACCTCTCGGTGACCATCACACGCATTTAGGGCGGTTTTGCGGCATCTCAGGGCCAGAAGTGCCCTAAATGGTCCGCTGCCGCCCAGCGCACCGTCCAATTTTGGACCCCTCCAAATTGGGAGGGCTTGGTATGCCCTCCACATAATCTATTTGGACGTTCGCCTTTCGGGAACGTCCGCGACAGTTAAGAGGTCGCGTCCTCTGCCGCCAATCTCGGGGTTGCATCTTCATTAGACCTAACTTTATACATTACGGTGGTATCAATATATCTTTGGGCTTTACGATTGGTTTAGCATTCATATTATGTTTTCCAATTTGAAATTAAAGTCGATCAGGCCATATACGCCGTTGGTAATGTTTTAAGTCTGCTCTGCTATCCCATAAGCATAGGTGACAAGAATATTTGGTTTATCCGCCTTATCCTTGCTTTGATAAATTCACCGCAAATAAAACAGAATGAATCAACACCTTCTTTACACAGTCTTGTTGCCATTTTCTATCTTAACCCATTCTTGACCGCCGTGCCAATTTGGGAACACTTACTTTTTGAGGGTACATGAAAAAAGTATTTATGTAAGTTAATAAATTCTAACATTATTGGATAGTTGAAAGTGTGGTGATTACATATAATATTAAACAATTTAGTTATATATTATAGATTAATTACAATAATTGGTCGAATTTTGCTTTTGAAGGACCTGTCGAGGTACTTGACTGTTTGCAATTATTATATTTTGCATATTAAGTTTATCATCGTAAATAGTTATTATTATTCAAATACGATAAATTGTCTATCTTATAAACAGAATTTAAAAAATAATGATTCATTTTTTACCATTTTATAGCACCTTAAACATTGCTGTGCCAATTTGGGTACACTGGCCA